>CAJHZI010000457.1:97500-235000 GCA_905160935.1 Enchytraeus crypticus | reverse complement strand
TCTTGTGCCGCATAATTTCCTACAACCAAATTGTGTCTTGCTTAGTATCATCTCTGCTTTCGACTGAATGCGATTATTTATAATCGTTAATAAGAACTTTGATGCATGAGGTATTAAACTGATTGTTCAGTAATCCGAACACTCCACAGCATTGGCTGTTTTGTGAATTGCGATCATCACTCAATTGATAAAGTCGTCTGGCCAAATACCTGAATTGTACACTTTCATACATACCTCCATTAACTTATTGAGTGTTTCTCCTTCCAACATTTTCAAAAATTCTGCTGAGATATCATCTACTCCGGCTGCTTTGCACTTCTTCATACTGTTAATTGCAGAATTAATTTCCTCCTTCATTATATCGTTTTATCGTTTAGCTTCTTTTATCGTTTTGTACTATATTTTCTCCCCGTGTTGTGCTCGGGTGTGATTGGACCACTGCAGAATAGCGCAACCGCAAACAATTTGCAGCGTGCACGTAAGAGGCGACTAAAGGCAGGAGCTGAGGATGGCAAGAGGGGATCCACCTCACCATGAAGTATTTTCCCCCAGGATTAAATGGTAATTAATCCATCTAACTAAGGAAGGCAAAGGGAAACCACCTCAGAAGCCATATTTTTCCCATGCTATAGGCTACATAAGCTATGGATAAGACGTAGACTTTGTGAAAGGGATTACCTTGTTGATCTAAAGAGTGCTCTTTTGGAGCGAGAAAACAGACTTTGAGTATTAATATGTACCTTGAACTTGCCACTTGGCAGTGCACCGAAGAAGCTGATTATAGTTTCTTCTTCTATTTTAAAATCCTCTTGAACTGGCTTCCGGGCCTTATCATACAATTCGTCTACATATCCTCTCCATCTTTCTTTTACTTCTTCCAGCTCTGCCTTCAATTCCCCATCGTTACCCATTATATTAATGTTTTTTGCATCTCCTTTCTTTTTCTTATCGGTTCTTGTCAAAATCCTGACTTCCTGGTACAATGGATCTGACCTCCCTCTTCTATCATATTCTGCTAAATTATCACACTTTTCACTCCACCAATGATCTTGTGCTTTGTATGTGATTCTTCTAAGCTCATTGTTTAACTTCTACATGTATATTTCCTTCGGCCATGACTGGTGTCACTACTTTTCCATTTCCTTCTTTCATTCATTTTGTCTAGCATCTCGTTTGTGATCCAAGGCATTTTAACTGTATTTGCTTTAAGAAAGCCATATACTTGTAATGCACCTACATCAATAGCCTCCATTAGCTGACACCATCTTTCATTTACCCCTGCTCTTTCGTAGTCCTACATTTTTTAAATTCTCTTTCCACTGCTTCCTGAAACTGATTTCTTTTCTCGTTCAATCCGTTGAAATTCCATCTCTTATCGCTTTTCCTTTTAAATATTTTCTTCAGCTGAACCCCTACTTTTGCAATTACTAGATTGTGGTCTGAATTAGTATCGGCTCCTGGATCAGCCCTTGAATTCTTCACACTATTTCTGTACCATTGCCTTATCAGAATATAGTCTATCTGGTATCTTCCCTCGTTTTCGGTGCTTCCTGGTTTCCTCCACGGGTAACTCCTTCTCTTCACATGTATAAACCATGTGCTGTCATCTCTAATCTCATTCTATTGCAGAAGTCAACAAATTTCTGTCCGCTCTCACTTCTCTTTCCTAGACCATATTCCCCAATTTCAATTCCTTTTAACTCTTCATCCACCACCGCGTTCCAGTCCCTCATAACAATCATTTGATCTGTGGCTTTTTCTCCTTTAATCATTCCTTTTAATTTTTCTCACATTGCTTCAATTTCCGTATCCTCTGTTTCCTCATCATATATATATATATATATATATATATATATATATATATATATATATATATATATGAATATATATATCTATGTGTGTGTGTGTATGTGTATGTGTTTGCGTGTGTTTGGCTGGAGCCAGTGGCGAAGTCGGTAGACACTAGATCACGGATCAGTATGTGCGGGGTTCAAATCCTGGGCTCGCCCGTCACTGACATCGCATTCGAGTGAGGAAACTGAGGTTAGCCTGAGCTTTACTAGCTTTTTGTATGTATGTGGTGTGCGTGTGCTGTGTGTATGCGTAATTTTCAAGAGAAAACACGGATCCATAAAGAAAGCGAGAGAGAGAGGGCCAGTAATTGACTGAAACTCAAAAATATAAAGATGACGCATTTATAATAAATAGTTCAAAAATGTTCTCTTACTTTGGTATTGCAGTAGGTATTCATACTTTCTTCGGAAGTCCTGAACGGTTCTTCCAGGCAGACTCTCGCCGTTGTCCAGCAGCAGATAGACCTGCTGGTAAGGGTTCAGTGCCCTGGGGTCCTCCTGATCGGAAAGACGATACGAATTGGAGTAGAAATAGCGAGAGCTCTTCGATTTCTTTGGGTACTTCGTAAATAATCATTTAATGAATTTACATAATCAACTGATGGAATATGTAACCTGTTCATAAATAGAACTGCCTTTCAATCTGTGAACATCGTGTCAGTGAATAAATGACTAAATGTTGAAGATTACAAAATTTATTCACCGATTCATTTCTTTTCATTTTTACATCACAGCACTGTAATTTCACTCCTGATGAAATTGCTTGTGTTCAAAAATCTTAACCAGTTAAAGATGTTGGAGCCACTTATTAGTTATAAGTTAAATTTTAAATATTGATTTATTGCAGAAATTGGTTTCGTTTGATTTGTTGATTCATATAAACCTAACACTTACACTGATACCCATGAGCAGCTCTTTACGATCCAGTGACCCCCAGTGACTGAGCGAGACGAGCACTGGGATCTTTGTGTTCTCACCACCAGTGTGGAACAGTCTGCCTATATACCTCGATGTCCCTGAGTTACGTCCGTCTGACAGGATGCACAGATCTGCAAATGTTGACATTACAGTTCCATTAGTGTTCAATTTTTCAAATTCTAAGTGTGGATTAGATAAAAAGCTTTTTAGCTGAAATTATGGGATGAGGTTGGTAAAACTTAGTGGAGGTCGGCCCAAGAATTTGAGCTGGGGTGACAATATTGACTTTTAATGAACTCTTTATATGCAATTTACATGCAAATGTTTCAATATTGTGAAATGAGTATCTAAACAAGTCGTCAAATCTCTATGAAATACTTCAGTGTTTCAATTTTTAGCTATTTATTTGAATGTTCTTAAAATACACATTTTATAAAGTTCAACTTCTTACAAATTTTTGTTAGAATAGCGGAGGGTCAGAATTCGACCACTAAAGTGTCTTTTCAGCCCAACAGCAAGAGGTCAGTAGACTGAAATGAGAGGTCTAGCCCCTCAACCCGCCCCCTGGGTAAAATAATCCTGAGTATCATTCAGTGGCGCCAAGGTGTCTTAAATCAAATTATACGAATTGGACAGCAGCAGATTATACGAAGAAAAAACGATTTCCTAATGGCAATACTGGTAAAATCAGTGAAGCTTAAAACTGTCACATACGGTTCAACGAAAGTGAAAAGTTAGTTGTCTTATTTTCTATTTATCAGTTGATTCGATTATTTCCTTCGGATATGAATACTTAAAAATAATTTTCAAAGCCTATTTTTATTTGGTAGGCCATAATATATCAATTAAAATTAAATTTAAAATTTTACCTAATACTAAGTTCATTCTTATCATTAGCCATTGTTATGTTAACGTGCAAATTAAATTAATTCATAGTAGGCCTAGTAGTGCAAACATTTTAAAGTGAAATCAAATTAAATCGCGTAAAAAATATGCAAATATTTTAAAAACTGTACAAATATGTTCAAACCGCTTTAGAGGGATATCGCAGAACACCTAGGCCTACTGATTAATTTACGTCTACTCAATAAATGCATTAAAATTCGCAGAAACTGAAGTTTACCAGTGTTATTCGATAGACACTTGATTGACTTATCGATGGATTTGAAAATTTTCTTCTTTATTTTCTCCAGGTTGCCACCCGTGACAGAGAGAACAAAAGAAGGATAGGATTGGTCCCAAATGCCTATCATGGTTAGTGTATCATAAAGCTTCCTCTTGGTTTGAGAGGAGTCGACTTTCAGGTAACTGCGCTGTAGATTAAAAACCTCAATTGAACAGATATGCACAGTAGCCTATAGTGATAGTGTAATTAATATTTCATGATGGGATGTGAAGTATAAAAATTATCAGTAATATAATATATATCAGTATAAATAGTTAATATCGCTTGTTTACTATTTATTTTTGATACTTCATGTATCATATATTGCATATATTGCGAGAACTATATATTGAAAAAAACCTTCATATATTGCAAGAACCAAGCTGATCTACTCAGCTACTTTACATAATAGCATCAATAAAATAAATTTAATGGTTTATGAAATTACTATAAAATGTCGTAATTAGCAAACTATATTAAATGTAGAAGTATAAAGTGATTAAACTATTACTATTTTAACTGCATTCATTTTACTCTCTTAGCCTGAAAGTAAAGGCAATATATGTTAAGTCAGACACTAGTTTTAGCTTTAACGTCTCAGTGTTTTATTTGTTAATATCAGCAACGACAATCATAATATTTCTATTAATATATTTATAATTTTAACTACATTCATTTTTACTCTCTAAGTCTGAAAGTAACGGTACATTTAATGTAAGTTTCCATATCGCATGGGATATTGGCAGAGACGGTTGGATTGAGATGGCCTTCTGAGTATAATGAAAGTGTTCTATCAATAAAATCTTCAAATCGGTACAAAATAAATTTTCAAACGGGATATACAGTAATACACTTTATATTATTGCACTATATACAGCTCATTGGATATAACTCGCCTCACTCATTTCAGTGTGACTTCGACTAGAACAATTTAAAAATAAAGTTTCTCTTTAAATGCGGAGACAAATTTACTAATGAATTAAATGTCATAAAAAAAGAGAAGTAGCAAACCAATATATATAATCGTGTTGCAAGTAGCTTTTCAAAATTATTGACAGATACTCTGAAGTGGTTTCCATTGCCTTCTACTGTGTTATATTTCTAAACAGCATTACGCTAACAAACCAGGAAGGGATTGACGCCGTTATTGCTCTGCTGCTCCTTCACGAATTTGGCCGGAACGCGAATCGATCCATAACTCAGCGAAACAAACGTGTTCTCCGTTGTGGTGGTCTGGTCCTGGGACTTTTCCTGTCCTTCTGGGAGGTCACAAGGCAACAAAGGGGTTATGGACTGAGGATCATCACAGGTTTCTTTCTCCTCTCCGTCGCTCGAGGAGAGGCTGGATTTAGAAGTATTGGTTGAATTTGGAGACATATCGTCTGCGTGATTCCGCATTGCATTCTGACCTGTTTCCAACGGGATATGAAGATCAGACGTGAGGCCGCAGACTTGACAGTTAAGTCTTCTGTTCATACGTTGTAGTAAATAATATAGAGGATATACAAGACATATGTAGTGCAGTATATAAAGAAATATTAATGTGGTTATGAAATGATCAGTATTCCTTATTGCGAAATAATGTAGCTGGATGCAAAGTTTAAAATAAAAAAATGTAAATGAATAAATGAACTGAATACAAACGAAGCTATCTCTTTTAGCGTCAACACTGCCTAATTTCATGTCCATGGCAAATAACTCGTTCACATAGTTTTATCCTAGGTTTTCCTCTTCATATCAATGTTAGTTATCAAATCATGGAGCACTGTCGTCTCAGTTTTAACCTTTTTCCTTTCATCCTTCCTTCTTTCACGATTAATAATTTCTTTTTTCTTGTAGCCACATATGTTTAGCTTTAATGTTTTCACAACTGCATTACAGTTCGTTGCATTACTCAATCTATGTAGATATAACAAGAGAAAAGTGATACAGATTACTAGCATTGTCTATGTTATGGGTGCCGATGAATAATACAACCAAAAGCCGAAATACATCTCAGCCATTGCTGTTCATACTGCAGGGAAAATACCATTCAAATATTGTCAGAACAAATCTGTTAGCCTCAAAACCAAGGCTGCCATCTCGCGGACAGGAAGAAAAGGAACATAATTAAATGTTAATATGGTGTGAATTGAAAGGCAATATGGTGGTGTGAACTGTGAAATCACCGTTATTAAACAAGTTACACTGAGAGAGAGAGAGAGAAAGAGAGATAGTTGAGAGAGAAGAGAGAGGCAGGCAGACAGACAGACAAAGAGACACAGAGAGAGAGAGAGATAAGTGTTGATTGACTGATAAAAGACTCACTTGACATCTGAATTGTCAGCAGCCTGGTCCTTGGTTAAGGTAAACCCTTTGCACGTTGACTCCACTAAAGAGCTATTTAGCACATCTGGCATAAGAGAATACTGATAATTTTCTTCTCTCTCTTTCTGAAAGATTACATTCGCGCAAAACGGCAAGTATTAGTAAAACATAGACATGTGTTACAGAAGCTTCTCCTCCTGATTATTAGCTCTGACACTTGCGATATTAAACTTAACCTACAGCAAAGTCAGTCTCTATTGTTTAACTTATTGGTAGCACACCTATGCGAGCAAACCTGTTGAATTTATCCTTTAAATTTTATTAATGTATATTTCTAATACGATTTGTATAGTAAGTCTACTTATATCAAACGTGCTGGATACTTCCTAACGAACAGATGTAGTTTGTCTAATTGTTCGAATTTATTCGAATATCTAGCACTTCAATTATCAATCTATGTCATCTAACAATTCAATGAACAACTAACTCTCCAATCTATTAGAGAATAGCAATATAATTTCGTAGTGTTTAACATAAGAATTCTCATTTATGAAATACAGTATTACACATGTAGTTGGTAACTAACATTCATATATATATATATATATATATATATATATATATATATATATATATATATATATATAATATACAATACATAATATATATATGGGCCTACATACGTATATATAGGCCGGCCTACTGTATAATTAATTGTATGTAAGTGCACATTCATGTATAATATATACAGACTGCGCATTAAAAAATAACCACGTAGCAAAATTGCGATAGTGCAATCAATTTTCTAAAAAGTAAACACGCGTTATAGTGAAATGATCAACTATGTGATATCTATCACTTTTTAATACCACATGTTTAAACCGTTAAGCAATTTAGCCCATTTCCGTATAACCAGTCCCAGTCAAGGTCCGAGATTTTACTCTCAGGTAAGCGCGACTGGGATTTGAACCCACGAGGGTTCAATTCACCAAAGGATTTGTCATTTAAAGCTTCATGACGTTAACCCTACGCTATTAAGACATTCTATAAGTATTAACCTGTTAAGCAGAGTTTTAAATGAGGAAGTATCTCAACTTGATTCTCTATATTAGGTCAGCTGATTTAGTTAGTGAAGTTATCTCAGTGGCTGCACCTTCGAGTCGGGTTACTCCAAAGGAACTAGGAACCGCTATGATTTACAACAAGGGTTGATTGATACTAACAGTATCCTGATTGCATTATGTACAATATAATTGTAGAGTGTCTTAATAGCGTAGGGGTAACGTCATGAAGTTTTAAATGACAAATCCTTTGGTGAATTGAACCCTCGTGGGTTCAAATCCCAGCCGCGCTGATCTGAAAGTAGAATCTCGGACATTCACTGGACTGGCTACACGGAAATTGAATAAATTGAGTAACGGTTTAAACATGTGGTATTAAAAAGTGACAGATATCACATAGTTGATCATTTCACTGTAATGCGTGTTTATTTTACTTTTACTTTTATATTTCACCATAAAATGTTAATCTCCTGTAGAGAAGGAATTTTGCTATTCGCTCTCCAAATTTTGTGGAAATATTTTAATTAGGGCCGGCATTATTCAAGCTTTACGATAGAAATTGATTTTTCCAAATGACCGCGATAGATAATTGAAGTTAGATAATTCTCACAACCAAATTAGCTTCCGCGCGACAAACAGGTAAAGTAAACAAAATAAAGTAAAACAAACAAATAAAGTAAAATAAAATAAAATAAATACACAAAGGACCTCAAGCTAATGGACTAATGACGTCAAATTGTTGGGCTGATTCATATATATGCAGGGTGAGTAAAACAATGATTATGCCTGCAAAAGGTTTGAATATCTCGGGCTATTGTTAATATTTGCCAATAAAACTATTACCAATTACTAAAGGACTAATTTCTGATGGGCTGGCAAATTTTCATCCATTTGGGTACATAGATTGGCCAGTTATACAAGTCTTAGCAGAGCAAGCCCCATATTTTAATGTACTGGAAATATAAATTTTATTTTATTTTATTTTTATTTTGGTCCTGAAAAGAGTCGTTGTAGTGGTTCAGAAAAAACCAGTTGTATCTGCTAGCATTACTGACTATTCGATATGCTTTCCTCCCGCTGCTATGCAGGACTGCAGTCGCTTTCGGAACGCTAGGACAGCCTTGTTGATTCCAGCTTGGGTCACTCTATCCCAGATCTATTGTAGCACTTCCTGCAGCTCTGTCATGTTTTAGGCTTCGGTTGGTGTTTCTGATAGAGATGCTGCATGGTTCCCCAGACAGAGTAATCCAGAGGATTTAGATCAGGAGAGTTTGGAGGCCATTCATTCTTCTTAATGAAATTCGAATTTCTCTTTCTGATCCATTCCTTTGCATGACGAGATGCATGAGCCGGAGCACCATTCTCCTGAAAGATGAAACCATTTGGTAGAAGAGCATAGCAATCATCAAACAGCTCCGGAAGCAAAGTGTTGACGTAATACTGAGAGTTCACCTTTTCCTTCTCGTCAAGGAAGTGCAAACTGCCCTTATCGTTGTAGCAAACGCCTTTTTGAGGTAAAAATGGGGGTTGCTCTGCTGAAACATGCATAACTACTGGCCGATCTATGTACCAAAATGGATGAAAATTGGCCACCCATCATAAATTATTCCTGTAGTAATTGGTAAAAGTTTTATTGGAAAATATTAACAATAGCCCGAGATATTCAAACATTTTGGAGTTGTAATCATTTTTTTACTCACCCTGTATATATATATATATATATATATATATATATATATATATATATATATATATAATTATATTTATATACATATATATAAATATATATATATATTAGAGATGGGAATTTTTTTATGAATTTCCAGAGTTCGGTTCGTTGAAAATGAAAGTTCGGTTCCGTTCGGGTTCGGTTAGCAGCTGACAAATTGAGAGTTCGGTTCGGCATCCTTCTAACAAGGTTTCGGGTTCGGTTCGGGTTCGGCTTGCTTTCCACCTCACAAGAGTTCCATTCGGGTTCGAAATGGTTTGATTTGGATACTGTTGCAATTGTTTAACATTACTTATTATAGTCATGGTTATGATAAACATGTTTAAAATGGTTTATGGTAGATGTGCATAAAATATACATGAAGTCATAGAAACTGCCACATTTTTCACCTACGTAAAAATATGACAAAGAAAAAAGAAGAAAAGTGATATTTATTCCTGTACATTTCTTAAAACATTGTAAGTTGACCAACAAATGTTCATAAAATAGATATTTAGCTTTATTACTGTATCTGAAATATCTATTTGATTATAGCCAGCAAACAGAAATCTTCATTAATTTAAAAATACATTTTATCACTAGGTCTATAAATTAGAAACGTTTAAGTGGAAATGACTATGCTAAAATTTGATCCAATATTTCAGAGACAAAGTGCAATTTATTTACATAAAAATGTCAAACAAGGACGATTTGGTAAACAAGTGTACTTCCACAGAAAATTGATCATAATATATACCGTTTGCTATCAACTGAACCAGTTTTAAACTTCATAATTTACCTTAGGGTTTCACATTTGAAACTCTTAGGTCAATTATGAAGTTACAAAAATAGTTATTAAAAGTAATGCATTTCTCTGGCGCGAAATTATTTACTCCAGATAACCTTAACACATATATAATGTCATATATAAATATTTGTAAATCTGGCTGCAAAAGTATTAAGATGGCGCACTAAAATTAGAATAATTTCATAAAATAAATTTTATAAGAACCGATCTACCTAGATTGAATCAAGCATTTTCAGATTTTTATGGGATACTCTCATCACTTGTGTGTCTTTGATGTTAATCTTCACTCCATATTTCAATTCCGTATCATTCAGATAATCCATTATCTTCTGTAAACCAGTCTCGGTTCCCGCTACCATTCCTTTGTATCATTACCGATCCTTTGCATCACTATCGTTCCTTTGTATCACTACCGTTCCTTTGTATCACTACCGTTCCTTTGTATCACTACCATTCCTTTGTATCACAACCGTTCCTTTGTATCACTACCGTTCCTGTGTATCACTACCGTTCCTTTGTATCATTACCGTTCCTTTGTATCACTACCGTTCCTTTGTATCACTACCGTTCCTTTGTATCGCTTTCTGTTATTTTAACATTTGTGTCTTAACCAGCATTACCTGAATATGTGCTTTTAGATACTGTAAGACATGTAAATGCAAAAACTAATATAAAATGTATTGTTCTTGCTGTCTTTACATAATGTCAAACATTCTCCATAATATCTTAATGCAGACTTTGAAAAATAGCTGAAAAGAAAAGTTTTCTTTTCTCCTGAGGCTGGCGAAGAAGAAAGGAACTTCAAGAGTTCTGTTGGGTTCGGTTTGGACGAAGTCAGGGTTCGGGTTCGGTCAGAGTCTGGGTTCGGGTTCGGTTCGGTTCGGCCAGAGTCTGGGTTCGGTTCGGGTTCGGTCAAAATTCCAAATTTTATGGTTCGATTCGGTTCGGGTTCGGTTCGATTCCCATCTTTAATATATAAATGCATATAAATATTAATCTATAATATATATATATATATATATATATATATATATATATATATATATATATATACATATATATATATATATGATATCCCTGACCTCATCCTTGTATGAGGAAATGGACGTTAAACCATTATTATTATATTATGTTTGTTATATATATATATATATATATATATAATTGTAGGCATATATATAATTATTATATATATATATATATATATATATATATATATTGTATATGTATATATATACATATATATATATATATATATACATGTATATATACATGTATATATACATGTATATATACATATATATATATATGTGTGTGTGTGTGCCTACAGTAAATATATATATATATATATATATATATATATATACATGTATATATACATGTATATATATATATGTGTGTGTGTGTGCCTACAGTAAATATATATATATACTGTATATTTACGGATACATATCACTCTCTCTTAGTGCACTGCCTATTGGCAGGTCCATGGCATATGACTCATCTGCCCTTCTCGTCATATCAACAAATGAATTAGATATAGAATCATCTAGCATTCCAAATCTCGGTCTTCTTCTAACCTTCTTTCTTTCCTTTATCCTCCAGTTACCTCATTTAGTAAACTATTTTCCCTTAGTACATGTACATAACCCATCCATTTTTTCTTTCTAGTCCTTATGATATTTATCAATTGTCTATTTATTCAAAACATATTCCTCACTGCTTCTGTCTTAATTTCGACATCTATCTGATTTTCTCCATTCTTCTCTATAGCCACATTTTGAATGCTTCCAGTGACCTAATATCCAACTTTCTTAATATCATTCTTCAGAACTGTCCAGTAGCATGGTCCACATTAAAATCTTTGCAATTTTTATCTTCGTGGATTTCTTCAAACTTTTTGTTTTTAGTTCTTTTGCTTGGGCAATTCTACTTTTTATTTCTGTTCCACATTCAATATTTTCTAATATCGTGTGATCTAAATATCTGAAATTCTTTGCCTGTTCTATGAATACTTTTTATATGTTCTACTGAATACTTTTTATTTCTATATTTTCTGCTCATCCATTACTAGACACTTTCAGCACTTTTTTTAGCGGTTTTACTATGAAAAGATACAATGGACATGTTTCTATCAGAATACCGATTTGACATTTAACGTAGAGCAGTACACCACTGACTAAGACAGTTTTAAAAAGCTGCTGCGTCGACTGGTTCTACTTAGAAAGCCGCTCCATCGCCGAGGATTTACCAGGCGGAGTCGTCAGCTTCACATGGCGACGGCGTTGCGACGGCGTGGCCGACGGCGTCATCGGCAGCGCGTGCTTGTTCTAGTTCAACGTTACGAACTGAAGACTGGAGGGTTGACTGGTAGAATGGTGCTGAAGTGTGGGTACTAATTCTAACCTAATATCTTCTGGCTGTGAACTAATATACCGTTGCATAAATTTCATTTCATCTTCAAGGGTTGTAAAATCTAAACACTGATTTTTGTTAACGAGTACTCTTATTGAAAAATATCTGATGTGAAGTAGGACCGCTGCTTTCTTTTGTGAAGCTATATATACAACTGTATCTTAATTTTAATTAATGTAAAATAAATATTTAAAAAGAGTTAATTCAAAGCTGTATACTTTACTACTTTGCATTTAATTTCTTTTGCAGTGTATTCACATGAACAAAATCAACGTTAGTTTCACTTGCATTTTGTTAGCACTTACCGGTCGATAGTTCTTAATGTCGAATTCTTCCACTTTAGGCTCCGCATGACTGGATGAGGAGGGAAGCAAATCTTCCTCGTACCGCCTTCTAGTCTCCAGCAATTATCTGTACCTCTCCTTGAACTCTGGGGTGCATTGCTTCCCTGTGTGCATCTCATAAATCGAACAGGCATGATCGATCTCCATTTAAGTGCTTCCTTATTACTATACTGACTTACTATGCGACTCCTTATTTCATTCGAGAGAGGTCAGTCCAAAAGCTCGCGAGCCAGGTTGCGGTCCTTGTAGCAGACCTTGGCTAGTTTGATCGCCAGTGCCCAGTGACGAGATTGCCTGAAGGACCAGCTTGTCTTCAGTTCCAGCACTACATATACATACATACAAATGCATATATACATATACTTTGTATTTTAAATTGTACTATGAATTGTTTCATGAATTGTATTATGAACTTTATTATAACTTATATGATAAATTACGCTTTGATTTTACTTTTTGGAAGAAATATGCAATTTTATTTTTCTGTCTACCGACTCATCTTGCTGTCTCATTGTTATTCCTACAAGATTACTGAAATCCTGTATTGATGTTTTAGTTGCTTCTGTTACATTATTAATCAACCTCTCACTCTCAGGAAGTATCTTCCCGACCTCCTTCAAACAAGCTGTCGTATCTTCTTTGCTATAAAAGCCTTCTCTACGCCAAGATGATCTTTCCAGTTACCGTCTTATTGCATTCTTAATTTCATCTCTAAACTTCTCGAAAAGGCAATTAATATCCGTTTATGCACTCGTCTTGATTCTTTCCCTTCTCTCTCTCTCATTATCAATCTGCCTATAGAAAACTCCATTCTACTCAAACAGCTTTTCTTCGTACAAATAAAGATCTTAGTTTGGCCAAAAGTAGTAAACAGGTTTCTGCCTTGGTTCTTCTAGATCGCTCTGCTGCATTAGATAAAATTCAACATAGCATTCTAATAAATAGGCTTAAATCTTCTTTTTGGAATTTCTGATTCTGCTTTTTCCTTTTTCACATCATATCTCTCATTTCGCACCCAATCTGTCGTTATTGGTCAAAATTGGTCTTCTGAACTATCCCTCCTACGCGGTGTTACTCAAGCTTAAGCATTAAGTCCTTTGCTCTTCTCTTTATATATCACTCCACTAATACTAATAAATGTTTAACGTCCGTTTCCTCATCCAGGGATGATGTTAAGGACGTCCCCAACAGCACACATCACTACAGATCAATTCGCCCAGACCAATCTGCAAAGGAAATGTGCTGAGGAGAAGTAAGGTCCTCATCAATTGCCAGTTCCGTGATCAAAAGTAGTCAGGGTAGATTGTTTATGTCTATGGTGGGAAAAGGTAAGTCTTAAGCTTGCTAGAGAAAGTTGAAAGAGAAAGACAAGAGCGAGATTAGCAGGTAAAGAGTTCCAGATTGTGGATGCTGCGTAAGAAAATGAATGTCTGTTACTAAAGTGTAACAGATATTACTATTTTTAGCAATTAAAAATGATTAGTGTATAACTTAGAGTAGGCTATATATAGGAAGAGACAAGGCCCTACACTAGATGTCCTATTGGCTGCGAAGCCGTTCGGCAATTTTTTTTAATCTATCCCCTATATTTTCGAAAAAGGTGAATATTGAATTTGAGTAGCAATAAACTTTATTCTATTTAATTAAGAAAATGTATATATTATAATTTTATTTAAATTAATTTATCGTAATATTATGGTTTAAACTTCGTTAGTGTGTAAGATTTTTTCAAATAAATACATCTATTTTAAATCATGATACAAAAACTTTCAATAATTGTGACTGTCACAGTTCACCCCAGTATGCAAATTGCAACTCACGAAGCAATTAATTGTCGACGGTGTCCCATTGCGATTTTCTCAGTATTACAATTTTATTTCACGCAAGAATGCTTACGTTTAGGTTACTGTGATGATTACGAATAGGGTTAAGGTTTCAAAGAAGATTAGTATTCGGGTTACGACTAGGAAACACAAATTAATTAAAATCAGACTTTGTGCCACAAATACAAATATCGTTGCATAAATGTAAAAATATATAGTTAAATATTTCAAAATTGCATTCTTATAAGATACTGACATTAATTAATGCCTTATTGTATTAAAATATTGATAGCTAACTTTTCTAAGCATTGCATAGTAAACTATCAAAAACGTTGACCGCTGTGATTTTGTTGGTCCTGCATCATGGCCGTGGTGCTTCGAAATTATAGCGCAATACTTTCTCTTGTTTATTATTACTCAAAGGTGAATAATGTCGCTATACATGTAACTATACATTATACAATTATAATATATCGACATAGGCCTACCTTTGATATAAAGTAAACACGCATTATAGTCAAATGATCAACTATGTTGATATCTATCACTTTTAATACCACATCTTTAAACCGTTAGGAAATTTAGTCCATTTTCCGTATAATCAGTCTAGTGAATGTCCAAGATTTTACTCTCAGTTCAGCGCGGCTAGGATCCTAACCCGCGAGGGTTCAATTCACCTCTGGACATACATGTAAATCCAAATGAAATTCAAATTTTAACTCCCAGAGTGTTACTTTTTGACCATTTGGTACGGATATTTTACTAGTAGACTAACGTGTAATGCACATAGTGTTTAATAAACTCAGTATGCGATTTACTGTTTTTGAAGAAGCAATTCTTTCCTAACCTTATGAAATTCGGATGGACTGAGATGTCTGCTATTTATTCGTCTCAATTCATTCTCAATTTTTTTGTAGTTTCCTAGTTGTCTTAGAGCGAATACCTCTACCAAATTCTATGTTATTTGAGTCGGCAAATTAATTCGCTTCTTTTGGGTGTTGCGAATGTCTTAATAACGTAGGGGTAAGGTCATGAAGTTTTAAATGACAGATCCTGAGGTGAATTGAAGCCTCGTGAGTTCGATTCCCGGCCGCGCTGATCTGAGTGTAAAATCTCGGATATTCACTGGTTATAAGGAAAATGGACTATATTGCCTAACGGATTAAACATGTGGTATTAAAAGTGATGGATATCAACACAGTTGATCATTTCACTATAATGCGGGTTTAATTTTTTTACTTTCTACTTTACTGCGCATTTAGTTTATATGCACGTAGGCGTACAATTAGCTCCTATAGTATGGGGCCTAATGTGTTATTCGTATAAACTCAAGCGAAACGTATGAGTGGTATTTCAGGTCAAGAAAAGCCTAGTTGTAGCCTCATAGGCCTACGTTGCCTATAATTAAAACTCATATACTATTACAGCACCAGGGTATTGCACCGCGATAACTCTATTGAACCTTACTTTGACCTGCACTGACTTATAAGAACTTTAAACTTACATGCCAATGCCGTTCAGAACTATATATTACCAGAAGAAAGATTCATGAAAGCGAAGTAATTTAGATATGAAATAGATTAGCTTTTGAATACGAAAATCTTTTGTCTTTGAACTGACAAAGGTTCCTGTAGCCTACAGTTAAAACACTTTTAGAGAAAATTGTCATTCCTCCACTCGATAATGCCAATCTTGAAAAAGTTGTTCCAGAAGGAAGTAGTAAAAGAATGGAGGAGTTCGCATTCTATCGGGAAACTGAAATAAGATGGTATCCCCTGATTTTCTTGTCAGTGAAACCGACGGCGACATGTAAGAAACAAATTAGCGAAGCGAAAATTAAGTAGAGAAATTCAACATCGATAGGCTAAATGACATGAAAAACAACAATATTTCTCTTCAACTTCCAGGTGTGAGTTGCAGTAAGCGGATTCAAATCTTTCATCATCCGACATTCTCACCGTTCCTAAAACAATGCCAGGTCTCGCAAGATTAAAGTTTACAACATCGGGATAGCAGGATATTCATCAAGACAATCTATGAGATACGAATTTTACCATGTCCATGTGGAATGATGCTTTTTTTGTCAATATGGTTCTATTTTCTACTAAATATTCCATAAGATTCAGTACTAATATTGAAACATTAATATCCAATTACATGCTTTTTATGTCTCAATTTGTAGCAAATATAATTTAGTACAGAAAGGTACACGCGAAAGAAAATGTTCAACAAATGAATGCGGCAATGAAACAGCTGTAAGTCATCCCTACAGATAATAGGCCATATATACTACCCATGAATTGAACGAAACCACATGTTGCCTACATGTAGCATTTCTTTCTACACGCATTATGAACTGTAGGCTTACTATAGGTAGGCCATGTATTTTTTAGAACATTTTACCTGGTAGGGCGTATATGCATATCTGATTTAATTGCTAATATGCCCAATCTCTTCTGTCTTTTACAAACCTTTTATGTATGTATGTATGTAAATATATATATATATATATATATATATATATATATATATATATATAGGTCTATATATATGTGTGTGTATGTTATATAAATATATATGTATATGTATATATATATATATATATATATATATATATATATATATATATATATGAATGTCTCAATTGCGTAGGGGTAACGTCATGAAGTTTTAAATGACATATCCTGAGGTGAATTGAACCCTCATGGGTATGAATCCAAGCTGAGCTGATCTGAGCGTAAAATCTCAGACATTCACTGGACTGATTACTCGGAAAGGGACTAAATTGCCTAACGATGTAAACGTGTGGTGTTTAAAAGTGATAGATATCAACATAGTTGATCATTTCAATATAAAGCGTGTTTATACAGGTATGTATGTATATTTGGTAGGAGATTATTTTTAATGCGCGCATTACATGCAAACAGGTACAGTACAATATATATATATATATATATATATATAATATTTATAATGCATATATATATATATAATATTTATAATGCATATATAACGTGTAAATATAGGGCCTGCATGTGCATATACATGTACATGTATAGCCTATATACATAGGCCTACATATGAGATATATGAGTATACATATATACATGTATGTATATATATATATATATATATATATATACATGTATATATATATATACATGTATATATATATATAAAATACATACATGTTCAGTATATACTATATACTGTACATGTATGTATATATATATATACATCGTGTGCAAAAAATAATTCAAGATTATATTTGCGATAGCTTAGTCTATTCGTGATACCAAGCCTTAAAATTCTAATCGCATATAGAGGAGAAATTTAGCCATTAACTCACAAAATTTTGTAGAAACATTTTGAATGGACCGAAGTTATCCATGTTCTACGAAAAACAATAGTGAACACACCATCGATCAACAATTAAAACAGTGATTTGATTCTCTATCAGGCAATAAAAGTTACATTAATCATAGACATTTCGGTTATGTAACCATGCGCCTAGACGCCCGGACACTGGCACCTTTATCACGTCTCGGCCTATGTAACTGACTTTTCTTTACTTAACGCTAGTTTATTCAACTGGCTTTGATAGTATTGTGAGGTTCGCGACACGTTCTTTGTGTAGCTTTAAACTGATTTACAACGTAACTTTACCTTCTCTTTATTTAATCTTCCTTTCATCTTATTGTGAGAAATTGACGGAGAGTACATTGAGAAAGCGCTACAGCGAGGAAAATAAATCAAACAAACAACGCTCGTTTAGAGTTTATTACCAAAATATAATAAAATACTTATATAGTATGGTTTGTGCTTGGTGATGGAGGAAATATCATGTGGCATATATTGCATTATTGTAAGATAGCATGGTAGATCATATAAAATGATCTCGGCAATCAACCTGAATTAGAAGTAGAAGTAAATGGCTATGACAGTAAAATTAAGCGTAAAGAGTACTTAATCCGAATTTTACTCAAGTAAAATACAAAGTACCTAAACAGTACTAATATTAAAAAAACAAATTCAATGGCTAGAAAATTATACACGTTCTGAAATTACTTAAAGTTACTCGATTTACTACTAAGTTAAAGTTCTGAACAAACAGAATGTTCGACTCATATGAACATGCTCCCATCAGCATAATCATCATCATCATCTTCGCTTCAATTTCAGTTTTACTAGGGTTGGGATTCGAATATGCCTTTTACACTCCTCTCTGTTCCATACCATATCATCAGTCAATCACTCATAATCTCTCGTATTCGTTTTATAAAATTTAGTATAAATTTCTGGAGTCTAGGCGCTCACCAACCGAATGTCCTTTCTGACTTTGATTTGAACCTTATTGCTTTAGTTGTCTTCTACGACACGTGCAGTCACCGACTGGTATTCTTCAAACAACCCGGACACAACACTAGAAATGCACATGCTAACATCGAATTTTTAAATTGCACATTAAATTTTTGCCTCTACAACTAAGTTTAAATTAACATGGTTAAATCAGACTCTCTCTCTCTCTCTCTCTCTCTCTCTCTCTCTCTCTCTCCAGTGTTCTATCTAGTGACAGGTCCAAGATACATTTTCCTGCCGACATGCTATTTTCACGAAAACCTGCCTGAAACTTAAAACCGATGGCACTCATATGACAAAATAGAAACTCCTGCAGATAAATGATTATAGTTCAAACATCAGATATGTCTATTTATGTTACTGATAGTCAATATTGTACAGGCGTACAGAATTTACATTAGAGAGTTACATTTCTTGCCGTTTCTCTTTAAAAACTTATTCATTTTAATGCGAATAACGGAAACTTAATAATCCACTTGTATTTTGTATATATTTTACATGTAAATGAATTTTGTAAAGGAACCTTAGAGGTCAAGGACCATCCCTCGCCACCGTGTGGCGATAATAATGTCTAAGAAGCATATAGACCAATAAGAACCTAGAGGCCTATAGACCTACCATAATTTAGTAACCTATGTAGACCAATCAGAGCCTAGAGATCCAAAGACCTATCAGAGTCTATAGGTCTATAGACCTATCAGAGCCTGTAAGTCTATAGACCTATCAGCGACTATAGATCTATAGACATATTAGACCCTATAAGTCTATAGACCTATCAGCGCCCATAGATCTATAGACATATTATAGATATATTAGAGCCAAAAGGTCTATCGGCCAATGAAAGCCTACAGGTCTACAGACCTATCAGAATCTACATGTAGAAGTCTTTTTGTAAATTCACTGAGATTGGTCAGGATATATTATATCCACGAAGATAAGCAAGGATTAATTATAGCAAGAAGCTAAATGTAAAAAATAAATATAATTGCTCAGTTTGAATTTGATTATATTTAAATTTATTTATATTTAGTGATTTATTTATATTTAGTATCTAGAGTTATTTATTTATATTTAGTATTTAGAGTTATTTATTTATATTTAGTATCTAGAGTTATTTATTTATATTTAGTATCTAGAGTTATTTATTTATATTTAGTATCTAGAGTTATTTATTTATATTTAGTATCTAGAGTTATTTATTTATATTTAGTATCTAGAGTTATTTATTTATATTTAGTATCTAGAGTTATTTATTTATATTTAGTATCTAGAGTTATTTATTTATATTTAGTATCTAGAGTTATTTATTTATATTTAGTATCTAGAGTTATTTATTTATATTTAGTATCTAGAGTTATTTATTTATATTTAGTATCTAGAGTTATTTATTTATATTTAGTATCTAGAGTTATTTATTTATATTTAGTATCTAGAGTTATTTATTTATATTTAGTATCTAGAGTTATTTATTTATATTTAGTATCTAGAGTTATTTATTTATATTTAGTATTTAGAGTTATTTATTTATATTTAGTATCTAGAGTTATTTATTTATATTTAGTATCTAGAGTTATTTATTTATATTTAGTATCTAGAGTTATTTATTTATATTTAGTATCTAGAGTTATTTATTTATATTTAGTATCTAGAGTTATTTATTTATATTTAGTATCTAGAGTTATTTATTTATTTATATTAGTATCTAGAGTTATTTATTTATATTTAGTATTATATTTATATTTAGTATCTAGTTATTTATTTATATTTAGTATCTAGAGTTATTTATTTATATTTAGTATCTAGAGTTATTTATTTATATTTAGTATCTAGAGTTATTTATTTATATTTAGTATCTAGAGTTATTTATTTATATTTAGTATCTAGAGTTATTTATTTATATTTAGTATCTAGAGTTATTTATTTATATTTAGTATCTAGAGTTATTTATTTATATTTAGTATCTAGAGTTATTTATTTATATTTAGTATCTAGAGTTATTTATTTATATTTAGTATCTAGAGTTATTTATTTATATTTAGTATCTAGAGTTATTTATTTATATTTAGTATCTAGAGTTATTTATTTATATTTAGTATCTAGAGTTATTTATTTATATTTAGTATCTAGAGTTATTTATTTATATTTAGTATCTAGAGTTATTTATTTATATTTAGTATCTAGAGTTATTTATTTATATTTAGTATTTAGAGTTATTTATTTATATTTAGTATCTAGAGTTATTTATTTATATTTAGTATCTAGAGTTATTTATTTATATTTAGTATTTAGAGTTATTTATTTATATTTAGTATCTAGAGTTATTTATTTATATTTATTATCTAGAGTTTATTTATATTTAGTATTTAGAGTTATTTATTTATATTTAGTATCTAGAGTTATTTATTTATATTTAGTATCTAGTGTTTATTTATATTTAGTATTTAGAGTTATTTATTTATATTTAGTATCTAGAGTTTATTTATATTTAGTATTTAGAGTTATTTATTTATATTTAGTATCTAGAGTTTATTTATATTTATTTGTTTAACTTGATTGTAGAGCTTTTGTAAATTACGGTTAGAAAACTTTATAGCAGACAAATTCAAATAAACTTGATTTGCAAAGGTTGTACATGTAGTAATATATCTTAAATGCCTCGATAATGCATGCCAGACTTTTAGTAAGATCTGCCACAGCGTGCTAGGTTTTCGCAGCATACGCTGGGATATAGTCCATTTTCACTTGATTACTGATTCTTTTCTGTACTTTAAAGTCCTCGGCTGTCAGCTTTATCTCTGTAAGAAAATAACACAGTTTATATAAGTCATTAATCCCAGAGTTTAACAATTAAATTTGCAAGAATATGTAACATTGAAATGTATGCCATATGCTTTCAAGTGAAGCGTGAGTTTCTGACACATTTCTAAAGAGCACTCAGACCAATGGCAGCTTCTACAGGACGATGTGTAACTAAAACTCCCTTAAAACAAATTGGAAACTAATAAACAAATAAGCAAATGGCACGATCTAAGCAAAGGCGAGATCCAAAACAGGGCATATCGTTCAAGCAAAATGTTAGACTCAATACTACTGTCCAATATATAAGTAGTATATTCATCAAAGCTCACGCGGCAGTATCGAAAATCGGGGATAAAACATTTTGAGAGGGAGTGATGGTTAGGGAATTGGTAGATAGCATAAATCAGCATCATGAGGACCTAAGTTCTAATCTCGTATTTTAAAAAGTGACAACGACATACCGAATTCAATGAACCTATGTGAATAAATGGACTGAATGCATTGGATGTTTAGAATGGATGCATAGAAGGATGTGCGAACAGCTTTAGATGATTCTGTGGATATATCGAATTCACTCTCATATTTGCCTCGTCATTCAATCCACTGGCTGGAGCCAGTGGCGATGTCTGTAAGCAATTCGATTGCGGATCAGTATATGCGTGTTCAAATCCTGGGCTCGCCCGTCACTGATATCGCTTTCGAGTGAGGAAACTGACGTTAACATTAGAGTTTTTTTAGCTTTATCATGCATGGCTTACTACGTGTGTATTCATATTCATATACATTTTTTAACTTCATTTTAATCAATTATTTTCAGCCTTTTGCCTACTATTGTTCTATTTTTGATTATATGCGGCCATAAAAGACGCTGAAGACCTTCTTCAGATCCTCCTAATATCGCCTTTACGGAGTCATAGAGATAACATCGAGGAACGACGTCAGCTATCATAAAGACATTATATAGATATCATGAAGATTGCTTCATGGTATAGCACTACTTTTAAAGATTAAAATAGTTTCATTTAAATTTCATCAGCCGAAGAAATACCAATGCCTCTTTTATTCTGATTTTGAATTGCGCACTAAGTATTCTACAGTCGAACATTTTAATCATTACGCCAATGGGTTGGGTCATACTTACGGAATCCATCATCTCTGGACTTTTTTAATTTCTTTCTCACAGTTTCTTCTGATACATTTAGTGCCTTTATCAAGACCTCTCCAGAGGCTTCTGATTCCTTCTTTATGCATCGCTTGTAGCACCAGTTGAAGAAACTCCAAATGTAGAAGAATATTCCCAGTGGAGGCGGAAGCCAGGACACGTAGTAGTACTCCTGTATGATGACGCTCAGATTGTACACCCAGACTGCATAGGCCTTTTTCTGGAGTTCTTCGTATGCCTGGCTGTTGAAACAAACAGTCCAAACCAGTTTAAGAGTCATATTTAAAATTGTTCAACTGTTTCACAAGTGTATATATGGTGCGCTCCTACAGAGCGGTAAGGTAAACTCTGAGTAGGAATTTGTACCTCGGATCTGCCAGAACATGAGAGAGAATACCACCTATGTTGGAGGGCATCCTGACTTAAAAGGTATGATAGGCGGTTAAGTTTGGATAGACTTCTTCTTACTCCACGGAGCAATAGACATTTAACCAAAAATACTGTGATTACCAGAGATGTTTTACCATACACAGTAGGCTAATACTGTGCCAAGGAGATTAAGATTTTAATTTCATATCTTATAATTTTATTATAATTTTAGAGAGGAGAAGGGAACATTAAATAAATTTCATTCAAGAATTGATCAATTTAAAGATATTGATATAATTGGTTATTCCATTTATTGGTATTTAAATCACTGCATAACATAAAATCACTATAACATTGATATAATCATAACATTTATATAACATTTAACTATAAAATAAAATATAGACTATAAAATATAAAATATAACATTTATATAACTATACATATAACATTTAATTCGCCGAATGACACCAATCAGACATTCAGCTATCATAATCACCAGTTCTCAATTGAATCCGAGTTTAACTTAGGTCGGGACACGCAAGTAAATAACAAAAATTGGCAAGAATATACAGTAAACACATGATTAACTAGAGCATTAAATAAAACAATACCAAATCGTTAATTAAAATAAAGAGAAATAGTTAGAAACAGAAAATCAAGCAGTCGAAGTGCTCTCATTGAACTAATCGAAGTCAAGCCTAGTACTGAATAAACCATACAATAAAATAGATTAGAACGAGTTTATTAGAGAAAGAGGATAAATCATTCCATCTAATGAATCTCTGTTGATTAGATGGAAAGCAACTCTTAGTCATTTTCTTCCCCAGTTAGCACACTATGAAGGGCTATGAATGATCCAATAGATCAGTTCGGTAATTGAAGAAATATTTTGTTGTATGGTAACACTGGTTTTTTTATGTTGACATCTAATACATAAATTTACATGTAAATGCAATGGGTCTATATTATAACTTCGTTATAATGCATGCATACCGTTATAATGGGTGAAAGAGTTAAACTATAAGTGTTAAGTTATTCTTTATACGTATAGTAGGTTGTAAAGTAAATAACATTTCTAAAGAAAACTTGTATTAGAAATTTTATGAGGAACTAGTACATTTCAATAGTATTCTATGTAGTGTTTACTCTTTCTAGTCCACTGTTTATATTTGGTGTCCACGATGTTCTATTTATAGCTACTACCGAAAAGATCTATTAATCTATGATACTAACAAACTTATCATATATTATTTTAACTATTATCAAAGTTTGCAGAAATATGAGAGAATGGCGGACTCCTTTAACTAATTTTAAAAGCTAGGCCTAATAGTGTATTATGCGATTTTAAAATAGATTGAAATTATTGCAAATACAAAAATTATAAATTATATCCAAATTATAAAAATCTGAAAATTTCAAACCTATTGTAAAAGAAATAATATTATTATTATTACTAGAGGTGAACGAAATTAAATCTGAGCTCTCGAAAGGTCAATCTATTGAAAATTGATAATAGGATTCTAGATTCTATAATAAGATTCTATTCCACAGAAATTTGTTTCCTTTTCAATAAATTTCAGTCAATTATATCCGTTGTTATATAAATATAAGAATAGTTAAATTAACTGAATATTATTAAACTTTAATGTTTTTAGCATTGAGAAGTTTAAGAATAGTATATTCAAAAACAACAAGTGGCAATTACTAGTCTTTGTACTGATGTTCTAGATTTTGGAATTTGCGCCGTTTTTGGACCTTCTTTTAGCTTGCCGACTGTGATTTTTCTATTAGCTTGCCGACTTTGATTTTATCTCAATAAGCTCCATGTTGTCATTAAGGCATTCGAATCATCACAGATAATTTTTCTACTAAACCATTTATAAATTCTGAATCATTTTAACGCACTGGGTCGAAATATGGTGTACCCCTTGCGCAGCAAGGTAGTTAATTACCTTGGACCTGTAATATAGCCGTAAACTGACCTAAATATGGCGATGAGGAGGTTGATTAGTAGAACATTTGCGATGAGTAGATAGACAGCCAGTAGAATTGGTGCAGCCCACATAAAACATTGTGTGAGATCACCATCATCGCCAATACATGTAGCGTTCTGATTGATGGCTAGCAAAGCAATCAATAAATGCATGATCAATTGATCACTCTCAAAATTATTCAACCAATCAAAAAAAGCAAATAATCTCTCAATCAGTTAATCAGATCAGAGGCAACCATCAGAATAGAGGAACCCATCGCTAAGACGACGGGTGCCTCTTTTTTGGCTGAGACAAAAAAGTTCGCAATTCCATATCTTCATTGTATTTCCCAGCATAGCAAAAGCATCGGAGGTGTTGATAATATGGATCAAAATGTTGCTGAGCAAATTGGTGGTAATCATTTTTACAGTGTCGATAAGCCAAAGCAAAATGCCTGGCTTCTCTACCATGTAGCAGCTGCTAATTAACCGAATCAATTAGATCAACTGAAGAAAATTAACGTTAACTAGATTTAGGTCCTATTGCCTTACCGGTTCCCTCGAAGTCTTCCACGAAGAGTTCTCCGAACATTTGCCAGTAAGGTCTCCACACGATGTTGACCAGTAGAGCTGGGGACAACTCCTGACCGGGCTGTATCATTGCCTGAAATGCCACTCCAAAGCTGATGATAAATATCACCAGAACTAGAAGGAACTTCTTTAGTTCCACCAGCTGATACATCAATAATATAATTAATCAATTCATACATCAATTAATCCGCCCATTGATAAGTTAAGTTATCAACCCATTCACCATTAATCAAAAATACATAAGGAATTCAATAACATCAATAAATCATTCAATTATTTTGTTCATCCATTAAATCAAACTTAGAATGAGTTTATCAGTAAAGACTGAAGACTGAATGAGAATTCAAACGTTAATACTTGATTTATGTTTATATGTCTGGGGAACCATGTTGCAAAAGTATCATACTTTCAAACCCAAACAGAGAAACACTACCGAAGTAAAGGCTGTTCTCAAGGGATCTAGAAAAACTTACCACATCTAGTCCATCGACAGAGCATTTCTATCAGTAAGAAAAAGAAAAAGTTTTCTGACTTGCATCAACACTCTGGGCGCTCATTGCGAGTAAAAAAGGAAGCACAATTTCAGAGTCGTCATCGTCTAGCGGCCTTTTTCGGGGCCAATAAATTTTCAAAATTATAATTAACGTTTCATGTTGCATGTTAAATGGAAAAAATGAATTTGTTTGTAAAGCATGGATAATCCGGTTCTGTTCAAAATATTTCTAAAAAATTTGGTAAACCTGTGAAAATATGCCTCCTTTACAGAATTTCAAAGCGAAATAGCAAGAATTGACTAAGTCATCGCAATTTTGCTAGGAGGCTATTTTTAATGGCAACCTTGTAGATAATAAATTAATTGTTAAATTATCTCTTTCTCTAGTGTTCTGCCAAGTGGCAGGTCGAATGTAAATACTTCTACTCACATGCAGTTTTCACGCTCCTTAAAGTGCACTCCATCGATTTACGAGATACTCTCTTACAATGGGTTCTGCTCAGTCCACACCTAAATGCAATCTATAGCTTGGGAATAGTATGGCTTCTAGGTGTTAACTTATGAAATCCATTAATTAATTAATAATTTTTAATTTGACCCTCTATTTAATTACAACTAGAATAAAATACCAAAAGTACCCCATGGTTCAACGTTAATTTTATTATAATTCATGCAATACCTTACCTAATCATCTTGCAATGTTGTACAAATTACTGAATTACTGATATATATATATATATATATATATATATATATATATATATACAGCTTTAAAAAAGCAAATGTTAACGTAAGTTGCCTCACTCAAAAACGATGTAAGTGACTAGCGAGCCCAGGATTTAAACCTCGCACATACTCATCCGCGGTCGAATATCTTATCGACATCGCCCCTGGCTCTAGCCAGTATACCAACTGGTAGTCGAAATGGTAGCACTATTGTTTAACAGGCATGAGATAACCGGTTCGAGCGACACTGCGGAACGTCTTTGAGAGAACGCTTTTGGTGCCAAAGCAGACGCTGAACTTAGAGCTTTATAAACTAGAAAAAAATCTACGAACATTTGTCTCTACAACTTACCATCAAATTGATCGCGAAAATGTGAGGACCGATCGACTCGAAAATGTACCAGAAGCAGAGCAGCCTGAAGTAGCTGAGGATGAGAGCCAGCGAGAAGATGATCCTAACCAGCTGGAAGTACTGGCTCGTCAGAGTGAATCTCAGAGAGAATCCGGTGATAAAGAGCAGGATCATTGCAGCATCGATGACGTTGGACCAGCCGTTGTCCAGATGTATATCAAGTTTGTGAAATTTCATCCTGAGTTTTTCGTAAGGTCTCCAGATAGTCTCTTTTGCATTAAGACAATTCCACTTGATACCTCTCAGTGGTCCAGTGTCCCGTATGCACATGATCTAAGGGTAACAGTCAAACTCTACAATAGGATAGGGTTTAGCGCATTGTAAATCAGAATTCGGAGGTTGGGTTCGAATCCTAGTTAGTTAGGAAGGAATATACTCCAAGTTTATGAAGGATTGTTGCCAGCTGCAATATACTCTATCAAATAAAAGCGATTACTAATAATCTTGGAGACAGATGAAAATTTAAAGGTATATTTAGTAGTTTGGAGAAGAAAACTTTAAAATTATCTCGCATCACATCTAACTGTACAGGCAAAGAAGTCAACAACAAGCATTCAATCAAGATATCAGAGTTCAACTGATAAGTCAACGAAGCTTTAGGAATTTATTATTGTATTTATAGCTTCACTTTGGAGTTAGTTACGGCAGCTAGTGGAGTACGTGATACAAGAATACCACTAAGACTAAAAGGTAAATACCATAGTTCGGTGTTTAGGCCAGTATTGATGTATGATGCAGATTGCTGATCAAGGGAAACAGGAGCAGATATTGCATGTGGCATAGATGAGAATGATGCGTCTAATGTGTGATAAAACTCGAAAGGACAGAATAAAAAATGAGAATGAATATGAACGTTAAGGGGATCATGGATAGGTTGGCGCAGTCGAGATTGACATGGTATGGTCATACAGTGAATAGAGTTTGGAGGGAAGAGATGAAGGTTTAGTTAGAGAGAGGTAGACCCCAATTGACTTGATATGCGGTGATTAAGAGAGAAATAAAAATAGGAGATTGACTGATGATAATGTATGATATGGGACAGAAAGAAGTGGCATAGGTCTATTCTCATTTGACACTAGCTAAACTGGGTTTAAAGGGAATATGATAATTATGATTCTGACGATGATGATAATGATGATGAAAATGATGATGATGCTGATGATGATGATGACGATGATGATGATAGAAATCGCTTAGCCCAACCGGTACGAGTGTACGAGTCATTACTTGCTGACAAACACGACTGGGAATTCGTCTCAGGTCATTTACTATAGCATAAATCAAGATAATTGTCACTCTCCACGCACAGCCATTGTGAAATTCAAAATTGACTAATACAATTATGCAATACCTGAAAGATTTCATTAGCAACGATGTCAATCAGCCAGAACATGAGCAACCACTCAATCCATCCAATGTCCTTCATACTGGTGAATGGATTCAACTCCACCAGTATAAAATAGGAGATCAGGAGTAAGAATGCCGTGTAGGAGCCCTACGATCAATCAATAAATTATCATCCAGACATTACAAATTTACTTTCAACCACTCTTACTCTTGTATTCTGTCAGGTCCAAAGTAAATATTAGTACCAAAGTCCGTTTTATGACGCAAAGTAAGCACACTCTACGGGTTAATCGTCCCTGATATTGCCTTGTGGCGAGGAACCAGACGTTAAATTCTTACTGACTTATTGATCGATTAATCTGTAGCTTTGGCAAGCATTTATTGCTACCCAGTGATTGCTATAAAAGTATTTGCAAAGAAAAATCAATTTTTAAGATTGAAACTACTATTTTATTTTCTACTTAAAAAATACTGTGAACATGTACTTTCAAAAGTATTTTTAAAAAATACTTTAAAGAGAGTATTTGTAAGATTTTAAAATACTTCCCTATATATTTGTCAATATATATTTATTTGTTTTTTGTATTTCAAGTTTAGTTTTCTTAATTTGTATTCATCCGTTCTTAAAACTTAAGAAAATGAACCAAAGTTACTATTTACTTGTATGTCTAGGAACTTGCTTTTTGTTCGTGGCTGTATTGCAGGCGCACTGGAGCCCAGCTGATGCACTGCTGTGTACACAGCCCAGCTGCACCGCACTGCTGCCATATTTTAATTTGATAATCTTAATCTTAATTTCTCTTTAGTAATTTAAATTTAAATTTAATTAACTATTATCTTAATTGAAATTAGTCGTAAATTAACATCTGAAATCCACGTTAGCTTGTTCTTAAAGTATGATCTGTTGGTATAACTATTAGTATTGTAATAAGTATTTTTTGGATAAAAGCACTGGCTGCAAAGTAAATGAGACTATTAGTATAGCAATTTTTAGAAGGTCTTGCTTTAGCGTTAACTTAACATGTATATAATGATTCCATTCCTAACATGTATTTAATGTATTTGGGACAATGAAAAATAGACTCCTTAGTGTTCAATGTTCAATGGTTGCATAATAGAAATTCTCGAAAATAAGCAACGAGGAATATATCCTTATGTGAAAGTTCGTCGATGGCTTGCTCTGAATATTATAGAATATATACTATTCTATAATATTCAGGGCAAACAATCGACGAACTATCATCGAAAGAGCTGCTCGTCAGAATGTAGAAGCGCTTACTATCTGCATAATTTAAGCATAATTTAAGCTTTGAATCCGATATCTCTCATTGACTCAGTGAGAGACAGTTAACACTACTTACCATTCTTACATAGAATTTCGTCATAGGAGCCAGATAGTAACAGTTTAGCTTCCACCAAGTTCTTTCAAAGAAACCTCGGTTAACCTTGGGTTCCTGATGCTTACTAATGCTTCTCGCCAGATGTTTGTCTTCTATTTCTTCACACACCTCGTCAAAGTAAATAAAGGGTATGGCCAGCAAAGGAGCGAATCCCAGGAGTCCCTGAATAAAAGTAAAAATAAATAAAAACCATAATAATAATAATGATAATAATAATAAAAATAAATAATAATAATAATAATAATGATAATAATAATATCGCACTTCAGCGTTTTAATGCTGTATGCATTCGTGGCACATTGGCGAATGCGGCCTCCCAGAGCGTAGAGGAATTATTTTAAATATTTTTTCAACTTTCTTTTAATTAAATAAAGTCTTTTGTATCTTATATTTTAGCCCAATGCCTTATACAGCCCAGGGCATTTTTACAAAAAATAACGGTTTAAATAAAGGTTTAACATCCGATTCCTCATCCAAGGATGATGTCAGGGACGTCCCCACGGCACACATCACTACAGATCAATTCACCCAAACCAATCTGCAAACGAAATGTGCTGATTAGAAGTCTATCTATATAAATATCTCACATTGCAGGCCATTTCTATTGGAGAGATATTTATTGATATAATTCTTAGTAAAGTAATTGACATAATTAACTATTAATTATTACTATTATTATTATTATTATTAATTAATTATTATTATTATTAATTATTATTATTAATATCATAGTATTACTAATAGTAACATAATTCGTAATGCTAATTGTTATTAACAGTGCTAATAGCAATATAACTGTTATTATTAGCACAACTAATAATATACCCATTTCTTACTGCTACTGCTATTACTAATACAATTAACACTATAATTCTTGCTTCTACTAACCACCCGTCAACTAAAAGTGACGTAATAAGTAATTGAGCAAGAACTGAAAGAGGTAAAGAGAAATGACCACAGAAGCCATATTATTACAAAGATATAGGATACACTAAGGTAAGGAAAAAGCATAGCCTTTTGTGAAGGGACTACCGTTAATCGATAGAATGCTTTTTAAAAAGAGTGAAAGCTGCATGTGAGTAAAAATGTGTACTTTGGATCTGCCATTTGACACAACAATAGAGAGAAAGAGAAAGAGAGAGAAAGAGGTCAGAACTGGATTCACCAACCATCCATGAAGGCGTTTCCATGCCCATGCTTCCCTTCCAGATTTTCTGCAGATAGGACTGACAGCAAGAATGTTGAATAAACTCCATTGCCTTAGCGTCTGCCGCAACGGTAAACGGTGTGACACTTGATCCAAGATCTAAAGGTAACTCGGCCACTAGTACCCTATAGCCTTCCACGAAGTAGCACCCGTACAGCTCATCCAATATTTTAATCGCTAGGATCTCAAAGTGTCTGTAAATTATAACATATATATACATGTATATATACAGTATATATATACATATATATATATATATATATACATGTATATATATATATATATATATATATTGCAAAATATAAAAATACCACTTCTAATAATAATACTAAAATTGGTAAACATTACTACTAGTAGTAAAAGTAATACAATGAATAATAATATAAATAATGGTAATGATATCAATAAATAATAATAACTGTTATTAATCATCAACAATAGTTATTATATTTCTTTAGCACCGACTGTTTATTGCACTCCAGCGATTCAATAGATAGCTAATTATATAGATAGATAACAGTTCAACTTTTCGCAGCATTCTTTCGAGTTAAGAACCTCAAATCTCAGTAATAATTTTAATTACCGACACCAATTGTGCTATGATAAACGTGGTGGTTGGAAACAACTGTTAATTAACTTCACCATAGTCAATAACTATTTGTTGGTGGCTCAATTAAGTTTTATCTATTCAAGTCTATTAATGTTTTTATGTTTTAATTATACAATTGACAAATAAAACAATAATGTAATATAACTGATTATTATTGTAAACATACATGCAATTTAATAATACAATATAAAGAAGATTTAAATATGTTAGCTATCCAGATTAATCTTGCAGATGGTACACACAGCTTGTAGCGGTAATAGATCGAAATCAGTGAAGGGGCTAGTCTAGTGTCCACAAAGCGACGCCAATTAGAGTTCGATAATGATTAAAATATTGAGTAATAAAAGGATTGAACCGAATTGAGAGGTGGTAATAGTGAAATAGGATTATTAGAGCCCAACGAAAAACTAAGATGATAACGAGTGATTTCGTTAAAACAAAGCTTTACTTACTTCGCAGCATTGAGTAGATACTCGGCTAATTCTATCTTATAAATCTTCATAGCATGGTGAGACAATCCAGTATAGAGTTTATAGGCTATCAGCGACATGCCTGCAATACCGTTGTATATTCATATATATATATATATATATATATATATATATATATATATATATACATATATATAATATATATATATAATATATATATATATTATATATTATATATATTATATATATATATTATATATATATTATATATATATATATTATATATATATATTATATATATATATATATTATATATATATACCAATAAATTGAAAATAAATATAATATAGACATAATTTCCAGGAAAATAATTTCACGTTTGTCATCACTTACACGCTTTGGGTCCGATACACTTCAGAATAGACCAATAGTTGACTGTACTTCTCTTCAAAGTTTAGAATAGGCGGAGCTTTTGTTATTGAATCAATGATGTGCCACCCAACTGTTAGAAAAAGCAGACTGTGAGGAAAGATATGTAGGCCTACCTTCGCCACTTGGAGTTAAACATTAGACAGATAAGCCATAAATACAAGTGTAAATATAAATTTGATTTAAATACAGAAATAATGTAAATATGCCATTTGTCATCAACTTCAAATTATTTCCGTTTGTGGTTGACAAACGGAAACAAATTGAAGACTAGTTTAAAGACTAGTTTTCTCACTCTCTGCTTCAATCCCACTTTCATCCTACGCATGATAAAGAAGGACTTACCTAATGGCGTAGGACCTCGTAGAATGAAGAACTGGGTTAGAGCCGGTCTTCCACTCAGAACTGACCAGAGAAAGAGATGCCATATAGGACGTTTCTTCTTATCAGTCAATCCTTTACAGGACTCTGATGGTTTTGTATCTTTATGGCCTTCATATGCAGCAGAAAAATTCAATAGATAATCATAACGTTTATGAAATACTAACAGGTGATTAAATGTTTTATTTATAACAATAAAAGCGAATGCCATTGGCGAAATCTGTGAATTTTTTGCCTGAGTTATGAAAAAGGATTCTAAATAGACTGAAAATCTAAAGTAAAATATAAGGAAGATGAGCATCAGCCTTTATAGCTTTTAAGTGCTGTGGAGTCATATTTTGAGCCATTGGTGAATTAAAACAATAGTAGTCTATTTGATGTTTGACGAGAATCAATAATCTAAAGTTTCATATTGATTAAGATATTGAACCTGCAAAGGAACGTTTATCGTATCTTGTTGATAAATAATTATAGTGAGCATACCTTTATGTTCATGAGGACCTTTATGTTCATGAGCATCTTTATGTTCATGAGCATCTTTATGTTCATGAGCATCTTTATGTTCATGAGCATCTTTATGTTCATGAGCATCTTTATGTTCATGAGCATCTTTATGTTCATGAGCATCTTTAGGTTCGTGAGATTCTTTAGGTTGAGGTTCGTGATAGAGAAGCTTGTATTTGGGTCCCAACAGCAAGTGCAGTATCCTACCGACTGTCTTTAGACACGTGCTGTCGTCTATATTATCCTTTAATACAAGCAAACAAAAAACCTACTTTCCAAATTGCCAAATTAACAAATTTGATCACGCACTACATTTACCCAATTATTTTTACTGAATGACGCACACAGCTGTGCACGTAATTAGCTATTGGGGAATCACACCGCGTGAACATACCAAGTGTGTTTCATGAAAAACCATTCAAGTTGTGCTGGAGTATTTTGCATCTACACCGACATGTAGGCCTATATTCTAAATGCCTGACTCCTAATTTATAGCTAGAAATCAATGATAGAACAATGCTAATATTGGGACGAAGTATGGCAAGAATGTCTACAGAATGTCAACTATTCTTATTCGACTCACTGCTGCTAAAAACACTACGAGACAAGTTGCTAATTTATATTTCTTGTACTTGATTAGCACTTTCTAATGTTTTCACAAATAAACAGTGTTGTTAAAAAATACTCGGCAGACTGTTTGTAGTAAAAATAGATGTAAATAGCCAAAGTACAAGAAAAAAGCACTCGTCAGAATCTTGGTGAAGTAAAACGTATAATAGGGCCTACTCGGCAAAAGACTTGACTTGATACGATATGATATTGATGAGCTTGTACTATTTTTAATATACTGACACTTATTATTTTAAGAGTTTGGCGATAGAAATACATAAAGATTTTCGAAATAACGAGACTTTTTCGCTTTAGCAGAGGTAGAAGTATTGGCAAAATTACTGCAATAGTATTTCGTTACAAGTAAAAAGTATCCGACAAACTAGCGACTTGATTACAAGCAAAAGTATCGTTTGAGTGCTTCTTACTTGTACTTGAATTACTTACTTGTACTTGTACTTGAATTACTTGAATTGTACTTGAAATGTACTTGAAATGTACTTGAATTACTTGAACTACTTACTTGTACTTGTACTTGAATTACTTGAATTGTACTTGAAATGTACTTGAAATGTACTTGAATTACTTGAATTACTTACTTGTACTTGTACTTGAATGACTTGAATTATTTACTTGTACTTGTACTTGAATTACTTGAATTGTACTTGAAATGTACTTGAAATGTACTTGAATTACTTACTTGTACTTGTACTTTAAGTACTTGAATTTAGTGTCAGTAGAACACAATAAAGCACATAATTATAAGAAACCGAATAAAAATAAATGAAGATCATAAATTATATTAAAAAGTAACGAAAGCCATTTTCAGTAGTGTCTTAAATTATCTGAAGAACATACTAACCTCCATGTATGCTATCCGCTTATTTATGAACAGTATCAGAACATTTCGCATTAGGCTTTCTTTTTCAAACTGAAACATACAAGTTTTTCAGTTACATGTATGTTATATTAAGCGCCCTATTAGCATGGAAAGTGCAATTTCCCATTTACTATAAATTTCATCAATTTACTATAAATACATCCTTATGTAGACTCCGCAATTAATCATTTGGGACCTTTAAACTGCAATAGGAAAATCTCTTCACGTACTATTCTAATCTTTAATTAAAATCACTAGTATATAAACATTTGCGTTGTTGGGAGTTGTGAATCTAAGCCTCCAAGTAGCTGGATTACAGGAGCACGCCACAACTAAAACTCAAAAATGTTCCTAAATTGCATGCATCAATATGGGGTCACGTTCTAGACTTGAACCTCCAACAATATGCCATGTAACTATGTATATGACTATCAACCAGCCTGTACACTACCCTGCACTCTAACGTGAACACTAGCCTCTACACTAGCCTGCACACTAGGAGTCTAAATATTCAAAATTCACGATAAATATTCATATTCGCGATACAACGCAGGACCTTCGGCCGTACAAGATTAATCATTTTCGGATCATCTTATTTGCAAAGATCAGAGATTCATGATATTGCACTTATACCATGATGTGTTCTTCCTTTCAAGCAACTGCATTCATCAATCAGGAATAAAAAGACACTAAATGTATTGGATAAATATGGTGATAAGGAAAACTTTGCATAAGCAAAAATTAATACAACGTTGTAACTTTAGAAGCGTTCCTTTATCGTCAACCGATGATAGACAGATCGCCGAAACTATACCTGTAACCGTTATGATAATTTCTTACATTTTTTCGATGCAGTGAAGCCAAAGAATGTGCGTCGATATAATCTTTGCTCTTTTGGAATTCTCGATCACTGTCATCCCTGTTATACAACGACTCCATGAATTCTGGATGACCTACATTGAGAGCCATTATCAATCCGTCTCTCCTGGTCTTTCCTATAGCAAATATAGATAAGTATTTAAGGTATGAGGCAGAGGTAGTTTTAAAGCTATGCGACTAAGCTAAATTAAGACATGATGATGAATTAACATGAACCTATAAGACTAAGCTAAATTATGACATGATGATGAGTTAACATGAACCTATAAGACTAAGCTAAATTAAGACATGATGATGAGTTAACATGAACCTAGAAGACTAAGCTAAATTAAGACATGATGATGAGTTAACATGAACCTATAAGACTAAGCTAAATTAAAACTTGAGTCTTACCGCTAAATTGAGACACTACGAACCTAGAAGACTAAGCTAAATTAAGACATGATGATGAGTTAACATGAACCTATAAGACTAAGCTAAATTAAAACTTGAGTCTTACCGCTAAATTGAGACACTACGCTAAACGGTTAGTGCTTGAGTCGGAATCAAAAGACCTGATTTCAAAGCTCACATCAGCCAACAGCAAATGGATAACTTCTAGGACCCTTGGAAAGTTAATTTTTTATCGGATAATAATGAAAATATTTTTAACTTGGCCGAGAACCTGAAAAGTAGCCTCAAAGATCGATCGCCATCCTTGAGACCAGTATAGAAATTAAGGTTTAAAATATGTTCAGCCTATTTCGCCTCCACTTGCTTTTTTAAGGGGGGATCAATCAGTTTGTCTGTATCTGCCTTCAATGTTTCCAGGATTTTATATTAACATGCAAGTATATGACTTTCAACATGACTTTCTTTTTTTTCTTACAAATTAAATTAAATTAAATTAAAAATGAACTTCCGATACGACTTTCGACATGTATCGAAGAAACCTCCGAGAGAAAGAAAAGTAGATATGCCACTACGGACTGACTTCATCCTATGTAGATCTCTTTACTGTAACTTTTCTGATTGCACTCATGTAGTTATACAGGGTTATAAACTCTAGGTTAGCGCCTATTTACTCAAATTAATTTTCAACTCAATTTTCTGTTTTTGGCTTTTTAATATTTAAATTTGCATAATAATTGAGAATAATATGAAATAGAACATGTGAGATGATGTGTGAGCATGCACACAATTGAGAATAATATAAAATAGAACATGTGTGATAAATTTCAATTTTATATTGCGTTATGTTTCATTGCATTAGATTGTAACAAAGGCTATACGATTATTGAAGTATGTAATTGCATTAATAAAACTCCGTTTTAGTTGAAATTTACAATGATTTTAACGATGAATTAAATATTATAAGGACTAAATTAACCCTACCAGTGTATATGACTTGCAATATTGATTTGTAGAAATTATTTTCCACTTCGCAGTCAGATGAAGAGACCACTTTTATCTGTGGAAGAAATAAATCAAACAATCTATCAAATTTCTCTAGAATTATAATCGGCTTAGCAATCAGTCAGTTAAAATGTACGAAATTTACCTCAGTAGGTTTATTTATTATTAATTATTATTAATAAAGCTAATTATAAATTTTTCAGATTGTTTCTTGAAACTTCAAGAGAGTTTAGGGGATTGACTGATTACATGGTATGGGACAGAGAGGAGTAGAGAAGATCAATTTTTATCCCGGCCCTAGTTAGACTGGGATATCAGGGAAAATGATGATGATGATGATGATGATGATGACGAAGATGACGATGACGACGATGACGACGACGACGATGACGACGACGACGACGATGATGATGATGATGATGATGATGATGATAATTTTGACAATAACTTGATAAATAAAGATCGTTTTATGTCATCAAACGAAAATGAATGAGAGTTTATTTAATTATTGATTTAATATTTATTTTATTTTATTAAAAATTTTATTTTATTTTAATTTTATTATTTAAGAAAACAGTAAAATTGTAGGAGAAGGTGAATATTGAAGGTGTTAATTTAATAATTATATCCTTCGTTGCACTTTTGTTCTACGTTCTCCAGGGAAAAAGTAAGACTGTTAGGATTTTAGTAATTGTATGGTCTTACAGCAGATTGTTTGACAGAGATATTTCTAATTGTAATACGAAATTTCTCACATAATATCTCCTCCTCATGATTTCCTTCAAATTCTCGACGAATTTTTGAAACAGATCTGAAGGGTCTTCAAGAACGGACTCGCTCTCAGTTTCTGATGATGCACATCTGATCGCATCCTGAACACGAGCTGAATTTTTTTCTACGAATTCTTCGAACTGCTTATTTTCTAAATCCGTCCACCTACTCTGGTCGTCAATTGATCTAAACAAGAAATAATAAAATCTCTCTCCATGATCAGTCAGAGGAAAATTCTTACTAGAACATGACAACTTTCCATGTTAGGCAAGAATGAATCAATAGACTTCAGTGACAACTAAACACGCCACAGTCTGGCGTGGGAGATAATACATACATGTCTAATGAGAGAAAGAGAAAGAGAGAGCTTAATTGATTTGCTGATTGATGACTTAATTAATTTATCTAAATATTAGTCTCTTATTAAACAAATATATTATATATTAATATTGATATTGGTACTAATAGTATTATTAGTATTGTACTAAATATTTCAAACCTTGGATACTCATTTTCCAGCAGGTAGTAGATGTCAGAAATAAGGCTTGGTATTTTTCCACTTTCGTTTACAACCACCACAGGATTCCTATCTTTGAGAGAATTGATCACGTGACTTAGAGTCTGTTCATCTCCTCCAATGACCAGCGTCAATACAGGTACCTTCCATACTTTGTGTACATGACCTCCTTCTTTGTGATATGTCTCTATGAAACAATAATTCATTCAGTCAATAATAGGAGAAAATACAGGGGGAGGCAAAAGATCCCACCACATAAACTGTCATTCTTTAAATCGCTTCAGTATCTTAACACTAAATATTATAAATTTATAAAATACAAGTTTTTTATGACATAAGTAGCTTAGTGCGTATTTTACGCCAAGCATGTCAAATGTGGCAGTAATTTATGATTTTCCAAAGTCATTGGCCTAGAGTCTGAGTATAAAATTCATACCAACCAGGGGACAAATTTCTTCACCGTCAGAGAAAAGAAAGAAGACTAAAATTTAAAAAAATAAGAATTATTAGTTATGTTTGTAAAAATGTTCTCTTACCTTTATATCTGAGGAAGTTTTCAAACTCATTCCGGAAGTCCTGAACAGTTCTTCCAGGTAGACTCTCGCCGTTATCTACCAGCAGATAGACCTGCTGGTAGGGATTCAGCACCATGGGGTCCTCCTCGTGGGCTAAGCGGTTCTTCTTGGCGTAGAAATAGCGAGAGCTCTTCGTCTTTTTTGGTAACTGTGTAACCAATCGATCAGGGAATGATAACAAACAGTATGTTGTAAGTACTGCAAATAAAGCCCATCGATGTTTGAGCATTGTATCACTGAATATACTCGCTAAGACATTCGGTATCACTACTAATAAAAAGTTTGATGAAATCGACGAAGATAAAGATTGCAAATCTTTATACTGATAAAGATTAAATGGTTTATATAATACATCCAGGAAGTCCTGGAGAGAGTTGGCACAGATAGACAGTTGATAAATGTATTAAGAAATAGGAAGAAGAGATGGATAGGACACATTCTAAGGGGGGAAGGTTTATTAAAAGAGGTCATAGAAGGTAGAATGGAAGGAAAAAGAGGCAGGGGCAGGCCGAGATTAGGTATGTTAGATGATTTAAAGTCCCACTCATATGTGGAAATGAAGAGGAAGGCGGAAGACAGAGAAGAGTGGATGCGTTATGTACCATGGACCTGCCCGTAGGCAGTGCACTAAGAGAGATATAATACATAAACTTCAGTGTGAGTGTAGTAAGAGTAATACTTACAGTAATACTTACAGTTTTTCTTTTCTTTTAAACAAGGAATCACACGTAATAATGGTGCTACCCTAAACTTAAATACCTTTATGTATAATGCTGAGCGTTACCATTTTAGAAATATATATGTAAAATCTTGGAACTATTTACCGTCTATCATTGTCATGGCTTCTTCATTAAATACTTTTAAGAAAGGACTATGCAAATCCGATCTATGTAAATTTCTCAAATCTAAACAATAGACTGGATACATAGCTCTATAGCAAATATTTATTTCCATGACAGATGCACTTTTCTAACAAGTATATTTTGTAACCATTATGTTTTTAAACGTTCATATTGCATGATATATCGTTAACTTTATGTTTGATTTTATTCGCTGCTTTTATACTTTACTTTTATCAATTGTACAACCGGTATATGTTAGTGCCGTCACGGACATTATCACCGATCACACATATGGTCGAACTTTCTGTGTGCAAGCACATATGCTTTGTCAGAGTTCTACATGTATGATGTGATGAATAAATTAAATTAAATTAAATTAGTAGAGTGATCTACTGTACGGCTGTAAAACATAGACGTTACGAAAAGAGGACATTTCGTTGGCTGGATCGCAATGTGTACCCAAGTATAATTATGGCTTAATGTTGAACTGCGTAAGTCACAAATCCGCAGCATCGAAAATGCCAACACACAGAACTACTCAAAGATTTACCTCTTTGCCTTATTGAGTTGAACATAATGTCACTTTGTATTGTGCATTTTATATTTTGTACTTACTTTATGTTACCATATTGTTTGGTGAAATAGAAATGTATATTATATATATATATATATATATATATATATATATATATATATAATATATATATATACAGTATATAAATTAGCCACTACACTATGATAAAAGTTCGATTTTCTTCATAAACCATTTTTGTTTATTTTTAAATCTCCTCTCCAGTTTCGTTACCAAAGAAATAGTTTGTGGTGACCAATCAAAAGTTTCCTTGCCAGTCAAAACTGTTGTAGCCACTTATTAAAATGATTATTAGTAATTAGTTGTAATAGTCTGATTGATTGATTGTAAGAATTCTTTTCGTTTAATTTGTTGATTCATATAAACATTACACTTACACTGATACCCATGAGCAGCTCCTTACGATCCAGTGACCCCCAGTGACTGAGCGAGACGAGCACAGGAATCTTTGTGTTCTCACTACCAGTGTGGAACAGTCTGCCTATGTACCTCGAGGTCCCTGAGTTACGTCCGTCTGACAGGATCCACAGATCTGTAAATGTTGAGATTACAGTGTCGTCAGCGTTCAATTTGTCAAATTCGAAGTGTGGATCAGATAAAAGAAGGCTTTTAAGCTAAAGTTATGGGATGAAGTTTTGTAACACTTAGTGGGGGGTCAGCCCAAAATTTTGGGCGGATCTGACGGTGTTTACTTTTATTTCTGAACATTAGAAAAAGGCTTTTTAGCAGAATTGGGAGTTAATAAGCTTAAGGCAGAAGAAAATGGGGTCGAACTCATTCATCCTCCCGGAAAATCTAACACTAATAAATCTAACATCAATAACATCTCATAACTTCTAAGAAATTATAGAAATAGTGCAGCAGAAATTTAGTGAGACGAATAGCAGAAATGTCTAAATTAATATTTGTGCCATATCAGTCTACATGCTACAATGGATCTGCCGTTAGGCAGTGCGCAAAGGGAGAGTGATGCTTGTGCTAATAAGCGAGGAATTTTGCTCGGACTGTTCAAAGGAAGCAAAAGGAAGCGAAGATTTCTTTATTTTCAATTTGTATGTTGATTTGGACATATTCAGCTATTTTCTTGGGATATGCATGCCATGAAAATGATTAAAGCCTGATGCTATATAAAATGATTAAAGCCTGATGCTATATAAAATGATTAAAGCCTGATGCTATATAAAATGATTAAAGCCTGATGCTATATAAAATGATTAAAGCCTGATGCTATATAAAATGATTAAAGCCTGATGTTTTATAATTGGCCATACAAAGGGAACACCATCGTAATACTTAACCATTGTAAATGTTTAATATAACAATGTCAATAAACGTAATTTCCAATAGTAATACAATAAAACTTTCAGTAAATTTTGAAATTCATTCGCTATATTCTTAATTAAAAAGTGTATCAATATATTCGAATCGCTTTAAAAATGCTTTTGAAGCAAACCTAATTCGAAAATTACATTTACTATTCAAATGTATGGAAATTCTCATCAATAAATATTTACCAGTGCTATTTGATAGAGATTTGATGGACTCATCGATGGATTCTAGAGTTCTTTCCGGTATATTCTCCAGGCTGCCGCCCGTGATGGAGAGAACAAAAGAACTTTGAGAAAGTCGCCAACGGTTGAACAGGCTTTGCAGTATTTGAAGCCCCGTCTTGTCTTGTACGGCATTGAATTTGAGGTAATTACGCTTTAGACAAAATAAATGCATTTGCAAAGTTATGCACAGTATAATGTAATTCATTTTTCTTGCTAGAGTATGAAATGTCATCATCATCGCCATCATCTTCCCTTTATTCCCAGTTAAATTAGGGTCGGGATACGAATAGACCTTCAACACTCTCTGTCCCACACCATATCATCTGTCAATCCTATATAATCTCTTCTTTTTTTAAATTTCGTAAATATTTCTGGAGCCTAGGCGCTCCTGAAACGAATGCCCTTTCTGACGTTGATTTGGCAATTAGTCATTTAGTCGCCTACAACTCACATACAGTCACCGGTTGGCCTATTCTTCAAACAATCCGAACATAACCCGGCAACCTTGGGTGCATGAACCTTATGTATGTCTATATAGGCCTACCATGTGTATGAACTATAAATAAAGTGAATTACATGAAGCGAAAATGAAGTTAATTATATATGAACTATAAAGATTTAATTATACGTGTTTAACATGTAAATTCAAAAAGAGTTTTCTCTTTTTGAATCTAGAAAATTTAGGAATTGACCATTTTTATTCTCTTTAATTGATTCAACAAAGTTTCTAATAAACTAACTATTGCATCAATAAGATAATATATTATTTTGCAATAGCTCAAATCTCGTTGCTGTCATGCGCGTTAAATCACAATTATTGAGAGCTACTCGAAGGAGATTCTCATTGTCTTTCATTGAGTTATATTTCTAAAGATCACTAAGCTAACAAACCAGGAAAGGATCTACACCGTTATTGCTCTGCTTCGCATTCACGAATTTTGCCGGAACGCGAATGGATCCAAAACTCATCGAAGCTAACGTGTTCTTCGTTGTAATGATCTGGTCCTGGGACTTTTTCAGTCCGTCTTGGCCGCGTTTAGGTAACAAACGTTTATTGGGCGAATGGTCGTGGTGGTGGTCGATAATTTCCTCTCCCTCAGTGACGGAGAGGTTGGAATTAGAAGTATTTCTGGAATTTGGCGGCAAATCGAGCAGTCGATTCTGTAGTGCTTTGTGACCCATTTCCTCTGGAATATGAAGATCTGATGTGAGGCCGCAGAGCTGGCAGTTTAGCTTTCTGTTCATACGTAGAATAATAATAATAATAATAATAATAATAATAATAATAAAGGTTTGACGTCCCTTTCTTCATCCAGGGATGATGTCAGGGACGTCCCCAACAGCACACATCACTAAAGATCGATTCACCCAGACCAATCTGGAAAAGAAATGTGCTGAGGAGAAGTAAGTTTATAAACGAAAGCCAATCCGATGATAAAAAAATGGTTAGAGTAGATTGATTATATCTACGGTGGGAAAATGTAAGTCTTAAGCTTGCTAGAGAAAGTTGAAAGAGAAAAAAAGGAGCAAAGATTATCAGGTAAAAAGTTCCAGATTGTGGGTGCTGCGTAAGAAAATGAACGTCTACCCAATGATGTTGGATTATTTGGAACAGAGAGAAGAAATATAGAATGTATTTTATAAGTTTTAATAAATATTTGTTAATAAATATATTTTATACGTTATTTTTTTAGAAATACTGAATTCAGAGAATATACAAAAGTTTTAGAATGTAGAATATACAGAATTATGGTTATGCAAAGCGAAACGAAATGCAGTACTAGATGGGTGAAAAGTATTGGCAATGAATGCCGTAGAAAGGCGAGAAAAAGAATAAAAGAGGCGAACCTAGAATCAAGTTTCTTGGAAATTTCATACAATGTCATAATACTCTCTTACATTCACTAAGAGAGATTGGGTTTATTTCAGAACTACATGTGTTGGCATGATAATGACTGATTTGATTTGATTTAATTTAATGACTTGATTCCATGATTTAATTATTTAATTTGATGATTAAACTTAAACTTAAAATTAAATTAGTAAAATTAAATAATTTAACTTAATTTAATGATTTAATTTAATGACTTGATTGACTTGACCTGTCTAACCTGTTTTTTGAATTGTCAGCAGCTAGTTGATCCTTGTTTGTAAAAGCATTGCACGATGACTCTGATAAATTGAAGAAGACCTGTTCTATCATATACTTCTCAGAAGTTTCTGTGATTTCATTCTGAAATATTATATTTGCAAAATAATTTAAAGTGTTAACACTACATAGGCAAGTATTACAAAGTTTTCTTTATTCTTAGGAATATCTTTGACTCTTGTAATTTTAAATTTATCATAACGAAAAGTGCATAAATGTTTAAGATTGCAGGACCAAGCTGCTTTTTAATTTTTCAATAATCAGATTATTTGTAGCACAATTATACAATTATAGGTTAATAAACCTGTATATATATATATATATATATATATATATATATATATATATATATATATAATATCATTCTTTATATACGCATATAAAAATATGTAAAATATGTATATATGTACATATATACATGCATGTAAACATATGTGTATATACATATATATACATGTACATATACATATATATATATATATATATATATATATATATATATATATACTGTATATATATACTGTATATGTATTATATATATATATATATATATATATATATATATTGACAGAGAAAGAGAGAGATACACTATCTGCAAATTCAAGTTGATTCCTTAAAACATCAACGAATTGTTTCTCTCAGTAACCCAAATTCAGTTCAACGTTAACGTTGGTCGCTGCACCGCTTATGCAGACGGTTTTACAACATTGCTGCACCGACAGCGTCTAACGAGAAAGCCTCTCCGCCGCTGAGGATTTACACGGCGGAATCGTCGGCGTCTACGACGGCAGCGTCGTCATAGGCGGCGTGTTCTAGTTCCACGTTAGGTGCTCTGAACTGGATGATGGATAGGTGGCGTGGAGAGAGGATTAAATGAAGTTAAATTCTTTTTACTGTCGTACTGATATGCTGTTGTATAAATATCATTTAAGAGCACAATGTACTCAATTGTTGCAAAAGCTAGTGAACAGAAATTTTGTTTGCCGAGTATATTCTTTAAAAGAATCTGATATGAAGTAAGAAGGTTGCTTGTTTTGAGAAACTTCACCTTAATTCTTACTAATATTCATAATAATGCTCAAAGAGACCTTAGACGGTCAAACTTTACTATTTTCTTGTAGTACATTCGCAGCCTTTCATATGAACAAAAAAGCGTTAGGATACTCACTACTGCAGTATATGATACATATAGTTTGTGATTTGTCAGCACTTACCAGTAGATGGTACTTAATGTCGGTGTTTTTCACATCTTGTTCCTCTGAACTGGACGGACCAAGTGTCAAATCTTTCTCGTGCCGCCTTCGAGTCTCCAGCAGCTGTCTGTACCTCTCCTGGACCTCAGGGGTACATCGAAACTCTACGATTTCTTCATACGTCAGTTCCGCTAACTGATTTACGATTTTTTTCAGATTCGATAGCTTGTCTTCCATACTGTACCCCTCTTTATCTCATTAGATAGAGATTAGTTCGAACGTCCAGGGGACTAGTTGAGTACCTTGGTTAGCCCTATCTCTGTAGTGCATAGAGAAATTAAAGTACCTTAAAAATTAGCACTAGCTTCTGCGATCAAATTCAGTAGTTCATAAAGTGTTATTAATATTACTATTGTTGGGCTAATTGGAAATGTTCAATGTATCACACCATTACACAAATTCTAACTTATTTTAAAGTTTCTAACTCTCAAGAGTTATGTTTGGATCATTTGCAACGGACGTTTATACTAGTTGACTTACATGCACTGCATATAGGGTTCAATCATGTCAGTATGGGATTTGAGGCTCTATGAAAGTAACTTGATGAAATTGAAGATGATGGATGAAAATAGATGCAGAGGCAGGCCGAGATAGGAATGTTTCATGATTTAAAGACACATTTATATGTGGACATTAAGGGGAAAGCGGAAGACAGAAAAGACTGGACGAGTTATATACCATGGATTGGACCTGCCAATAGGCAGTGCACTAAGAGAGAGAGGGAAAGAAATTGAATACCTCAATCGAATTATCTGTTATTCAATTAAGATAATCCAACTGCTATTATAAGTCGCGCAGTTGGTTTATATACTGTGTAAATATGACTACAGTAGTCAACATTATTCGTGTTAACTCAAGGGCAAATTCTGAAGTGGTTTCTCAAGGTTCCAGAGTCTAATTATAGCTGTGAATCACTTAGATTTTGACAGCTTCAGCGCATTTAACCGTAACACCTTTATTAGGTCTTACTTTGCATTGCACCGACTTTTGAAATCTTTTACAAATGAATACCATTGCATTACATTAACTTACAATGAAGTATTTTATTCATATAACTAGGGTCAAACTCGTCAATGCTACAATGAGTTTTTTTTCTTACTTTTTGTCAAGTGGCAGGCTCAAGATACTTATTCCTATTTACAGTCTGTTTTCACCCTCAGTTAGAACAGGCCATTGAATAAAAAGTTGATTCCATCACATTGCTAAGTCTTTACCAAGCTTTACTGTAGTCTTATTTTAGGGAAGCTATGTCTTCGTTTTAGTTACCCATTGCCTTCCTTAGTTTCATGCGCAGTAGCCTCTTCCGACGCGTACTGTTTTCAGTTAGTCTATTTTGTAGTGCACCGAACACATCAAGAGAAAATGATGCAATATACTATAAGTCTTGCATTAATTAATGATACATAATAAATTACAGACTCGGCTAATACGAGAAATATCTACCCTACTAAATATTGGCAAGTGCATGTAGGCCTCTATTGAACGCCTAAACCACTTTTTATACCAACTATTGTACAACAATAAAACCCACTTTCTTAAGCTAACTCTTTCGTTTGCTGTTTTAACGATTATGTACTCACTTTATAATGATAATGATAATAGTGATGGTGATGATGTGCAATAATCATGAATAATAGAAATACTGCTGCTACGAGTAATAGTAGAATAATAATAATATTATTATTATTAATAAATTTAAAAAAATGCAATAGCCGCATAATGGCCTTGAGTAGCCGGGCGGCGATTCAGCACGTATTGCTAGAATCGTCTTTATCAAACCTCGGATTCTTTACACCAGAGGTAAAAAACAAAATAATAATAATAATAATAAAATAATAATAATAATAATAATAATAATAATAATTCATTCGCTAGAGGCGCTCGAGGTTGTTAGTTTGTTTACGCACACCTGTGTTTTTCTTTAGCACTTTTTATCGTTTTTGTTCAGTTCTGCTAATTTTTTCACTTTGTCTTTTGGCATACTGCTTTTATATACATGTATATATCCCTGTACGCCCAGGCCCTTTTATTTTCTATTCTTTTGTGCGCATTCGGCTTATTTTACCTTTTATTAAATCTGCATTATGCTTTAGTTTTCACCTGCATTGGACTATTGGACTGCGACTATTTGCAGTAGCGATCCAGTTGTAATTCTTTTCTCTCGCTTGCTATGCCGTGTTTGCCACATGCCTGCCAGACAGACTTGGCCACTGTCTCAGACTGCCAACAAGAAAACTGGCATCTGTTCGGTGTGCCTAGCTTAACGTCAGCTTCATTCGGGAGACGGAAAGGTCCATCTTCATGGCCCATTGGATAATCGTTGCCCGGGTTCCAACCAACTTCCCTTGCAGTTCCCCGTACAGGCGGCAGCTTCGCAACCAGGGCCTTCAGTTACTGATATTAGGAATAGGAACAGGAATCGGAGATGCGACTCTGGTTCGGCTAGACAGAGTTCTCCTCCCACTGCTGCTCCCAATTCTGTTAACTTATCTCGCAATTCATTTTCTTCTCAGCCGCTCATTCGTGAGCATCCCTGCTTGATGCGAAATACAATAAAACACATTCCCAAATCAGCCAGACCTGCGTGTTCAGCAGCCTTCCTTTCAGATTGATGCCTTCCGCAAGATCGAAAGCGATCCCTCAGTTTTATAATACTGGTCAGATTTGTTGCTTTTCGCATCTGAGGTTTTGCAAGTCCCTGCTTGCACAGGTAAAAGGCATAATCTAAGCTCATTAATTAAGAAAAGGTTGGAGGGCCTAGGTACTGGTGCTCCCACTGAGCCGGTCGTAGATAGAATTAAAAGAGCTCATCGTTCTCATGACTCCCGTACCTCAGCAGTCAGGTCCAAAATGGAAGATGGAAATGTTTCGGCAGCTGTACGTATCCTCTGTTCAGACGAACGCCCAGCGCAATGCAGTTTAAACACTTTCAATATCCTGCAGGCCAAGCACCAACCACAGCTAGTAGTAGTATAATGTCTCCCCTTCCGGACTCAATGGAGACTCCGCCCGTTCAAGTCTCAGAGCAGGATGTTGTCAAAGCTGTACGTAGCTTTCCAGCAGGCTCAGCCGGTGGTCCTGATGGCCTTCGCCCTCAGCATCTTCTGGAGCTTGTGACATGTAGAGTCGACTGGGACATTTTTGACTGCTTTGACTTCTTTCGTGAATCTCCTGTTAGAGGTGTTTGCCCCCCTAAGGTCCAACCGGTGCTGCTTGGTGGTAAACTCTTTGCACTCAATAAGAAATCTGGCGGCATTCGCCCCATTGCTATGAATTGCACATGGCGTCGTTTAGCCGCTAAATGCGCAAATCGCTATGCAGTGTCTGCTCTCAGCGATTACTTGAGCCCAATTCAACTTGGAGCTGGTATTCCAGGTGGCTGTGAGGCAGCTGTTCCCGCTACTCGCCGTTTCGCTGAGTCAATGCCAGCTGATCACTTCGTGGTTAAGCTAGACTTCTGTAATGCTTTTAATTGCTTGAGTAGAGCACGAATGCTCAGCGAAATACATCACAGGCTACCAGAGCTGTATAGTTTCTGCCATCTAGATTACTCAAGCCCTTCGTGGCTGCAGTTCGGAGACTGGTGCATTGAGTCACAGGAAGGAGTTCAACAAGGGGATCCCTTAGGGCCCACGCTGTCTTGCTTGACTATTCACGCTCTCCTTACTTCTCTCTCTAGCGCTCTCACGGTGGGATACCTAGATGACATTACTCTAGGTGGTTGCGAGTCGTCGATTGCAAATGATGTACAGACTATCATCGGCAGAGGCCAAGAATTTGGGCTTCAGTTGAATCGTACCAAGTGCGAAGTCATATCATCTGTTTGCAAATCTCCGGGCAACTCAGTTTTGTCATCCTTTGTGCCAATAGACCTTTCCCATAGTATTCTATGGGAAGGGCGCGCCACTCTCTGGAGAAGAAGCTATTACCATTACTACCTCAGTCAGTTACCAGAAATCATGGGACCGTCCTATAGTGGATCGGATTTATAACAGTCTGTTAGAATCCCAGTCCAATGCAGTAGACAGAGCACGATCATTGATACTATGGCAAACTCCTACCTGAATACGACTTCAGTCACAGCCGGTGGAGCTGCTGTTCATGCCGCCTCTAGGAAGTTGGATAAATACCGTGATATGTCCTTATGATATGAAGTTGTTCCGGTGGCCATTGAAACCATGGGCCCGATGAATACCGAAGGAGTTGACTTTATTAATGGTATAGGCAGACTTATTGCAGAGCAAATCGGCGATAAGCGAGAGACATCTTTTCTTTGGCAAAGGCTTTCCATGACTTTGCAAAGATTTAATGCAGTCTGCTTCAACAATTCTTTTAGCCGATTGATGACCTCGAGTAGCCGGGCGGCGATTCAGCACGTATTGCTTGAATCGTTTTTATCAAACCCCAGGTTCTTTACACCGGAGTATTATTTTAAAAAATAATAATAATAATATTAATAATAATATTACTAATAATAACGTAAATAATAATATTAGTAATAATACTTAAATTATCTTTTACTATTTTTAGCCCAGGGCTCTCTACAGCCCATGGCATTTAGTTTTAAAAAAGAACCCCCTTCTTAGAGGTTTCGAAAATTTAAAGTAATATTAATAATAATAATAATAATAATAATAATAATACGTTGGCTTTGCCAGCTTTTAACTGAAACAGTCTTTACTTTTGTTTCATGTTATATTTTTAAGTTATTATTATAATTACTATTTAAAGCAATAGAATCTGATTATTTTAATAATAATAATAATAATAATATCAATAATAATAACAATAATAGTAATAACCATATTATTAATAGTGTTAGTACAGTACAGTAACTATTATATCAATACAGTAATATTGGATAATATCATAAGCTAATAACTTTTTCTATTTAAGTAACTTTTCTCTACTTAATGCTAAATTCGTTCACATAGTGTTTGTCGTAATTATGAAGTGTGCGAAATGTTCTTTGCGTAGCTTATTCTGTTTGAGATCCATTCCTAGTGTAAGTTTGAGATGCATTCTTGGCGTATTACTAACTTTGAGATATATTCTTAGCGTATCAATCAGGTTGAAAAGCATGCTATGCTTATTATTAAGTTTGAGAAACATTCTTTGTTATTATTCAGTTTGAGATCCAAACTCTGCATTCTATTAACTTTGATATATATTCTTAGCGTATTATTCAGTTTGAGATCCAATCTTTGCTTATTATTATGTTTGAGCTATATTCTTAGCATATAATTCAGTTTGATATGCATCCTTGGCTTCTTTTGAAGTCTAAATTATATTCTTTGTATACTATTCCGTTTGAGATACATTCTTCGTGTTGCACTTAAATGCTATACCACCTCACTTTACTTTCTTTATATTAAGTCATCTTTTCATATTAATGTGTAGCCCATGAGATGTTTTAGCGAGGTTTTACAAAACTGCTTTCGCTTTGACTGCAAAGTCCACTACTTTAATATCACCCTATAACTTTTTCACTTGAATACGTTGGCTAATTATGACTATATACTATTTGACAATATAGAATTTAACTGGTTTCCAAAGCTGTGGAATTTCGCAGCTATTGGACCTTTCTTAGCCGATCTGTTTGGCTTTGGCTTCAGGGTGCTCGAAGTTATCATAATATCAGTGAAATTGAGTTGCATTAATTTCATGTTTTCATTTGCTAGCATAATTTAGCATTTACATGTATGCAGTTCTGTTGACGTTAAATGAAATACAGCATATTTCTCTCTCTCTCTCTCTATCTCTCTCTCTCTCTCTCTCTCTCTCTCTCTATCTCTCTCTCAGGTTTCAATGATGTAGTTGTTAATATTGTTGATGGAGTTCAACAGTTAGTACAGAAAGACTTAGTGTTCAATATTGTGTCATAGTACACAAAGACTTAGTGCTCAATGTTGTGTCATAGTACAGAAAGACTTAGTGTTCAGTCCAGCCTAAAGGTCAATAAGCTTTTGATCTGAAATATTCAATCGCAGTTTTTAAAGTTTCTTTTAAGAAAATGTTAACCAACGAGTTTTCAACCCAACAATTTCTTAATGTAAAGGGCGTCTTTATTGATTTATTGACGTTATCTATGATGTTTGTACAATCGGACTTTAAATTACAATCACTGGATTGATTGATATTTCTCTTCCCTTTTCCGTAGGATCTCTAATCAATCAATCAAACAATAAGAATTTAACGTCCGGTTCCTCGCCATAAGGCAATGTCAGGGACGTCTCTTGCAGACTCTACACAAGCAGGCACCAAAGCATCACACAATGACGACTGAGTACACAGAGACCACAAGAAAAAGCGAGATTAAAACAGTGCAAGTCCAGGATCCAAGACAAGCAACGCCATTTTTCGTGTTCGTATTAAATTGAATTGAATTAAATCTTCAATAGAAGAAATCACTTTGACGCGGAATATTCCAGCGATGTTTGTGATAGACGATGGATCAGTAGTAACAATAATTTCAAATGCTAAATATTCTAAAGAAACTATTAAGATATCAAAGAGATCACCGCATGTTAACAGTAAAACACCATGTACACATGATACGTAGGCCTGAATCGTTCCAAAACTATCTGATTAACTCCTTCTGGCTAAGTAGTAGAAATTAAAAATAGGCTTATTTTAAAGCATCAAATGGGTGTTAGTCACTTCACAATAAATCTTGAATAGAATAAGCGAATGCGCGCAAAATACGATTTCAATGAACACATTTTTGATGAAACGGGAGAATAAACTACGTAAAACTTCTACAATATTAAATCTACTCAATCAAAGAAAAGAAACAAACACACGTGATATGACAGCTTCAAAACTTTAAAATTCAAATTTCTCACTACAATTTTCTACGTAACAGTCAAGTTGTGAAATCAGTTACCTATTGAAAACATCTTACATAAGAATATTACTAATCTACTCCTTTTTACGTCCATCATCAGTCTGACAAACCGCAGACTGTAACAATATGATAGATAACATAACAATGTAATAGACACAGGCAGAAATGCAACATGAAATCACAATATAAGATAGAAGAATCATAAGATAACATAAAAATTGACCAAGGCAATTTATCCTATCTTAAGAGCTCTAAAGTTCTAAAGTCTGTTTAATAATGTCTATATATATATATATATATATATATATATATATATATATGTCTATCATCAGTCTGACAATATAGACCTATATATATATATATATATATATATATATATATATATATATATATATATAGGCCTATACACAAATTTGTGTCTGTGACTTATGTATATGTATGCATGGATGTCAATGATGAAAGTGGTCAAATATTAATTACCGAGTACAAAATTGCTTTGAATTACGAAAGCCTAAGTAATCTCTCTCACTCATTGATGAGCACTCTGAGGTATAAAATCTGCTCAAGCAGTACATCAGGAGTTCACTCTACAGTAGATACAGAGGTAACAAACGTTAAACTAGTCACAAACCAGTCAGTCTATCAAACTGATCGACCTACATCTCTGCCTACATCTGAGCTGGGCAAAGACCGTAAACATGAAAACTTTGTCACAAAAGCACATTAATGAACGAGTACAGACGGTTCAAAATATCGTTTCAGAAATGCATAGGCTAAAATCCCTGATACATAATAAATGCAAATATAGTCAATAGGCAAATTCTAACAAATATCAAAAACAACAAATAATAGAATTCTTTGATCTACGTATCTTAAATCTCACCAATTAGATGAATCAACCAATCGTAATACAATATAATATCTAATAATTAAGACTTGACATACACAGTAATATTCAGGGCTCACGACAAGCACGCCACTTTTAATATCAAACTGTGTCCACTTGAATGACTTCGCCTACCGATCTCCAGTAGGCGTGGTCATTCATATAGTCGATCAAATACATTTTAATCGGTTTCTAATGGCATTGCTCTTTAGCTATATGGTCAAAGGCACTAGCAGCGACGGCTCCAATTTCATTACAATGCTCTCGACAATGTTATGCCAGACTTTAAGAAGAATTGTGAAAACGTGCTACTTCTTCAAAGAATACGCTGGGAGATACTCCATCTTCACTTGATTGCTGATTCTTTTCTGTATTCTAAAGTCTTCATCTGCAAGCCCTATCCCTGTAAGAGAAAACAACAACATTTTACAAGTATTTTAAGAATTTTCAGTATCTAAATTTGTAAGAAAATTTAATATTTAAATATCTGCAAATGCTTTCAAGTAAAGCGAAATACAGTTTTTGAGACCAAATTTAGATAGCTATCAGACCAAGGGTTGCTTCTACAGGAATAGCCACTAGAGATCTTTTGAATCATCTAGGAAGCTACAGCAAGAGAAAAAAGGAAAAGAAAAAGAAAAAGCGAGTTCCATAACAGTGCAAATCCTTCGAACAAAATGCCAAGTAGGCTACTAGAGCACTGTTATTTCCTGGTGCTCATACGTCAGTGAATTTAAACTCCTAAAGCAATAAATTTAATGAACACCTGAAAATCGATGATCGAAAATCGGCATGGTAAAAAACCAATGAAATCTTTTTTTTGAGGCCGGGAAGGTTGGAAAATTGGTAAACCGCATTCGTCAGCATCATAAGTACCAAATTTAATTTCAATATTCTCGAAAGTAGCAGCGACACACTGATTGAATTGAATTAATAGGAATATATCGACTGAATGCATTAGGAAGTTATAAAATGATTACAAATTAGGATTATGTGAACCACTTAAGATGAATCTCTGGATATATCACATTTCACTCAATCCAGCACGCCATATTCTAGCTCGTCTTCTTTTTGCTTTGTTATTTTGGTCCCTTTTCTCTTCACGTTCTCCATTAAGTTGACAAGTTTATAACGATAGCGCATTATTTGCAGTTATCCAGTATCATAATTATATTTCTCGAGATATGCTTAGATGATCTTAATATTGCACTTATCGTAGAGATATCATAGAGATAGCATAGAGATATCATAGAGATATCATAGAGGTATCAGAGATAGTATAGAGATATCAGTGAGATTTCGTAGAGATATCATAAAGATATCATAATTGTAGTCATAATAATAATAGCAGATTGGTCTGGGTGAACTGATCTGCAGTGATGTGTGTTGTTGGGACGTCCCTGACATCATCCCTGGATGAGGAAACGGACGTTAAATCTTTATTACTTATTTATTATTATCAGAGAAAGCATAGAGATATCAGAGAGATATGACAGAGATATCAGAATAATCATGGGGATATTTTACTGATATCAAAGAGGTCTCAGAGAGATATCTTCACAGGGTATTGCATTGTTCCAAAAAGAGTAAAAACAATTTAATTTCAATTTCATCATTCGAAGAAATATTTATGAATGACTATTTTGTTCTGATTTTGAACTGCTTACTAAATAATCTGCAGCCGATAATTTAAACCGTCATGCCAATGGGCCAGGTCATACTTACGAAATTTATCCTCTTTTAAGTTTTCTCGTGTAGTCTTCTTATTTTCGTCACAGTTTTTTCGTATCTTTTTCTTATTTTCTTCACTGCCATGAAGTAGCTCTTTCTCGCTTTCAATGTTTTCCGACGTCTCTTTCGAGGCCTTCTCAGAGTCCGATGATCTGAGAGAGTGCGAGGGAGAACCACGATCATTTCTAGATGATGATGTCTTCTTTACACATATGCATCGATAGCACCACTTGACGAAACTCCAAATGTTGTAGAATATTCCCAAGGGAGGTGGAAGCCAGGATGCGTAGTAATACTCCTGTATGATGACGCTCAGATTGTACACCCAGACTGCATAGGCCTTTTTCTGGAGTTCTTGGTATGCCTGGCTGTTGAAACAAACAGTACCACACTAGTCTAAGAGTCATATTTAAACTTGTTTTTAGTCAACTGTTTCACAAGTGTATATATGGTGCGCTCCTACAGAGCGATAAGGTAAACTCTGAGTAGAAAATATAGTAAATTTGCCGGCAGCAATGTAGTTAATTACCATGGACCGGCAATATAGCTGTAAACTTACCTAAATATGGCGATGAGGAGGTTGATTAGTAGAACATTGGCGATGAGCAGATAGATCGCCAATAGAATGGGTGTAGCCCACATAAAACACTGTGTGAGATCACCATCATCACCAATACATGTAGCATTGTGATTGATAGCTATCAAAGCAATCAATAAATGCATGATCAATCCATCCATCTTAAAATCAATGAATCAATCGAATAAATTACTAGTCAAACAATCTCTACAACTATTAGTCAATAAATCGTTCAGTGAATAATTAATAAACCATTCTTTCAAATGAATGATTTATAAATTTAAGGTAAAACATTTTTTGGTTAACTCAATAAACCAGTCATACTTTATCATTTACATGTAGCATTGTGGTTGCAGTCCATAATAGATGGTTATGGATCAATACAAAAATCAACCATTATTATTAAATTGTAGATTAATACAGTTAATCAATCAGTTAACCAATCTTTCGATGATTGGTTAATGAAACTTTCAGACCATTTTTAAAAATATATAAACAGGTTTTATATAGATAAATCATTCAGTCATATTTTATATAATTTTAGTAAAGAGCCTAAGTGCACAATTCATATAGATGTCGATGCTACATTTAGATCATAAGAGTGTTCTGATGACATATCGATCATTATTTAAATTCATATACTGACTCACTTATTAATACGTGCATTAAAACTTGTAAGAGTAATCCTGTCAATTAGGTATTTGACGAGTAAAGAAAAACACACATTGATATAATTCATTAATAAATCACTGATAAATGCAGTAGTATAACATAAAATTATAATATTTTGTCTATAAAATGTAATAGAAGTTACATTATTGGCTCAGCCGGCGGCTTGTTGGTAAGGTGTTCGACAACGAATCTGTATAGGTGCAGGGTTCAAATCCAGTGCTCTCTGTCACTGATATTCTATCGAGCAGTAACTGTTGTTAAAATTGGCTTTAGCGTTAGCTTTAGCATTAGAGAGGAATGAAACGTTAAACTCAGTTGTAGTTTTTAATGCCATACCGGTGCCACCGAATTCTTCCAGGAAGAGTTCTCCGAACATTTGCCAATAAGGTCTCCACACGATGTTGATCAATAGAGCCGGGGACAACTCTTGACCGGGTTGTATCATTGCCTGGAATGCCACTCCAAAGCTAATGATAAATACCACCAGCACCAGAAGAAACTTTTTCAACTCCACCAGCTGATTAATCATTAAAACATTTTATCAGTCAATCTATCAATAAATCAGTCAATAAATTAAATAACCTCTCCATCGACTTATTAATCAATAAATCGATCATCATTGTCCTCAGCAACAGCAGCATCTTCCCTTGAATCCCAGTATAACTAGGGTCGATTCTCTCCACTCCTCCCTATCCGCGAGGAACTTTTCCATTCGTTTTAGAAATTCATATCTCAATCAATACAAATTAATGACACAGATCCGTCAATCAGTCAAGAAATCGTTCATTCAGTAAATTAAACCTTTAATCATATGGTCGAATATTCAGCATATACTAAAAGTAATCCTAATCCCTGATGTAGGGATTGAATTGGAAGAAATCAAATGCATAACTCATAAAACAGATCTGGTTAACAGTATCAAAGTATGCATAATATCTATCAGCTTAGCAGCCAATTTCTTTTTATCATTTTATCACCCAAATTTTATCCAAACCCTAGTTAAGCTGGGATTCATGTGAAGATGATGATGATCAACCAAATAGCCGCTATAATCAATAAATTGTTATATTTTATGTCTTCTAAATACTCGACAGTTCCTAATCTGGCAAATCTATATCATTGAAAGCTTGAGTAAGATGTCAAACGTTAATCAGTTGTTAATTAACGTTGATTTTATTAGGCATGCCTGACAACTCTATCTAGTTAAGAGTACACTTGCGGGACGGGAGCAGATTTTAAACTTGAAGCTTTATAAACCTGAAATAAAACGCTGAACATTTATCTCTACAACACTTACCATCAAATTGATCGCGAAAATGTGTGGACCGATTGTCTTGAAAATGTACCAGAAGCAAAGCAGCCTGAAGAAGCTGAGGATGAGAGCCAGGGAGAAGATGATCCTAATCAGCTGGAAGTACCGGCTCGTCAGAGTGAATCTCAGAGAGAATCCAGCGATATAGAGCAGGATCGTGGTGACATCGATGATGTTGGACCAGCTGTTTTCCAAATGCATATCCAGTTTGTAAAAATTCATCCTGATCTTCTCGAAACAAGTCCAAACGGTCCCTCCTTTACTGCTAAGGTTCTTCCATTTGAGACCTTTCAGTGGTCCAGTATCCCTTATGCGCATGATCTAAACGTAAGCATCAAACTGTCTATACAACAGGACGGGATTTAGCGCATTAACAGAGAGTGCGAATCAAAACCCGGAGGCTGAAGTTCGAATCCTAGGTTAGTTAGCAAGGAATAAACTACAACGTAATCAAGAGGATTGTTGCTATATTACAGTATATTTAATACTTAAAATTATATTACAATACACTAAATATACTAATACCTATATTATAATATACCTAAAACTTAATACGCAAGAAACCTACGCCCAGTTTTGCAGACGACCTGCTAAACGACCTTCATTTACTGCTGACTTAATTAAATATTACAAAAATTAACACGCGTTATAGTGAAATGGTAACTCACGATGATATCTATTTATTGTAATGCCAAATTTGGCAGCATAGTGTACTATCCATTTATCGGTCCAAAAAGAGTAAATTTTAATTTCTGACCAGCTCGGCCGTGACTCAGATCAATCATTTAATATGGCAGGAGTTATCTGTCGCTCTACAAGCAGAGTTTTTAGGGAATTAGATATTAATTGACTGGTACAATTAATGCCATACCTGAAAGACTTCATCAACCACAATGTCAATCAGCCAGAACATGAGCAACCACTCGCTCCATCCAATGTCCTTCAGACTGGCGAATCCTTTATCGGTGAAAGGATTCAACTCGACCAGAATAAAGTATGAAACCAAGAATAAGAATATCATGTAGGAAATCTGCGAGCAATTCAGACATTATAAACCAGACATTCCAGATTTAATAACATTCTAGTGTTTTACCAGGTCCAAGGTACATATTCCTACTCGAAGTCAGCCTTTACGTTCAGTAGGGGCACTCAACAGGTTGATCCTTTAGCTTGACCGGCCATTATTTAGACCAATGCAAATAATTCGCAAGGCTCCATATTTTTAAGAGGTAGCCCTATTTTAATATTGATGAAATCCCTGTTTAGCCGTATCAATGACAACTCACTTTAATAACGCCTGGGGCTGAGCTGGTGACTTGATGGCAAATTGTTCAACAGCGGATCAGTAGGTGCAGGGTTCAAATCCAGTGCCTTCTCTGTCACTGACTGGCTATTGAGCAGCAAACAGACGTTAAACTTTGTTCATTGACATTTAATATTTATTGGTTGATATTAATTAATTCTGCTTGAATAAGCAGAAAAACTGCGTATATACCAGATTTCATCGATAGTTTGTTCTGTATTATAGAATGGAGTAAAAATGGCAGAAACTATGAGTGTAATTTGTGCTTTGGCACAAATCCAGTACGAGAGACACATATATTTTACAATACTCACCATTCTAACGTAGAATTTGGTCATAGGAGCGAGATAGAAACACTTTAACTTGAAGTCAATGAGTAAGGCCAACCGGGGGGTGAATGCCAGGAGTCCCTAAAATATCACACATTAAAGGCCATTTTTATAGGATAAATTTTTATTTGCTATAAGTACTACTTTTGCTACATCTACTACTACTACTACTAATACACATATATTTTACTACTACTGTTATTAATACAATCTAAGTTTTAATTACTAGTTCTATTAGTAATGCAACTCTGATTATATTTGATATTACTACTATTAGGAATACAACTATGATTACAGTGGCGGATTCAGAGGGGGCCCCCTCCTTAGGCCCGACGAAAAAGAAATGTAAACTATATTTTCATTGTTTCTATGGCAATTTCTAGGCGTAAAATGTTATAAGGGCGTTAGAGGGGGTGGGGGGTACGAGAGGGAACTCGAACAGTCCGACTACCTGGAATTTTCTTCAAATATGGGCCCAAATAGGGGCTCATATAATGGAAGGGGGCCCAAAAAATGTTGACCGTTTCACTATAGCTCTCAAATTTCACTTTAACCACTGTATAAGAGAAAAAAGGGTATAAGTAAAAAAGTGAACTCTGTCCCAGAGCAGTAGTGCAAGCAGCCTTGGCGGGGATCGATGGGCTTAAGCCCCCCCCCCACCTTCCGCCAAAATTAGGTCACTTTGCAATTGGTTCAGATCCGCTGAGTTTCTTCAGAGGTGGAAAAATAACCTACGTTTTCCTAAAAAAATGTAGGATTTTAGGCATTTTAGGTTTTCCTCTCACTTTAGTACGTGTATGAGTAGGGGGGGGGGGAGGGGGTAAGAAACGGAGATACATTTTGAGGCCCTCCACAGCATGTTTTCTAGCTGCATAACATGTCCCGAAGAAAAAAAATTTCGGGCCCCTCTTAAAAAATTCCTGGATCCGCTCCTGTATGAGTATATTTGCTATTAATACTATTACTGATGCAATTATTATAATACTCATTTTTTCACTATTAGCCTACTATACGCGTACAGTAATTAGTACTGCTACTAATGTACCTAGAGTAGAATACCAATAGACTACTTAAACTCTCAGAATAAATAATTAACGGATATAAAAATGAGTTCTCCAACCATCCATGAAGGCGTTTCCATTCCCATTCCACCCTTCCAGATTTTCTGCAGATAGGATTGACAGCAGGAATGCTGCATGAACTCCATTGCCCTAGCATCTTCCGCCACAGAAAACGGGGTGATATTTAATCCAAGACCTAAAGGTAACTCGGCCACCAGTGCCCTATATCCTTCCTCTACGTCGTGTTCATAGAGCTCATACAATATTTTAATCGCCAGGCTCTCAAAATGTCTGTAAATTATTATATATGCGTTAAATGAAATATTACTAGCAGTATTGCTACTATAGTAAAATGCTACTAATACTAATAATACTAATAAATGCTAAATACAAACACTACTAGTAGTAATACTAATATAATCGATGTTGATGATGATAATAATAAAAATTATGATAATAATAATAATAATAATACTCTCTTTATAAACAAATAATAACAATAATAATATGATTTTCACCAAATCGAGACAAATATCGAAAACATAGTTAAATAACGTTAAAGCAAAATAATTTAATACTAATTCTGTTAAAAAGTTTATTATAATAACTCGCTACTTACCCTTCCCACTACGTTTGTGGTAAGCGATCTCCATTTGGGTTAGTTAACTTAATTTATATTTATTGATATATATTTATTGATATATTTATTTATATTTACTGAGTTATTTGAATAACTTGACCCAAGCAATCTGATCTAACCATGCTCTAAGAAGTGTTTTATCTGAGTGATGACGTATTCAGTTAACACAACTTGTACTAAGCGTGTGCCTCACAGAAAGTGCCCTCCCCAGCAAGATTAACGAGCCTCCCCCAAGATTAATTTCTGACTACGCCACTGGCTAGAATAACTTACCTTCTGCTCTACTGAGTCTGTTACCTTGTTGTTCAAATGTGTTAATGCTAAACTATTTGGCATATAGGTTTTTGTTTGTATTAAAGGCTATGAAGAGGAACGACACGTGTCTCAAGACAGCGGTAGGATACTGCACTTGCTGTTGGGACCCAAATACAAGCTTCTCTATCACGAACCTCAATCTGAAGATGATCACGAACCTAAAGTGCCTTAGCATAACATTGTGTCTTGCATAACATGTGCATGTATGTAATTAAATGTGGGTTTGACGTCAAGGTCAGAAGCATGAAGGACTCCTCCCCAAGATGTCAGGCGTACCGAAATACCCTGAAATGTGAATATCTGAGATTTTACTCTCTGATCAGCTCTACAGGGAATTGATCCCAAGACCTCAGAAACAGCCGTTTAGAACTTCATGCTGTTACCTAACGCGCTTTCACACTGAGCCACCGCGACATTCCATATACATTGTATTCTAATCTTCATCTACCGGTTCGGTATCTGTGGTTGGAGCAATTCCCAAGTGGCAACTAGTAGGAAACAAAGCGAATAACTGTAACAGAGTTAAGTAACTGTTTTGTTGGCGGCGGAAATCCAGTTATGTCTCGTCAAATCATTATTTTCAATGAATTTTCTTACAGTTAAAAAATAATCAATAATTTAATAGGTAAAACACGTTGAAACCAAAGTAACTGGGAACAGTGGAATAAAAATGGAATGAGATACTTTTGAGCTAAACGCAGAACTAAGATGATAACGAGTGACTTCAAAAGAATGCTTTACTTACTTCGCAGCATTGAGAAGATATTCCGATAGTTCGATCTTACCAAGCATCTTGGCATGGTAAGACAATTCAGTATAGAGCTTATAGGCTATCAGCGACATACCTGCAATATCATTATATACATGTATATATGTATATATATCTCTCTCTTAGTGCACTACCTACTGTGCAGGTCCATGTTACATAACGCCTCCATTCTTCTCTGTCTTCCGCCTTCCTCTTCATTTCCACATATGAGTGGGTCTTTAAATCATCTAACATACCCAATCTCGGCCTGCCCCTGCCTCTTTTTTCTTCCATTCTACCATCTATGACCTCTTTTAATAGACCTTCCCCCCTTAGAATGTGTCCTATCCATCTCTTATTCCTATTTCTTAATACATTTATCAACTGTCTATCTGTGCCAACTCTCTCCAGGACTTCTTCATTTGTAACCTTTTGAGTCCAGCTAATCCTCTCCATTCTTCTCCAAATCCACATTTCCAATGCCTCCAGTTTCCTAATATCTTCCTTCCTTAAGGTCCATGTTTCACATCCATACAATAGCGTGGTCCAAACCAAAGTTTTCACTATCTTTATCTTTGTGTCTTTCTTTAGACTATTTGTTAATAGTTCTTTTCTACTACCAAAGGCCGCTTTTGCTTGTGCAATCCTACTGCATATTTCTGTCTCACATTTCCCATCATCGGTTATAGTATGACCCAAATATTTGAAACTCCTTACCTGTTCCAATTTCGTACCATTTATTGTGATATTAACTTCACCTTTAAGATTGGACACTCTCATAACCTTGGTCTTTTTTATATTAATCTTCATACCATATCTTAGGGCCGTATCATTCAGCCTATCCATTATCTTCTGCAATCCAATCTCGCTGACCGCTACCATTCCTTGGTCATCTGCAAATCGTACATTTTGTAACAAATTCCCTCCTACTTTTATTCCTTCTTCCAAGTCTTCCATGGCTTCCTCCACCATTGTCAGCGTAAATGCTAAACGGCAGCGGCGAAATGCTACAACCTTGTCTTACTCCACGTCCTATTTCACCTTCTTCTGAGTATTCTTGTTGGATTTTGATTACTGCTCTTTGAGTCATGTACAAGTTCAAAATTAGTCTTCTATCTCTCCAGTCAATCCCTATTCTTTTTAAGATATTCATCATCGTTATCCAATCAATCCTGTCAAAGGCCTTCTCGAAGTCTACAAAGCATACAAAAACCTCATTACCATATTCTAAGCTTCTTTTGCAAAGAACCCGCATTACTCCTATTGTTTCTCTTGTGCAGCATCCTTTCCTAAAACCAAATTGTGTCTTGCTCAGTATCATCTCTGCTTTCGACTGAATGCGATTATTTACTATCTTTAATACGATCTTCATGTATATATATATATATATATATATATATATATATATATATATATATATATACATGTATAATGTAACTATAAAATAATATTAATATTAAACTCTTCATAAACTGTAAACTTGCTTACGTTTATCTTAGAATGGTTTAGAATATTCAATACTTAAAGCATACGTTCATCCTACCTTACCTTAGATAAAGAGCCTTACCTAAAGGAGTAGGTCCTCGTAGAATAAAGAACTGGGTTAGAGCCGGTCTTCCACTTAGAACTGACCACAGAAAGAGATGCCATTTAGAATTTTCCTCCACACTTTTTCTTTCGGTTGCATCTATATCGATACAGCCTTCATATAGGCCTACTGAAAAAGATGCAATACGATAACAATAACGTTTATAAAATACTAACAGGTGATGAAATGTTTTATTTATAACAATAAAAGAGTTACGTCAAAAGCCCTTGGTGAAATCTTAGGTGAATATTTTTTCCCGAGTTATGAAAATGGATTGCTAAATTGACTAAAAAATCTAAAATAAAGTATAAGAAAGATGAGCATCAGTCTTTATAGCTTTTAAGTGCTGTGGAGTCATATTTTGAGCCATTGGTGAATTAAAACAATAGTAGTCTATTTGATGTTTGACGGGAATCAATACTCTAAAGTTTCATATTGATTAAGATATTGAACCTGCAAAGGAACGTTTATCGTATCTTGTTGATAAATAATTATAGTGAGCATACCTTCATGTTCATGAGGTTCTTTAGGTTCGTGAGGTTTTTTTGGTTCGTGAGCATCTTCAGGTTCAGTTTCGTGATAGAGAAGCTTGTATTTGGGTCCCAACAGCAAGTGTAGTATCTTACCAACTGTTTTTAGACAAGTGCTGTCGTCTATATTATTCTTTAATACAAACAAAAACCTATATGCCAAATAGTTTAGCATTAACACATTTGAACAACAAGGTAACAGACTCAGTAGAGCAGAAGGTAAGTTATTCTAGCCAGTGGCGTAGTCAGAAATTAATCTTGGGGGAGGCTCGTTAATCTTGCTGGGGAGGGCACTTTCTGTGAGGCACACGCTTAGTACAAGTTTTGCACTTATATTTTGGGCTCAATAAAATATTACATGACATCTTGGAGGGGCACATAGTCCCCTGCCTCTCCGTGGCTACGCCTGTATTTCACGAGGTAGCACAATATGTGAATATACAAATGGAAACATCGTGCTAGCATTGATGAAGTATTTGGATGCGCACCGAAATATATAGGTCACATTCCCGACTCCTAACTGACAACTACAATTCGACATGTATCACCGAACAATCTCGCCTATAGAATGAATTCAACACACGCACTACTCGCTGAAAGGGTCACGAAATGATTTGATAATTTATATTCGCTGCACTTGATTAGCACTTAGTAATTTCCTTAAACATATGGCAAGTACATGAAATTAACAATAAGAAACCTAAGAATATGAAACTGAGAATATGAATCATAAAAATATGAAACTGAGTAAAAATACGAGAACATAATGAAATATTAAATTTAATTAAATTCGTTTGCTGCAGTATCGTTAATTGACTTAAGAATTACTAACCTGCAGGAGTTTTGACCGCCCCTTTAAGAGCAGCATCAGAACACTTTGCATGGGGCTTTTGTCCTTAAACTGAAATAAATTAAAACGAGTAGGCTACTAGTTTACTTTTTATTGAGCAATTCACTTTATTATCGTAATTGTCTTTTAACAATTTCATCAGGTTTACTTTTGCCTTGGCTCCGCAATTTATCATTGACGAACTAGATACTTCTTGGTTTCTGGTCCCTGTAACACGGTAACTTTCTTCACATTCCATTCCATATTTAAAATAAAAAATATATTACCAATTGCTAAACTAAAACAATACAAAATTGCCTTTCTGAAATTGAAAGATGTAGGAATATACTCATTTCATTCGAGTATTTCTATTACACTTCATCATTCTTTCATCATCATCATCATCATCATCTTCCTTGGATCCCTGTCCAAGCAAGGTCGGAATACGAATAGACATTCTCCAATCCTCTCTGTCTTACATCATATCACCAGTCAATCCCCTATTTGAGAATTTTCCATTAGTTTAAATTCTTTAAGCAATTTCTGGAGCTTAGGCGCTCACCAACCGAATGCCCATTCTGACGTTCATCATTCTTTAAACTCTAATATTTAAAATTCCCAAATATTATGCCGATATTGGGCCAAAATTCCTTCATCTGGACCTCAAGCAATAGACCATGGAACTATTTACTACTTTATCTACCAGCCCGTACACTAAGTCCATATAAATATATTATACCTTCCCTATACGATACACAATCAGTTAACCTTCGAATAATACAATACAATGTTATAAATCACATGTATCTGAAGCGTATATATGTCAGTCACCCGATGGTAAACCTATCGTCGATACTGTATCTGTTACCATGGTGATAACTTCTTACGTTTTCTCGATGCAGTGACGCCAAAGACGCAGTATCGATATAGTCTTTACGCTCCTGCATTTGTTGATCCCTGTAGTCCCTGTTAAATAACGCTTCCAAGAATTCAGGATGACCTATGTTGAGAGCCACTTTCAACCCTTCTTTGCTGTCTCGTCCTATTCCAAACATGGACACAGAGCAACAACAATGAAGTAGCAGAGTGTTACCGTCGTTCATGAAAACAAAAGACACAATGGAATTAATACGATGAGAAATATACACAAAAGATCCTATTTATTATCCTATCCGATCCTATTGCTTATTACGTATTCGGAAAACAATCCACGGAAAAGAAATTACAGTAATATAAGTTATCCTTTAAGTCAGAATTCATGAATATAAGATTGAGAATGATATCAAAAGGGTTGGTCATACAATTTCTAAGTAACTATTTATATAAAAACAAACACTGATGCAATGAAATCTAAAAAAGTATACAGTATAATAAATATCAGAAAGCTCGGCAAGGTTTGGTAGATCTACATTTCCAAAGTGTCCACCGCGCCAGCTGAAGCTGTCTAAAAAAATTAAAATAAATAATTGAAATGTCTTAAATTTCGATAAAGTCTCGACGGGGGAGGATATGACTTAACGGTTAGTGTTCGGCTCGGAAGCAAGTGACCCGAGTTCAAAGCCAAGGCCAGTCAACAACAAATGGATATCCCCTACGACCTCTAAAAAGGCATTCGTTTATCTAAGCATGCTGCCAACTTTCACTATAATTGGGAACGGCATGATTAATCCTGAAAAGAATATTTTAACTATGCTAGAAATCTGTAAAGCAACATTCAAGACTAGTTACCACTCTTGGCACTATGATAAAAATGGTCATCTAAAATCGTTTTCAGCTAACCTCATCACTGCTTTCATTTTTACCTATCATTCCAGCTTGCGGTATGGACATGTATTTATCTCCGGTTTATTTTCATGTATTTATCTCGGGCTGAAATTTAACTTTTATTTAAAAGGATATTAAAGGTAAATCTATCACATATTTCTGCATCCTTCCTTTAATGTTCTTTGACATTATCTTATCACATCGACACTGACTTATAACACGTTGGGCTATTCTAAACCCGTCAAACCTCCGAGAGAAGGAGTAGTAGATATAAGCCTGCCTTAACTCTACCTTGTTCACTTAACTGTATAATTTTATGGCTGCAGTTTTGCGGTAATGCAGAATAAATAAGTGCTCGTATCAACTCCCAGTTAGTGGCCATTTACTCTAAATTGTCAGATATAAGGTTTATTATTTTTCCACTTTCGTATACAACCATTGTTGTTGTATTCTGTTCTTGACTATTTTGCAAAATAACTAAGAATAATAAAATGAGACTATGTGTAATAAAATATTTTATATTCCATTTTATTTCATTACATTACAGGGAAATATAAAATTACCATATATATATATATATATATATATATATATATATATATATAGGCCCTATATATATATATATATATACACATGTAGATATATATATATATATTTATATATATACATATATATATATACATGTATATATATATATATATATATATATATAATAATATATGGGCCTACTTCTTAGTGTATCATGTATACGTACTCATAAAGCACTCGCTTTTTATTCGAAATTCAATTTATTGATCTGATAAATAAAAAAGGAATGACTTGATCCTACCCGTGTAGGTTGCTCTCAATATTGACTTGTAGAAATTGTTTCCCATTGTACTATCAGGTGTAGAGACAACTGTTTTCTATGGAAAAAATCAATCAATCTCTCAAGTTTTTAAATGATAATAATCGATTTATCAATCAGTCAGATTAAACGAGTGGCAGATCTAATCATTATTCATCATCATCATCATCATCCTTTGAATCCCAGTCAAACCAGGGTCGGGATATAAATAGACTGTCTTAAATCCTATCTGTCCTACACCACACCTCGGGTAAATCCCTTATTTGAGACTTTTTGATAAAAGATCTAATTATTTTCAATTATTATTAAGAAAACTTATTATTATTCAATCCAATTATTACATCATAACTATTGATTGATTAATTAAATCAAATGAGTAACAAATAAGAGTTTATTTAAGTATTTATTTGATATTTATTATATTTTATTTATTTATCGACGCACAAATCTGTAAAACTTATAATTTACTAATTAACTCCTTCGCTGCACTTTTGTCCTACGTACTCTATGTAGGTAAAGAATGTGAGAACGTTAGGATTTTAGTAATTGTATGGTCTTATAGCAGATTGATTAACAGAGAGATATGAATAGTAGTACAAAAATTCTTACGTGATTTCTCCCAATCATGATCTCCCTCAAATTCTCGACGAATTCTTTATAAAGACCTGATTCGCCTTCACGTACAGTGTCTTCAGATGTACAACTTCTGAAACTGACAGTTGTCTGTACACTATCAGATGTACCGACAATTTTTATCTGTGGAAACAAACCAATCAAACAGTCTATCAAAATTTCTCAACGATAATAATCGACTTATCAATCAGTCAGATTAAACGAGTAGCGTAAGAAATTTACCTCCGTAGATCTAATTATTATTATTTATTAAGAAAGCTAATTATATTATTTTTTGCATTTATTACATCATTACTATTGATTGATTGATGAAATCAAACAAGAACGAATGAGAGTTTATTTAATTAATTATTCAATTTTATTTATTTAACGTAGCACAAAATTGAAAATTTTTAATTTACTATTTAATTTATCCAATGACGTCCCTGACATCACCATTGTGTGAGGAAACGAACTTTTAATCTTCATTATTATCTATTAACTACTTCGCAGCACTTTTGTTCTACATTCTCCAGGCAACGACTATGGGAATGGTAAGATTTTAAAAATTGCGATGGTCGTATAGCAGATTAATTGACAGAGAGATCTCTCACAGTAGTACAAAATTCTTACGTAATATCTCCACTTCATGATCTCCCTCAAATTCTCGACGAATTCTTTATATAGAGCTGATTCGTCGTCACGTACGGACTGGCTGCCAGTGTCGGATGTTGCACATCTGAAGGCATTCTGAACTTGATCTGAATTTTTCTCAATGAATTTATAGAACTGCTGATTCTCATCTCGCTCACGCTTATCTCCATTACTCTTCGACGTCACATCCCGGTCTTCGTATGATCTAACCAAAGAAAAAAAAATTCCACGGTCAGAAGAAAATGGTTAGAATAAGACAGCCTAACTCAAGAGTGATTAAATGGACATCAGTGAAAACTAAAACAGCTAGAGTCCAGAGTGGATATAATACATGCACTGATAGAAAGAGAGATAGAGATAGAGAGATAGAGAGAGCGAGAGAGAGAGTGAATGAGGGGAGAGCGTTTCATTGAGTAGCTGATTGATAAATCAGTTAACTGACGTTTTATTAAATATTTCAGACCTTGGATACTCATTTTCCAGCAGGTAGTAGAGTTCAGATAAAAGGCTTGGTATTTTTCCACTTCCGTTTACAACCACCACCGGATTCTTGGCTTTGAGAGAATTGATCACGTGACCTAGAGTCTGTTCATCCCCTCCAATGACCAGCGTCACTACAGGTACCATCCATGCAACTTTCCTACCATCTCCCTCTACATATGCTACAATAATTCGTTCAGGCAAATGTAGTCGATTAATGATATAGGGTAGGCAAAAATATTCCGCCTCATAAACAGTTATCCCTCACGAACGCTCTCATATCTCAATAAAAAACATTAAAAATTTGTAAAATACAAATTTATTGAGGACCTCAGTAGTTCAGTTTATTCAAACACACATTTATTCATGACTTCAGTAGTTTATTTCGTATTTTACGTTTTAAGAGAACGAGAGAGAGAGAAAGTTAGATATAGAGGCAAAAAATTGTCTAACAAGTAAGCGCTAAATAAAACTAAAGAACGCATGTGTAATAATATAACAATGTTCTCTTACTTTTGTATCTGAGGAAGTTTTCAAACGCTTTCCGGAAGTCCTGAACTGATCTTCCAGGCAGACTCTCGCCGTTGTCCAGCAGTAGGTAGACCTGCTGGTAGGGGTTCAGCACCCTGAAGTCCTCCTCACGGGCTAAGCGATTCTTCTTGGCGTAGAAATAGCTCGAGCTATCTGTCCTCCTCGGTAACTGTGTTATCAATTAACACAGTTACCAATAGCCGATCAATCAATAACCGCTTGAATGCATAAGCTTTACAAAGCTGGTAAAGCTAATGTTAACGTCAGTTTCCTTACTCGAAAAAGACATCAGTGATGGGCGACAATAACAACAACAACAAGTGGAGTTATATGTATATATATATATATATATATATATATATATATATATATATATATATACTGTATATGCATTATATATATGCATATATATATGCATATATGTATGCATATAGGCTCCCCCCTATATATATATATATATATATATATATATATATATATACATATATATATGTATATATATATATATATATTAGGCCTGCCCTATAGCTATAAAATCGTATTAATGAATACAAAACTAATTTGAATAAATGAATAAACTAAGATATTCGAATTATCATTTATTTATTTATCATTTATTGATTTTTCTTCATTTCTACGACTCAACTCTAATTGCATTCGCGATTAGAGTTGACAGCTTGTGTTGATTAATCAAACGTTTTTTAACTAGTTAACATGTTGAAGACTCTTATTAAAAATATTATTTGTAATAAGTTATACTATAAAATATTTATTGATTGCTTGGTTTCGTTTGATTCGTTGATTCTATCTAAACCTCACACTTACACTGATACCCATGAGGAGCTCCTTACGATCCAGTGACCCCCAGTGACTGAGCGAGATGAGCACAGGGATCTTTGTGTTCTCACCACCAGTGTGGAACAGTCTGCCTATGTACCTCGAGGTCCCTGAGTTACGTCCGTCTGACAAGATGCACAGATCTGTAAATGTTGACATTACAGTGTTGTCAGTGTTCAAATTGTCAATTAGCAGTGGTAGTCAGGCAGAGGTTCTTAGCAGAAGTGAGGGTTGGTAAGTCTGAGGTAGACAGAAGTGGGTTCAACCCCTCACTCAGGCAAATCGAACCCTAAGTGTCGTATAGTTGGAAAATGGCCTAAAAGTTTTCTTAAATGTAATTAAAAGCACAGCAACAGTGTGATTCTGATTGCAATACTAGCACCAACCACTGTTTGCCATTGACCTGCCGTTAGGCATTGCACTAAGAGAGAGAGAGAGAGAGAGTGATAGAGATACTGATGCTAATAAGTGAAGAATTGGTCCCAACTTTTCAACTAAACTAAAGCTATTCTCCCTGTTTATTTTCTATTTGTCCGATGATTCTGACAAATTCAGTTAAATAAAATTAATTAAATATAATTAAATCGCTAATGTGACACACAAGAAATAAGTTTGCAAATAGGCCCCCTATATTGGAATCGATTATAAAGGTGACTCTGCATCAAACCCAATGAGAAATTTACAGTTGGGCCTACTATGTGAATACATTGAAATTCGCAACAACAAAAGTTTACCAGTTATATCTGATAGAGATTTGATAGATTCATCGATGGATTTGAGAGATTCTTCTGATGCACTGGCCAGACTGCCACCCGTAATAGACAGAACAAAAGAAGGTTTGGTAAGATGCCACAAGCCAAACAATTCTTTAAACTCCATCCTCTCGCCTCGTGCAGAATCGAATTTGACGTAATTGCGCTGTGCAGAAATTAAAATACTTTTGCATAGTTATGCATAGTTTAGAATTTTCTCATGATAGTATAGAAAGCTGGTAAAGTGTTGTGTCCGGAACACTGACGAATAAATCAACCGTTAACTACACGTGTCGTAAGAGGCTACAAAGCAAGAACTAAGAATGGTAATAAAAAAACCACCTTAGAAGCCATCTGTTTTCTAAAGCTATAGCATACATTTAAGGTATGGTAAGAAATACACTTTTTGAAGAGATTTAATTATTGCTCAATGGAGTGTCTATATGGACCAAGAAATGGAGTTCTCTTTATGGAACGTAAAAACAGACAATGAGTATGAATATGTACCTCGAACCTGCCACTTGGCAGCATAGCAGTACACTAGTAATCCCGGCCCCTCTGATCTGAGAGTAAAATATCGGACATTCACTGGACTGGTTATACGGAAAATGGTCTAAATTGCCTAACGGATTAAACATGTGGTTTTAAAAGTGATAGATATCAACATAGTTGATTATTCACTATAATGCGTGTTTACTTTTACTAGAGAGATAAAATTGTTTTATAAAATGTAATTAAAATTTTAATTGCATTCATTTGACAATTTTTAGTCAATAAAAATTAAGCCAAATTTAACGTCACTTTCCATATCGCAGGAGATATTAGCAAAGACGGTCGGATTGAGATTCTAACCGATGGCCTCCGGAGTAAAATAAATGCCTGCAATCAACTTGATCCTCCATCCGCTTCAAAAACGAAACGAGATTTAACTCTCTAACTTCAGTATGTGAAGCGGATGTTATATTCTAATGACCGTGTAATTTACAATGTGCAAGGCGAAGTGGATATGTTTAAAAAAGATATCCGTTGTGACCCAAAGCACTTAGATAGGCCTACGTCTTAAGGTTAGTCTCATCTTCTCTCTCTCTCTCTCTCTCTCTCTCTCTCTCTCTTTCTCTTACTGACCGTCTCTCTCTCTCTCTCTCTCTCTCTCTCTTACTGACAGTCTCTCTCTTTTTCTCTCTCTCTCCTTCGACTAATTGAGTATCTTGATATGAATCTTACAAGTTTGCTAAAGATGTAGATGTGATTAATAATTGAGTGACTGATTTTAAAAATGCAAAATAATTTTCTATAATTTCTATAATGATTAACGTGTGAAAGTTTCAGTTTTCAACTTCATACACTTCTTACTTAATTACAATTAGTATTAAGGAAAGATCGATTTTTTAGACGTGTTTAGTAAATATAAAGCTTATCTCTATCAGAACTCAATGTCCCTTTGATATCTGTTTCATAACTTCAGCCTACTCTATAAATTTATTTATGCTATATTTAAGAATAGCTGCTTCATTGTAGAATCTAAAATCTTTTTAAATAGATCATTTGAAAATTTCTTACTTTTTAAATCCAGTCCCTAAAATTACTAATTTACTAATTTCTAGACTATCTTTATGCCCTGTAATGCATGCTCATTCCAATTTTATGACTGACTAGTTATGATAAAAAAGCACATGTAGCAATTTAAGCGTTTGTATATTTTAGTGTTATAAAATTATTTTCGTAAATAGATTTTAATATATAAAGGTATACTTTTATGTAAATATGCCGGGGTGTTGTGGCGCATGTAGCAAAATTCTAGATTGAATGTCTTGATTTCTGAATTCTTTTAATTATTTCAAATGGAATATTTTGGCCATGTTTGTTCAGGGCACATGTTAGAATTCTGTGTGGCCTTTATGTCTTTTTTCCACTTCATTTCATTTATATATTTCTTGCATATGATGTACCCTAAAGTGAAATAAATATGATTCAATTCAATTCAAACTAGGCCCTATATATTTCTTTAAATGTGACGACAGATTTACTTGCAAATTAAATATTGCATAATAAATAGAAACAGTAAAGCTATAATGATAATTCCGTTATAGATATAGCTATATACAATTATTGACAGTTACTCTGAGGTTCCATTGTCTTCCACTGAGCTCTATTTCTAAATATCATTAAGTTAACAAACCAGGAAGGGATTGATGCCGTTATTACTCTGCTTCGCATTCACGAATTTGGCCGGAACACGAATCGACCCAAAGCTCGGAGAAACAAACGTGTTCTCAGAGGCGGTTGTCTGGTCCTGGGACGTTCCCGGTTCATCTGTGAGGTTGCTAAAAGAAATTAAAGAAAGAAATGCAAAAGATGAATAATAACCAGAATACAGTTGATACATCTCAGATGCAGAGAAAAAACTAACATGCAAATAATTACATGTATGTTGGTTTAAAAGCAAAGGCTGCTCGACTGAAAACAATCTAATTACACAACAATCCGGAAGAACCGTTATCTTATTATTTTTATTTAACCCTTTAAGAAGGGGATTCTTTGTTAATATTAATTTATAATAATAATAACAATAATAATAATTATTATTATTATAAGAAATAAAGTATAATTAATACCAAAAATAGTAATAAAACTATTTTTGTAATTTATTAATTGGCATAAGGATGAACGATAAAAAAAACTCACTTGAGTTTTGAATTGTCATCAGACTGATCCGTGCTGGATATTGAATCAAAGCCCGTTGGACTCAAGACTTCTGCTACGAAGCGCTTCTCAGAAATATCTGTTATCTCTTTCTGAAATATTGCATGTACAGGTACACAAAAACGTCACATTACTACGTAAGTATTATTGTTTTCATAATTATATTTGATTTAAATCAAAGAAAATTTGGCATAGATTTAAATTTATCAAAACGCGCATATTTCGATCGGACAGATATCATTGTAATTATACTATTTGGCTTGATGCTCTAGGATCTATTACTTCAATGCCCATAATCTCTCCACCCACTAGAGAATAACAATATAAGTAATTATTATTTTCTCTGAGTTGGCTAGTTGGTGATTAGACCGATAAACTTAATTTAACATTGACTTACAGTACGCATGTATATACATATGTATATATATATATATATATATATATATATAATTGATGAAAATTGGCCACCCCATCAGAAATTAGTCCTTTAGTATTTGGTAAAAGTTTGATTTGAAAATATTAACAATGGCCTGAGATATTCAACTTTTTGCAGGTGTTATCATTTTTTTTACTCACCCTGTACATGTATATATATATATATATATTTATTTATATTTATATATATAGGCCTATATATATATATATATATATATATATATATATATATATATATATATATATTAGAAAGAGAGAGAGAGAGAGAGAAAGAGAGAGAGAGATTCCTTTTGTTCAAATCGAGTGTTTCTTTCACAAGATAATATCGAAACGATCAGTAACCCAAACTGGGTTCGTTAACGTATGGCCAGCACCGCTGATTCAGACGGTTTTACAACGCTGCTACGCCGACAGCGTCTAAAGTGAAAGCCGCTATACCGCAGAGGATTTACCCGGCGGAGTCGCTGCGTCGACGACGGCAGCGGCGTCATCGACGGCGTGTTGTAGTTCCCCGTTAGGTGTTCTGAACTGGAGGGTGGAACGGTGGCGTGGAAAGAGGATTAATTCTAACTACATTCTTTTTGCTGTCGTTATCATTAATGCATTGTTGCATAAATTTCATTTTCCAGTACAATATTTTCAAGTGTTGTAAAAGATTGAGCAAGGAAATTTTTTGCCCTGTATCTCTCTCTATCTCCCTCTCTCTCTCTCTCTGTCTCTCTCTCTCTATCTCTCTCTCTATCTCTCTCTCTTAGCGCATTGCCTACTGGCAGGTCCTTGCTATATAACGCCTCCACTCTTTTATGTCTTCCGCCTTCCTCTTCATTTCCACATATGAGTTGGTCATTAAATCATCTAACATACCTAATCTCTGCCTGCCACTGCCGAGTAGAGTATAGCATTGATAATTTAATTAGTTTTCATAGAAATACTCAAAGAGACTTCAGACCTGCTGTCATACTTTACTGCTTTGTATTCAATTTTCTTTGCGGTAATTCCTACGAACAGAGATCGTGTTAGCATAATCACTAATGATCATTTTGATATATGATGATGTTATGATGATGATGATGATGATGATGATGATGATGTATGATGATATACGATGCTATGAGCAGTTTGTAAACACTTACCAGTAGATAACTTTTAATGTCGATATCTTCCACTTTTGATTCATTTGCACTGCTGGAGACGGGAAAGAAATCTTTCTCGTGCTGCCTTCGGGTCTCCAGCAACTCTCTATAACTCTCCTGGACCTCCGGGGTGCATTGACTCTTTATGACGTCTTCATATTTCGGCTTTTCTGACTTAGCCTCTACACTATGACCCCCCTTGCATTGTACTGCCTTAAAGAAACTTTTACAAATACAAGCCATTGTCTTACACAGAACTAGTGAATACTAAAATAAAGATTCATAAAGCAAAGTAAGTGAGATATGCAATTGAGTCGTTTTTGAATACACGAATATTTGCGTCTCATAGTTTGGTAAGGCCTGCCATTGATGCACTAAATAATGCGCATTTTCAGAAAGTATTTCCAGAACGAAGTCGTAAAAGAATGGAGGAGTTGGTTTATTGTTAACATTCACGGATACTGCCTGAAGAGCAGAAATATAATGGTATCTTTTGATATTTGCGTATTTTGCATTTTTTCTTTTGTGCTCTATCAATTGAGAGGTGCAGGCAGGTCATGATACATATTCCTACTAATAGTTTGCTTTCGCGTTCATTAGGAGCACACCTCGTTGATCCCACCACAATGGCTAGGCAGTTATTAAACTTTAGAGGTCTTCAAAATGGTTGCTGATTGCCTTCCTGAGTTTCCAGCGCAGTCTCCTCTTCCAACGAATGCAAATATATGTTGGTCTATTCTTTAGTGCTCGGGGCATGACACGGGCAAACCGTTACTTATAATATAAGTTTTAAATTAGTTAATATTAAATTCTAAACAATGGAACTGGTTTATATGTAAAATATCCATTCTAATAAATGTTAGCAAAGACAATTGAACGCATAATCTGCTTGTAAACATAAATAAGATCTTATGCAATTCTGTTCTCTTACTTTCACTTTCTGTAGTAGGTTGCAAACAAGTGTCTTCCTGCCATAGATTTATTTCATCTTATCTGGCCGACTTTTGATCACCCGACCAGCACCGTTAAGAAACCTTCTCCTTTTCTTCAGCTTTTCAGCTTTTCAGGTCTTTGCAGATCGTTTGGTTGAATCGAATTGCAGTGTCATGTGATGGGTGACGTCCCTGACATCATCAATCTATGAAAACGGACGTTAAATTTCTTTATTATTTTTACTATCTAGAATATTATATTTGTCATTAGATAGACCTATAGCCGTACGTGGTTCTCAAACTTATTTATCAACCGCCTGGAGGTTTTACTATTTCCATTTCTTTTCTTACTTCTTTGGGTATCGCCTCATACAATCTTCAGTATTTCGGACACGACTCGGGCAGGGCATTAATAATACCCCTCTTCCATTACTTTGTGACTGAGTTTTATTAAATTCACTACATGAAAGAAAACTCGTCTCATTTTTATCTACAAATTAAGTGATATGCTTACGGTCACTGAGATCCCTAAATGATACGTAAACGTCTATTTCTAACTGGTCAATGAAAAACTTTAACTACAAATTGTTGTCACTGTAGTCACGTGTATAATGAGAATTTAATAAACGCGACAACTCTTTTCTCTAACTGCTCCGCTTAAATACAAGTCCAGTACAAAAAGGCGCGAAAATTTTATCTTGATTACCAAAAAAGCAAATATTGCTACCTGTGAGAGATAAATGTTAGCAAAGACAATTGAACGCATAATCTGCTTGTAAACATCAATAAGATCTTATGCAATTCTGTTCTCTTACTTTCACTTTCTGTAGTAGGTGAGCATCAATTAAATAATAATTAAATAATAATAAAATAATAATAAAATAATTAACAATTATATGACCGGATACAATGGATAAAACCTTCATGCGACATTGAAAAATTTGTTTCACTTTCACCGTATACTGATAAGATGACACAGTATAACCATGAGCTTGGTAGATGAAAGTAGCTGAAGGATAATTAATTAATTGCCCTAATTATATGGATTTAATGAAATTCGCAGACATCGAATCTGTACTTGATCGTATTGAGACACAGCAGACGTTAATCTTAGTTTTACCTGTCGAAAAGATATCAGCGAAGCGCGAGCCTGGGAAGTAAACCCCGCACATATAAGATATCAGTGGAGAGAGACTGGGTAGTAACCCCGCACATACAGGATATCAGTGAAAAGCAATCCTGAGAGGCAAACCCCGCACATACCGATCCGTAAACGAAACCCTGACCGATTATAACCCTTGAGCAGGCGAAGAGGCCGAAAATTACTATATTTGATCTCAGTGCTTTGACGTCTCTGACATCATCCTTGTATGAGGAAACGGACGTTAAACATTTATTATTATTTTTATTTAACGGTATTATAAACCTTTATTATTATTATAATTTAAACGAATGGAAAAGTCTCAAGTAGGGATTGACTGGTGGTGTGGTGTCGGACAGAGAGGATTAGAGACAGTCTATTTGTAGCCCGACCCTGGTTAAACTGGGATTCAAGGGAGGATGATGATGATGATGATTAGTTAACGGTGCTCAATATTGTCGTAGGAGAGTAGCATTCTAATCTAGTTTTTATTTCTTTTATTTGCATCTCTAGATGCAGGTCACTGGCTTCTTCTGATCTTTGAAATAGACTCTATTCTCTGGCGCAGGATTTCAAACCAATCTTCTCCATGTTCCAGATCAGTATAACGAGTGGGGAGCCCCTGAAGCTTTTCCAACAGAGTTGAACTGGCGCCAGATATTCCGGCCTTATCCATAGCCTCGGGAAATTTGTCCGGCGAGGCAGTGGCAATGCAAATCCGCGGAACTTTGGTGGTCGCTTCCTTGGACCTGAAGATACATTAAAATGTATTTTGCATTATCAGTTTTACATTGAAGTGATACAATAGGTGCTTGCAATAAATGCTTGCAATATGTGCTTGCAATAGGTGATTTGCAATATGTGCTTTCAATATGTGCTTCAAGATCACAACTGGCGAGTGTCTAAACAATAATCAAGATCATGACCAATAACAAGATCAGGATCGAACTCAAAATCAATCAAGGTTTATAAAGATCAAGATCCTACAGAGAATTAAGAGGATATTAATTCAAACTCGACTTCCAGTAGGATATTATAAAATGGTTATACTTGCATACGTTTATTAGTTCGCTTACTGTTTTAGTATACATGTACAATACATTGTACATGCCTAATTTGTAATCAACAAGTTACATTTTAGGCATTATACTAAAATAGATAGAATATCTATATTTGCACATTAGGATTTAAAACTGGTTATATATAGAATTAAATCTTTGACAAGAGACGATGTGAAAACATACTCTTGTTGCAGCTGTTTGTAGTGATAGCAGACAGCAGTGGCTGTATGAGGACATGTGAGGTAACCGTTATCATTGTAACATCTTGACATTGTTTTCATAATGTCAACATCGCTGACTGATTCACTTTTAATCACTTCCCGCATCTGCATAGAAATATGATTATTATTGATTACACAAAAACGCGTGAAAACCTAACTATAATTCTATCAACGTCAAATTTAATTACGTAGCAATTTAAATGTGCACAAATGTATCAATTACCGATAGATAAATGATTGTGCAAGAAACTCAATTGCATGTTTGATAAAAATGTATTTACATTAATTTTTATTTATTTTATTTTATTTATTTATTTCTTATTTAATTACTACTTGGTTAATTTTTAAAAGCGCTAATTGGATGCAAAATTACGAATGTCATGTAACCACATGACGTCGAAGTAGCCTGAGCTTATCACAAGAAATTATAAGATTGATAGTGAATCCTAACTGATAATTCACACGAAAGTGTTAACAGTAAAATAACGAACTTAATGCAATAAGTCAATAAGTCAATAAGTCAATGCAATAAGTACTCAATCATCATCATCATCTTACCTTGAATCCCAGTTTAACCAAAATCGGGATCAGCAAATTCTGCAGCAATTTCTGAAGTCAGGGCGCTTACTAATCGAATTACCTTTCTGAAGTTGGTTTGGATTACAGTGCGTTGTCGCCTTTTACGACACATGCAGCCCACCGTTGGTCAATTCTGCAATAATTCCTGTAATGTTAATACAGTCCACGGTTGGTCTATGCTGCATTAATAACTGTGTTATTAATACAATAACTACTAAACTTAATTATTGTCCAGTCAGTATGTTTTAGTTAACCTTAGTTAGTATATCTTCAGGTATTTTAACAGTATAGGTTCTCTCCATTTCCTCCATAAGACGTCGAACCACTGCAGTGTTACCATCGCTAAAAAACCACAGCAGTCGCTCCACGTTGTAGGCAGCCTGAGCAGAGAGTATGGACAAAATTAGTCAGCCCTAGAATACTGTGATATAAAATATTAAGAGTATTCATCGGTAATTCATCAAACATTCATAACTTCAAAGTTGCAATGTTTTAACATTTCGCTCTCACGCTCTAGCTAACCCTGTAACATCCTTCTAAGAAATTATAATGTTGATTTCAATGGATATTTGATCGTTTCCACAATGAAAAGACTTCGTAAATTTATCATATTTTATTGAAAGCTTAACATCAGGTTACATTGTGGTAACAATGTAACCTGATGCCTTCAGCTATTCACTAAAAAATTACATTTTGTATCTACGAAGCATTATGCAATGCCAAAATATACTGAAAAAAACATAAGCAAAGTTAGTAATACAGTCATTAACGCGACCAACACCCTGGAACGTTGTGCCTACTTGTATGTCCATGGCGGAAGCTAGAGTTGGTCTCGTGGGACCGTCGATGGAGAAGATGCCTGACTGCACCACTCTCGACACGGCGTCATTGCTGTTGACCGTGCAGACCAACCTTATCGGTAGACCCATCCTCCTGGCAATACAACCACCTAGCGACAAAACATTGCGCTATTTTTCTCTCTCTCCTTCTCTCTCTCTCTCTCTCTTTCTCTCTGTCTCTCTATCTCTCTCTCTATCTCTCTATCTCACACACACTATCTCTCTCTCTATCTCTCTCTCTCTCTCTCTCTCTATCTCAAACTCTCTCTCATTATCTCTTACTCTCTCTCTCTCTCTCTCTCTCTCTGTCTCTCTCTTTCAATATATATATCTCTCTCTCTTACTGGGCTGTAACGTTTAACTTCAGCTAAGAAACAGTACTTACTGCAATATTACTTTAATATATGTTTTAAATTAGAAGAATGTTACTGAAATAATACAATACCTCTTTTTATTTTTCCACTAAGTGACATATCCAAGGTATATTTTCATAGTAACAATTTGTTCTTTCGTCTCAAAGAAGAGCACGCATTCTATAGCTTGGAGAAAATATGACTTTGAGATACCTACCCTTGCCTTCTTAAAATAAAATAAAGTTATATTCATAAAAGTTATATTTCTTTTATATATTTCTAAAAGTTCTTTTTTTCTTTTTTTCTTTAAATAAAATAAAGTTATAGTCATCTGTATAACTTATAAGTTATATATTAAATGAAGTTATACAAGTTTTATGCTAAATAAAGTTATAAATTCAGTATAATTGTAGAGATATTACGAGTGCAGCAAACCCGCTACATTGCCTGCCGCACCCGTAGGCACAATGATCTCGACCTCTCTGTCACAGGTAGGACAAATCTAAAAGTAAACACGCATTATAGTGAAATGATCAACTATGCTGATATCTATCACTTTTAATTTTAAGTCCATTTAAGTCCATTTATGTCCATTTAAGTTCATTTTCCGTATAACCAGCCAAGTGAATGTCCGAGATTCTACTCTCAGATCAGCGCGGCTGGGATTCGTACCAGCGAGAGTTCAATTCACCTCAAGATCTGTCATTTAAAACTTCATGACGTTACCCCTACGCTATTGAGACATTCTAATTAACATCTGTTCAAGTACAACAAAGAGGATCAACAGTACAGTATCATGACACTGACCAATACACAGTACAATACAGTACAGTACAATACAGTGCAGTACAATACAGTGAAGTGCAATACAGTAAAGTGCAGTACAACGCAGTGCAATACAATGCAGTACAATACAGCGCAGTGCAATACAGTGCAGTACAATACAATGCAGTACAATACAATGCAGTACAATACAATGCAGTGCAATACAATGCAGTGCAATACAGTGCCGTACAATACATACAGTAGTGCAGTCATATGCAATGCAACACAGAACATACAGAAGAAAACAATATAACACAAATATATGCACAGCACAGCTTACTTCAGTCTACAGCGGAATACACATGCAGTGTGTGGTGTAAGGAACTACTAGCACACCACTTTATTAGGTGCAATAAAATATATTAAACTTTTAATTGCAAAACGTGATAGCCACTAGCTAGTAATGTTCCATATATTATACTTTAGATCGCTAAAAAGAATATCGTTAAAACATTTCCCTGGCATATAAGCTAATAAAAATGCTAATAAAATCACCCAAAACTGAAGAATATGCAGCAAAGAAATCCCTTCACGCAATGAACAGAAAATCAAGTACGGATTTAAACCTAAGCAATGGTTAAAGTGAGGGGGTAAGCGGGGGAACTCAGTTCCACTAGCTCTCAGTTTTCTGAGTTGTTTTCCCCCATGGGCCCATATTTGATATACTAGGGGCCCCATATAATGGCAGGAGGCCCGAACATTTTTGACAATTGCACTAGATCTCAATTCCCACTTTAACCACTGAACTAGTGCATTATTTAGGTACCTGCAGATATAGGTAGAAATAATGAGCCGCCTGGACCAGGATTCGAACCCAGTTGATCGAGTTAAAGCTGAGGAGACCGTGTCTAGAGACAAACTCGCTATCAACAAAGCACTGCTTTATCGGCTCATCCAGCTCATCCGATGTGCCGTCAACTAATCAATCAATCAATTACTCAATCGATCAATCAATTATTTAATGAATTAATTAATCAATCAATTATTTAATGAATTAATTAATCGATCAATTTACTAATTAATCAATTACTCAATCGATCAATAAACTAATTAATCAATTACTTACTAAATCAATCAATCAATAATTAATTAATTAATTATTTAATATAATTAATATAACAATTAGCTAAACTATTTAATAATCTCAGAATAATAAAATCAATCGCTTTGATCTTGCTATTTCCGTACTAATAAATAATAGATATTGATTTAAATTTTTATAATTATATTGCTATTGTAACACTCTTAGCTACAATCTTTTTATATTCTACATCCGCTGAAGACAATCTGAGGTTATTTCAATTTTATGTTCTACATCCGCTGAAGACAATCCGTGGCTATTTCAATTTTATGTTCTACATCCGCTGAAGACAATCTGTGGCTATTTCAATTTTATGTTCTACATCCGCTGAAGACAATCTGTGGTTATTTCAATTGTGGTTCTTTACAATATTAAAGTAACATGATATGAAGTGAGTGGTTGCTGGATTTACTTGATGGACTAGATGATTGTATGACACTGGATTACTGACCGACCGATTGGATGGTTGATTGAAAAACTGAACCATTAATTAATTAATTGATTTATTATATGATTGAATGTTGAGATCGAATGATCGATCGACCGATTGTTCGCCCAATCGATTGATTGACCTTTAAATAGATTGAAGGATTGAATTGATTGAATTGATTGATTGATTTATTGATTGATTGATCGATCGATCGATCGATCACTTGATTGCTTGATTGATTGATTGATCGATCGATCGATCGGTGGATTGATTGATTGATTGATTAATTAATTGATTGATTGATTAATTGATTGATCGATTGATTTATTGACTGATTGATTGATCGATTGATTGATTGATTGATTGATTACTGACCTCTGAAGACATGCACGTTATCTTCGACAGCTGTGGTCATCTGCAGTTCTTGTATAGAAGTGCAGCGATCACGTGGTAGCAGAACTATGATGTCAGCATGACTCACACCTCTCAAAGCTTCAATAGCTGCACTGCCAGTGTCACCCGATGTGCCTGAAATCAATCAATAAACAAATCAATAAATCAGAACTTCGAACAATCAATAGTCAATCTGCCAGCCATATTAATCAATAAATCAGCATATCGATCGATCAACCAATACATAAATTACCGTTTATATCCCTTTCCTTATGAGTAGATACTGGTCTACCAAACATTTGTTAATCATATAATCAATCAATTAGCTAAGTCAACAGTTTTGATCAAAAATGGCTATTCTATTGTCCCACAGTTCTTCAGACATCGCCACTGGTTGGAGGCAATGGCAATGTCGGTAAGATATCCGACCTCCGATCAATATTTGTGTGTTCAAATCCTGGACTTCTCCTGTCATTGAATCTCTTTTATGAGATGAAACTGACGTTAACATCGGCTTTACTTTTCATATTACTCGGAAACCTCCCAAGATTGGCGGTGCAACATTACACGATTTTAGCAGCATATTAAGCATAATTTGGGTCATATCAATCCATCAGTCAATCAATAAGAATTTAACGTCTGGTTATTTTTGCGAGACATTCGAAGTCTTTCCTGTTGTTTGAGATGTCTAAAACGCTTAGCATTGATGTGCACTCAGCAGCTTTAAAGCTGCTGCATTCTACTGTAGTTTAGAAGCGATTTCGTTCTGTCAGATCTAACAGAGCTTACATTCTTCTGTGGCTAACCCTTTATATTGAACAGTTGTTAATTTTCTTTTATCACTTTAACGTTTCCATTGTTGGCGCTCAATAAACAGTAAACCAGTCTCTGTAAGTCTTTTATCTAAATTGAATGAATAAAATAGTTTACAGTTGAATACCTGCACACATAACCAACCTACTAGCACAATGCTATGAGCTGACTTAACACTGAGGAAATGGTTCAGAAGCCGCCCCACACAGGACATGGCTAGATCTTTAAAGCTCTTCGTGGGTCCGTGGAACAACTCCGCTACGTTCAATCCTTCCTTTAACCGCTCCATCCGAACCACTTCCGAGATTGAAAAGCGAGATAAAGCTTTATCTATCAGCTCTGCCTCAATCAAACAATGAATCAATTAGGCAATCCGACACTCAATCAATCAGGAAATTAATCAATTATACAAAACGACTAAATCTCTCTCTCTCTCTCTTAAATATGTACATAAATTAATTATGAGTCTATCATAGTACCATACCATGTAACAACTAAGCTGAATTTTATAGGCCTACGTGTAGGCTATTCCAGAAAAGTCACACCTACCACTCAAAGTCGCTCTCGACATTTCCTGTTCTGCTACAAACAAGGCCAGCAGCTCCTTGACCAGGGTGGGATAGGAAAACTGCGCCCACTTTGATCTCAGCGTGTTGATGTCCAGAGTGGGAATCGAACTCAGGTCTTCCGGCACGACAAGCCCTCCATCTGAGCAGTATCCTGACCTGAGAGCTTCCTCAAAGCTGAGTCCTCTAACGGCTCCCCTAGTACTTCCGTATAGCATTTTGGATACGTGTTAGACACTTTCTGTACAGTAAAAACTTACATATAACATTGTGTATATCAAGTAAAATTGATTGTGTTAGAATTGAACATCATCATCTTCCCTTCAATCCCAGTTTAACTAGGGTCGAGATATGAATAAATCTCCAATCCTCTCTGTCTCATACCATCATTCTTTCCCCTAAAATCTCTTCCATTCGTTTTATAAAATTGTGTAACAATTTCTGGAGCTTTTAGCCGCTTACCAACTGATTGCCCTTTCTGACGTTGAAAAGGATCTTAGTGCGTTAGTCGCGTTTTACGACACGTGCAGTCACCGGTTGGTCAGTTCTTCAAACAACCCGGATACAACACGGGGAGATTGTACTCACTCAAATAAAAAATGTTAATACAAAAATGTGAAAACTAACAAAAATATATCAATGTAAACAGCTGGCAGTCCTAATAGCACGTGATGGCTTTAGGCCTACTAGCCTTATCTGGTTTAGACTTCAAACTTTGACTCAGCTCGTCTATTTAGGCCAGTAGACCCGCACTAATCGCAATCAAACCTATGTATATTGCACAACACTGGGCTCGCTCGGTACTAATCTGTGGTAGGCAGGTAAACAAAACTAAGCTGGGGATTCCTACCCCACTAGGATCGCTATTTAATTTGGTTAATTGTTTGTCCCTGTGTTGTGCTCGGGTTTGGCTGGACCCCACCCGAGCACAATACAGCATTCTTATTGATTGATTCATTAACCACTGCAGAATAGGGCAATCGCAAACAATCTGCTGCGTGCACGTAAGAGGCGACTAAGGTAGGAGCTAAGGATGGCAAGAGGGGACCCACCTCACCATGAAATATTTCCCCCTGGATTAAATGGTAATTAATCCACCTAACTGAGGAAGGCAACGGGAAACCACCTCGGAGGCCATATTTTTCACAGGCTATGGGCTACATGAGGTATGGATAAGACAAAGACTTTGTGAAGGGATTGACTTGTTAATCTAAGGAGTGCTCTCTTGGAGCAAGAAAGCAGACTTCGAGTATGAATATGTACCTTGAACCTGCCACTTGGCAGTGCACTGAAGAGAGACAGTTGTTTGTAAGATCGGATAAAACCCCTCAGTATAACTTACTAGCTGATCATTAAAACTTCAGCTGTATTTCATTCAGTATGATTGCACTTTACTTTCAATCACCTGAATGAACTAAATAGATGATATCATAAGTATGGATTCCTATATTTAGATATAAGTGCAGTCATACAATCTTATACAAGCATCTAGTCATTCTAATGCTTCGATGATGTCATAGGTATGAATTCCTATATTCAGTCATGCAGTTACACAATCTTATAAACATAACGGCACACTGGGTCAGGAAGCACAGATGCTTGTTTAAGACCCATTTCCTTCCTTTCTCTCCATGGTTATTAGTAATCGTTGCCTTTTGATGGCGCATCAATTGCAACCGGCGCGGATTTAAGAATAACCTTCCATCACCCTGAGATTTTTCTTTCAAAGCTGTCAACACTCGGTCTTCCAAAGTGGTCGCCCACAAAGTACTAACAGAGGCCGATGCAGCTTAACTTCGATTATTGACGCGCAACTAAACCAAGTGCGCTAATCCCGCCGTCACTAAACCAAGTGCGCTAATCCCGCCGCTATACAAGCATCTATCGTCATCCTAATGCTTCCTAACCGGCTCTGTCAGGTGCGTCTTGCAGGTATCGTCCGACACTTGTCATATCACCCTAAGACGATTGCGTAAGTAGAGATTACAGAGAAGATCAGATCCAAAAACTGTGAAGTCTTTTATCCGAATTAAAATAACCCAAGAGGGTTAAATGATAGATATAAGCGCCAATAGATGAGTTTGTAGATGGCCGTGGAAATTACACAGTAATATACTGATCTAAATACTTCCAGGCTGATGATAAAGTAGCATTCAATGAAATGTTTGTGAAAGTAGTGTCGGTTATCTGTTTCAAGAATAACGAAGACATGTTGGCATTCAGAAAAAGATGCCTCCAAGCAAATGACACCATAATACTCACTATTCTTTAATAAGTATACTAATGAGTAATTATTCATCAATAAATTACAGTTTATTTCTTAATTAATAATATTTTCATTTGTTCCTATCAGTTATTCTTATTTGTGTTGTGTCCGGGACACTTAAGAATAGACCAACCGTTACCGGCACCTGTCGATAGAGACAACAAAGCAAAATCACTGAGGAAGACAACGAGAAACCACCTCAGAAGCCATATTTTTCTCAAACTATAGGCTACATAAGGTATGACTAAGGCATAGCCTCTTATGAAGAGATTAACCTGTAGATCTATGAGAGCCTGACAACAAGTTTGAGAGTTTGATTTCGTACCTTGAACCTGCCACTTGGCAGTACACTAGAGAGAAAGAGAGAGAGTGAGAGAGAGAGATCAGTTATCATGAAATTATCAAGTTTTAATTTGGCAATTTACAAAACTACTATCAACCAGAAAGTGGCTCATGTTTCAAACCTTGAACTTACTCAAACATATATATATATATAATATATATATCTATATATATATTATATATATATATATATATATATATATATCTATATATATATATATATATATATATATAATATATATATGTATATATATATATATACATATATATATATACACACATATATATATATATATATATATATATATATATATATATATATATATATACATACATGTATATATCTTTATACTCATACATGAACACTAATTCAATAAAATTTAATGCATGTATATGTTGACGAAACGAATAACCTACCTAATGAACTAACGGCTTATTTTATTGTAAATGTATCAATTGTTAGTGAATTTAATTCTAAACCAAAATATGAAATATAACTAAAAATTAAATTTCTTATAATTGTCTTAAATATTTAATATATACTTTATTATTATTTAATTCCTTAATATTACTTACTATTTAATTTCCAAAGAAAACTATCAATAATAAGTTTAACATTAACCGAAGATCGGTATAGATATAAGGCATTAATCTGTTCTTCATCATCATCGTCATCGTCGTCGTCGCCGTCGCCATCACCATCACCATCACCATCACCATCACCATCACCATCATCATCATCATCATCATCATCATCATCATCATCATCATCATCATCATCATCATCTTCTTCCCTTAAATCCCAGTTTAACCAGGGTCGGGATATGAAATCAATCAATCAATTAATCAGTCGTTAAATTTAATATTTATGGGTAGCGCAGGCCAGAGCCTCGGCTGCCTCCTGTCCAGGTTTCTATCGTATGACAGCTGCAGTGCAGTCTCCATGCCGTGTATCATGGCCGCCCCGGCGCCATACAACTCCCTCATCTCAGCAATACGTCTAGTGCCTGGCCGCTCAGTGGGAGGCAAAGCACTGGCGAGGTTCTTTCCAGCGGAGCCTGGAGAAAAAAATAAATAAATAAATAATTATATTGAAGTATAAGGGCTTCAGTTTATTAAAAAATAAATGAAAATAAATAAGAAATAATATTTAAGTTTAAGGGATTTCAGTTTATTAAAAAATAAATAAAAATAAATAAGAAATTAGATTTAAGTTTAAGGGCTTTCAGTTTCTAAAAATAAATCAGCCATCAAACACTTCATCGGGTTGATCATTAAGCATTAGGGCTTAGAATTTGTCATTGCATTCATCGTTGATGAACTTGCAGTTACTGGCACACTCAAGTGTCGTAGAACTGCTAGCAATTGTAGGTTTCGCTTGTGACGTCCCTGACATTGCCCTCGGATGAAGAACCAGGTATTAAATGTTAGGATGTTATTAGCTAAAGAAAATTAGAAGAATATTTATTAATTAATAATTAATTATTTATTTATTTAATCATAGTTATTGTTTAATAAGTCTTTTACTATTAAACTAATTAATTATTTAATCTATTCTGCATTTATGTAAATAGTTAGTTAATCCTTTTATAGTTAATTCTTTAGTCGGGAGTAAGATGCAAACATTTCAGGCACTATATAAAGAAATATTTGAACTTCTTTCATTACTTCAAGAAATAAAACTTAAAAACTAATAAACAGATTACAATATTAATTCGAGAATAACCAAAAATGAATGAGTCTAACTCTAGTATGCAATAAGAGATTAATTAGTGAAATCACATACATTCAGCCATTTCCACATACACATCCTCATTCTTGCTATTCTTTTTTTCCTCTGCAGCCTTCTTCTTCATTATTTCTATAAAAATATTAAAATACCACACACAGTTATCAACAAGAACTATACTCAATATTTCAAATTCCTTCAAAAGTACAGTACATTGAACATGCTATGATAGTAAACAATTAATGCTGGTATTCACTAGTGAGACAATTCGCGGTTTAAACCTCAACAGAGGCGCAAACAATGGATCAGTTACAATTTGGTATTCTGAAAGCTTTAAATCACGGCTTAAAGTAAGGAATAGCTACGCCACTGTTTTCGGAGGTCTACGTCGCGGTGCAACTTTATCCATGGATTAGGGCGTTTTATTTACGAAGCAAGCTGATGGGTTGATAAGCCTGAAGGAGCTAATGGTCGGCATTAAAGAAGTGCTATAAATTACAAACGTAATGAGCTTAATTTAAAACAAGTTTTAACAAATTAATTTAATTAAAGTTTTACTATTTCAATAAAATAATAGTTCAGACCTCTTTCTTCTCTATGCCTGGCAGACTGAGCGAAGAAGTTGGCCATTTCATCCGTCATTTCCATATCCATCTCAGAGTTTCCTTCCAGTACATCGAGAGCATCATCATCATCGGTAGTCACCTCTCTCATCTTAATGCTGGCTGAAGAAGAGTTGCACAAAGATCTGCTCTTCTTTCTCCTTCTCTTACGCTTCTTCTTACTCGACTTCTTACATCCTGGTTTGTTTTTCTTGCCTTTCGTCATGACGTTGAGAGTTTTAATTTCAGAACTAGTTTTATGCTCATCACAGCTGTGACTGGGTGCAAAGGAAGAATAGTTAGAGCGTTCAGAATCTGAACTTTTTCCAATCTGACCTATCATATGTGCTCGAGAAAATATCATCTCTCCTCGATTAGGAACAGTGGCAGGAAAGTAAACACCTTGAACGTCGTCAAAATGCATATTCTCATGATGTCGAGGATGAGATGTTATCCTTGAGTTGTCCTTCCGCGTGCCCCGTAGGTTATCACGATTTGCTTCATCGTGAGATCTGAACTGTTTGGACTTCTGTCGCCCTCTCGGGGAGCAACTAGTTTTACCTCCACGAAAAGAGCAAGAACTTGGACATCTTGAAGAACAAGTATTTTGTTCTTCATGAGGGTGAGTACTAGGACATCTTGAAAAACAAGTACTTGGACCTTTCGAAGGGCAAGCATTTGAACATCCTGAAGAACACGTATTCTGAAAGTTACAAGATTTCCTACAGCAGCCGCAAACTTGTTTGCAACAGCTGGATGCACGAATGCAACAGCTGCATAAATGAGAGCAACAACAACAACTCTGCTGGCACCGAGAACTGTTGCTAAATGAAGGCAACATAAAATCAGGCACACAACATGGCCGTATAGTACCCACGGAAGTCAGCTTGCCTACAACTTCATCATGCTGTTTAAACCACTCATGCATCCTCTTGTAATGTTCCCAGTAACGACTATATACAGGATCATCGTACCAGGGCTGAGTAGGGTCTTGGGTTCGTGGAATTTCTCCGGGATTGCAAGATGCGGCACCAGCTTCCTTTAAACTAGCTTTAATATTTTCCATTACATCAGAAAGATAATGCAATACAATTAACTGCAATAGGAAACAACAAAATAAGAGTAACATTCAGGTTTAAAGAATTGGTTAATATCGCAACAATGACTCTCTGTAAAGACTAGTGACGATAGTTTTTCAGGTTAAATGATACTTCTATAATTTGCAGCATTACAGGACAAAATCAGTAGTGATAATTCTTCATGCAATTAAGTCTCATATTTCAAACCTGAGGAAATTCAACATTAAGACAATAAGTTTAACTTAATGTTAGCCTGTATTTAGAACAATGAGTAACTAGCATTCGTTTAAATTTAAAAAATGTAATATTAAGTTGAATGCTAATGTGAAGCTCTAATATGCTCCTAAAACTCTGATTACACGATTATGCATATTTTTGCTACGCAAAAAGTATGACAATAAAAAAATTTGATACTAGAAAAGCATAATAATTATAGAGCAATAAAATTACTTTATAATTTGTACACATAACCTCTCCACACAAAACACACTAGATGCATAAAATGATAATAATAATATTCTCTACAGAACTTAACTAAATAAAATAAACCAAAATACATTTAAATGAATAAGAAATACTTTAAGCATAGGACGAAAATAAGCATACTTCTCTTAATATCGTTCAAGTCAGCATAAAAGTTAACACCAGCATACAATACTAGTTTGAAAGCTTGTAAACTTAACATTTTTGTCAAGTCTGATGCGAGAGAGTTGATGGGCCCCAGGGTCTCAAAGGAGGGTCCCAGGGTCTCAAAGGCATTCTCGTATATTGAGTATTGAATAAAAAAGATTATTTATTTAGGTCCAAACAAGGGATACAAAGGAGCAGTTGCTGCAGGTAACTACATTGAACAACATTGGGATCTCTAATATCACTCAGTTGTTTTTATTTTATATGAAATTCGTGAAAGTTATGTAAAATATATAGCATAAAATGTGTACTTTATTTAACTAAGCCTATTGTATTTTAAGATATTTATTTTTCATTAGCTCTGTACGATTTATGATTTTTTTAAAAATTGAATTCTTTTACGTTTATGTGAAGACGTTATTTTGAAGTAAATGAATAATATTGTAGTAAATGAAAAAATTAGTCTCTGAAGCAGTTAACCTAAATATATTAATGAGATATTGGTTAGGGGGTACTGCATCTATGCCTACTTTGCACGTCAGATTTTTAAAGTTTCCCAAGCTGATGCAAGCAGCTTTACATCCCGTTAATATAACAGCTGCAGTCATTTTTTGTTCGACAAAGATACACACGTACTTAGATGTACGGGCAACTGCAGTGGCTTGCCAACTGTGAAAATTTGGGTGTGTTCTGAACTATGCCATGTATGCTTTTTGCTGAAATTTTCATTGTACATTTACACGCTGCATTTAATTAAAAGTAAAAGATTTTAATTGTGCATTATTTATTTTTAATATCTGTTCACAATGTAATGATGAAAAGACTTATATTTCTATTATACTTTGCAACAGGAATTCTGCTGCTAAGGAACTCTAATGATGGAGAGCACAACTCGACTGTTCATAAGCATTTGTGCCGTCACTACTTGCATCAAATTGCTCCTAATACCAGCATACAGATCAACAGACTTTGAAGTTCATCGTAACTGGCTCGCTATCAGTCACTCGCTACCGTTGAGTCAATGGTACACTGACGAAACATCACAATGGACTTTGGATTACCCGCCGTTGTTTGCATGGATGGAGAAGATGTTCTCGTACGTTGCAGTCTACTTTGATCCTGACATGCTCGTCGTAACGAATCTTAACTATGCCAGTGAACGTACAATTTTATTTCAGAGACTATCTGTTGCCGTCAGTGATGTTGTGATGATGTACGCAGTGTGGTGTTGGATAATGCACTGCGCTGCGTCATCTCAGAGTAAGAAAAACGACGACGTCAGATACGGGTGTGCTGATCCTCGAGTTATTCTGACGCTCCTGTCACTCTCTAGCGTAGGTTTGAATATAGTCGATAGCATCCACTTTCAGTACAACGGTATTCTCTCTGGCATACTGCTTCTGTCTATGCTACGAATTATTCAGGGTCGTCATCTTGAGGGGGCTTTCTGGTTTTCTGTGCTACTTAATCTGAAGCATATTTATCTTTACATGGCACCAGCCTACGGTGTTTACCTACTACGATCTTATTGCTTCTCTAGCGACGCATCTGGCAAGATTACTTTTAAATCATTTAATCCAATAAGATTCATATCCCTTGGCAGTATTGTTATTGTAGTATTTACACTATCATTTGGCCCATTTTTGTATCTGGGTCAATTATCGCAGGTCATTAGTAGATTGTTTCCCTTCAAGCGGGGTCTCTGTCATGCATATTGGGCTCCAAACTTTTGGGCTCTGTATAACATAGCCGATAAAGTGCTTGATGCTACTTTGCGCAAACTACAAGTAGATTTTGGTGGTTCTAGAAGCCAAGCGTCAATGACCGGGGGATTGGTACAGGAATTTCAACACGCTGTTTTACCAACCATCTTACCGCTCCACACCTTGATTCTTACAGCCATCGGGATGTTACCATCTATTCTACACATTTGGCGTCAACCACACTCAGCTAAGTCGTTCATTCGCTGCGTCGTTATGTGCGCATTCAGCTCCTACATGTTTGGCTGGCATGTGCACGAGAAAGCAATTCTACTTATGTTAATTCCGCTGGGATGCTTGGTTGTTGTTGATGCCGGTGACGCTAAATTCTTTCTACTGCTTTCCACAGTCGGATACTATTCCTTGTTTCCGCTGATATTTACATCCGCTGAAACAATAATTAAGTATTGTCTGCTTGCTGCTCATGTCCTATTTTCATTTCACGCAGTAGGAAAACTATTTGCAGATGAAAGTGGTAATTGTTCCAAATTTTTGCAGAAGTTCTGTCTGCCATTGCTTGGTGTTTTTGAAACAGTGTATGTATTTGGATTAATTGCTAATGAGTTTTATTGTCAGCTGGTGCATAGTTGGCTGGGTTTACAGGATAAATTACCATTTTTACCATTGATGCTAACTTCTGTGTATTGTTCCGTTGGTATAGTTTTCCTGTATCTATGGACTAATATACGTTATTACCTCGTGGATTTGCTATAGCTGGATTTAACAACATTTTAAAAACTGTTGAAAACAAATGATTAATATTATCAATAATATGATTAATTATTATTTACAGTAATTATGAAATAATAAATTAATATAATTTGACTATTTTTTGCAATACAACATATGTTTAACATCTATCAATTGATGTATTGATTGATGTATCTGTTTTCATTTTACTATGATTCTTTGTCTAGGTTTTGGAATGTGTTATTTACACTACATAACATAATATTATGAGTTTTCTGCCTGTTAACGTATCTTGCTCATCATCATGCGTGGACGAGGAAATGTCTATTGAACTCTAAGTTATTATGCTACAAACATGACATTTCGTGGGTTATATTATTTACTTTATTTTTTGGTGACAGATTAAATGGCTCTGTGCTTGAAAATGTGATCATTTAAAGAGCAGCAGTTTTAAATCATTCCTATTGACCATTTTTACTGGTGTAGGCCTTCTTTGTTAACGTTATTGATTGATTATACTATAATTTAATACCATTCTTTGCCGGTTTCGTGGTAAAGGTAGGTTTGGTTAATACTTTACATAAATAAAGCTGTGAAGATAAATTTAACGAATGTTTCAGATTGTTTCACATTATTCTTATACACAGCTGAACATAGATCAATACTTAAATGAGCAAAACATTTAAGCAAAACTTTAATAGACATACGAAGCAAATAAATTCATTAGAGGTGCATTTTGAACGAATATTGTAAATATTACATATTAAAAGTTTAGAGTTAAGTAAAATCTATAAATTTATTAAGCAGAATAATATGTCTATAAGTATATTATTTTATTTTGTATAGTATTATTTCTTCTTTAAACTAAAAGTACGGCGTTTGAGATGTGTACTAAGTAACCTACAATAAATAATCGTCTAATAACATGTTGAACAAATGATATACTGAATTCACAAAATATGATGTAAATAACAACTGTTTTAAAAATTCTTAAAATTTTATCTAGTCACTTTCAACAAGGTAGCTTAAATAAGATTTAGTTGCTCCATAGTTCATACATTTTCTAAAACTCTTCCACTGAAAAATGCAAGCACGGAAAGCTGAAATAAGAAATACTGTAGCATCATTAATAAAAGATTGTATTAATGAAGATATCTGGTAACCTAAGGAACTGACAAATGAACAACCTAGCCAATTAGCCCACATAACACCTAAGCTCGGTCCTACATTGTTTGAAGCAGTCAAAAAGGAATAAGCCTTGCAGACAACAATCTATTTTACTTTATGTTTGTTCAACTATTGTTTGAAGCAGTCAAAAAGGAATAAACCTTGCAGACAACAATCTATTTACTTTATGTTTATTCAAAAACTGTTTGAAGCAGTCAAAAACGAATAAGCCTTGCAGACAACAATCTATTTTACTTTATGTTTACTTGATGATCGAGCAGACGACGCACGACACAAACAGAACAGACCCAGCACCAGGATTAGAACCGAGATCAGCGAGACTAGAGGCAAAGTCTTTGAGCTCAGGTCTACTCCCTGAAATATACAGCATTCACAGATCTACACAGCCTTGTTCGACGACAGATTGACTAAATTCGTAGTAAATAACAAGTTGACATAATGACTAAAATCAAAGTTAACATGGACGAAAGTAACATAGAAAATATTTCAAAAAACTCAAAAAAACTGTCACCAAAAATGATAAAGGAGACATAAAGACATAAACCTTATTAACAACGGAACAAAATACATGCAAAAAGTAAAAGATTACAAGCAAAATATGTTAAAAATAATGACGAATTATCTCAATTCTCAACCTAAATTAAATATAAATTACAGTATATGTAGCACTAGCACCAGTCTAAATGTTTAAAGGCCAAGTTTAACAGCTGAGCTTGTCAATAAGATGAAGGGAAGTGTAGCTATTAAGGCTCTATATTGTCATGGTCGATGGTAGCTGTCTACATTAATTTCTTGTTATTATCAATTCATTGCCCACTTTACGTCAACTACTAAAATTATTCTAGAAGTTCAGACCTTCATTGTATATAATAATTTAATATTTTAACATTAGCATCAGGACCTAATAGATATTTCATACTAAACATCAGCAAATAAAGTGTAATGCTTTGGTTATGGGAATCATAAGAATTGAAAACATGAAACTGTACGCATTTGCTTGAGTACAATAAGCAGAAATTGAAAAATCAAATGCAGAACAACTTGAGAAGTCTGATCTGTCTAAGTTAATGATTATACTTTGTATGTGGCAAAGGGTTGTTTCTGTGATTAGATCAATTAGTTGGGCGCTCTTAAAAGAGACTTAATTAGGACGATAGTTCATTAGAAGTAATATTGTTTATCTCGAATCTGTCTCTTGGTATCATTACAGAGCGAAAAAGAGTTAGCGAAGAATTGAGAAAGACAGAGAATAAATATTGCTTTTTTCCATTATAACAGCATTATTTAGTACAATCACCGTAAACGCTTACTTTGCAGCATCATATACCGCATAACATACACTAACATACTGCCTAATCTCACGTAACTTTAAAATAGTTTTTGTTTTCTATTTCTACGACGAATAGATCGAACGACGTAAACAAGAGGAACAACGACGGCTGTCAGTAAAACAAATCCCCAGAAACTGAAGACTGAGGCAATCAAATCCAACGTGTCCTAAAATATAACAACCATTTAATACCTGTCAGTCAAACTGCGTCAATAGCACAGAGAATGAAAAGTAATTATTGTATATAATGTAAAGTGGCGATGGATGACTGAGATGGTAGTACAACGCCATGAAAATTCCCAGCCAAGAAATTGGTCACAGATCAAAACCTAGGTTGGATAGTTGTTTAACGCAACTGCAGCAGAGAAAGTGCAGTATATTCATATAGACATGCAATATATTCATATTTAGAAATTGCATTTTTCTTCAAGTAAGTGTCCTGCTACAAAAATAACGTTCGGATAAACTTCTGTCTTTAGTCAAGCTAATAATGCAGAGTTATAGAACAAGAGCAGAATGACATCACTTAAGCATGGCAAAGATCAGACTCTGCCAATCACTGATGATGCCATTAGATGTAAACACCACATCCATTATTGGCGTTTTTATGCGAACACTAGTTAGACATTAACTAGTATTATGCCATATATTTAAACAATGAAATATAAACGAAACCTACCTTTAACCAAAAGACAACTTTATCCGTAAACACATCACTGAAACATAAATCACGTAATTATTATAACTTTAAATACGACATGATTTTATTAAAAACAGCAACTCAATCATTATGTATTATTATTCTTATTAATATTAGTATTATTATTAATATTAGTATTATTATTAATATTGGTATTATTATTAATATTAGTATTATTATTAATATTAGTATTATTATTAATATTAGTATTATTATTATTATTAGTAGTATTATTATTAATATTATTATTATTATTATTATTATTATTATTATCATTATTATAATAATAATAATAATAAAAACCTGCACAAATTTAAGTTAAATTACATATGAGTATTACCATAATCATCATTTTCCAAAATTAACCCCAGGCGTAATGGCCCTTTGGTTGGATATAAACGACTCAAACTTAACGTGAGTTATTAAAAAAATTCTAAACGCCCTGTGTAGGCTGCTAAAGACACTGGTCGAGGAAAGGATAAGAGATTTACTTAAACAAGCTCAATAATTTATAATATTAATTACTATTATTAATACAGTTAATATTACTACAACTGTTATTACTACTATTCATGATACAAAGTGTTGATTCGTGGTACAATTATTAAACACAGTTCTCTCTCTCTCTCTTTCTCTCTCTCTCTCTCTCTCTCTCTACTAATACTACTACTACTACTACAACTACTGCTATTATGATAGATATAGAGAGAAGTGGGCATACAATGGGCTGGGCTCGGCTGGTACTGGCTTAGCTGGAGCGTTGGTGTACCAACCCTCAGCGAACGATACAAACGACTGAACATCTCTGAATGCGAGCTCATACGAATACATCTTACCGTGCCTGAAGCTGTGTAACAACAACAACAATTAGAGTGCTACTGGCGTCAATGACAACATCGAGCACTACTGAGACAAAATCAAGCCAGCGAGCAAATAGAAGGTCCAAAAACTGTGCAAATTCCAAAATCCAGGAAATCAGTCCAAAGATAATAACAACAACAACAATTAGAGAGTTACTTCCGTCAATAACAACATCGAGCATTAATAATTTATCAACCAAATTCAAGCCGACGACCAAAAAACTAAAAGGGCCTTAAATATAAGTGCTGTTCGGTTTAGATAGGGAGTAATTGACATATATTAACACTTACAAGTAGTTGGGAGTCTTTAGACATGGAAAGATATAGGACATATGAAAAGACAAGAAAACTATATCAACCTATAGTAGAATTCTATGCAGACAAGAGTGAAATATCCGACATACAGATACACAAACAGTAACTAAGTGATATCAAGACATACAAGTACATGAACACTGATTAAAATCTAAAAAGCTAAGACTAACGTCAGTTTCCTCACTCGCAAAGCGATGTCAGTGACGGACGAGCCCAGGATTTTAACTCCGCACATACTGATTCACGGTCGAGTATCTTACCGACTTCGCCACAGGCTCCAGCCAGCGATTAAGAGATATCGAGACATACAAGTAGACAGTGATTAAGAGATATCAAGACATACAAGTAGACAGTTATTAAGAGATATCAAGACATACAAGTAGACAGTGATTAAGAGATATCGAGACATACAAGTAGATAGCTGGACAGCGAGATATCTGAAAGCGAGTCTTCAACTCTGAACTCGTTGCCACGTCAACCTCAGCCACATTAAGCTTATGCTTTAACCTACACAAGCATCAGCCACATTAAACTTCTGCTTTAAAGTAGAATGATCAACTACAATGATATCTATCACCATCAATAACACAGGCTAAATCCGTTATGCAATTTATTTCATTTTCCATGTAAACAGTCCAGTGAATGTCCGAGATTTTACTCTCATATCAGCGCGGCTGGGATTCGAAACCACGAAAGTTCAATTCACTTCAGGGTCTGTCATTTGTATTTGGATGTCTCATTCATCGCCTTTGGATGACGAGCCAGAGATTATATTTTACTTTATAAGTTAAGTGTCAAATTACGCTGACTCAAAGACTGTTATATAATTATGTTTAGATTCGCAGAAAAGCTGGATAGGACGTACTATAAGGGGGATGGTTTGCTAAAAGATGTAATAGATGGAAGAAAGCAAGGAAAAAAGTTAGAGGAAGACCGATACATGGGATGTTGGATGATATGATAACAATTTCATATATAGACATGAAAAGGAAGACCGACGATAGACTTGGATGGAAGAGTTATATGCCATGGACCTGCCGTTAGGCAGTGCACTAGAAGAAGAAGAAGAAGATTTGCAGAGAGGATAAGCGACACGGTGGATAAATGAGAAAATTTAGAATACCTGCCCGCAACAGCTTCCCATATCGGCATCAGGTCATCGCAGCCTTTCTTGTGGCTAGCAATAACAACATCAAAGAGCTCAATAGCTAAACTAAAGCTACGTTTAACGTCTGTTTCTGTATCACAAAGGAAAATGCCAGAGACGGTTAGGTCGGGATTAGAATCAAACGTCTCCTGCTCCTCAGGCATACATACTATCTATTCGGTCATTCAACTGGCTAAAACTTAGTACACAAAAAATTTTAATTTTACATGCTCAAATTATGTTTTAGATTATAAAAATAAATTAAAATAAAACAATGCATACAAAATATAACACTAAGAAAATACTACAATCACATATTGTACAGACTAAAATCCTCATAAAGTTAAAACCGTACCGTATTAATATGTCATAAGCAATTGCATTACAGTATTCTACATTACTAGAGTAAATCTAGACTAAGTTGATAGAGTAACGCATACCTAGACTAAATCAAGTGTTAGCACCTAATGTGTTACACAATCTTTAGAATAAGACAAGTTGTACAACACAATCACATGCGTGCATAAATGTGCTTATTATTAATACTATTAACCATTTATTGAATAGTCTTTGCATAATTTACAAATTCATGGAGGATGCACTAGGAATAGTAAAGCATCATCTAATCAACTGATCAGTTAGAAGCAGCAGCAGCTATTATTATTATTAGCTAGATGATGATGATGATACACTGATGTAAAGCATCATCTAATCAACAGATCAGTTAGGAGTAGCAGTAGCACATACAACAGCACGAGCCAGTCTCCAGTGGTGGCACCGGTGGAAGCCTGAGTGAGGTGCTCAAAGTTAGCGCTGTCCAGCCTCGTCGTGTGCTTCTCCTTGTTGTTCTCCAGCCACGTCAGTATCTCGTCCCGCAGTATCATTCCATCTGCGTAGAAACATCGATAGAAACTGGACGTTAAATTCTTATTGATTGATTGATTAAACAATTAAATGGATAATTTGCAATCATTACTATGCTAATATTCTGAAACACTAACAGTTCCTGTCACTCTGGTAGTTCCACTGTTGAAACTTTACAGGCCCCTAATGTTGTTGCCGTCATAGTGTAGAACAATGACAGAGCACTAACTTAATCTTAACTACAGAATGGACAACTGAATTCATGTGTAAACCAGAAATCACAAGTACCGATAGTCTACTAAGCACTAACTAAGCCAAGCAGTATTTAAGAAAGTAGATTGTACACTACATAAATTCCATTTTAAGTAAACCAATCAAAGATTCTTTCAGACATCACAAGGTGATAAAAAATAAAGAATCAGAAACACTAAAAGAAAGAAAAGTTCTGCAATAGCCACAGCTCACAATATTTTACATTAAACCTTCAAAGACTCAATAGAGTTGCTTAAACTGAACACATCTGTTACGTCAAGCGATGCTTTAGAATATTGATTTTACGTTAACTTTCCTCCTAATGAAATATCATTTGTCACAAATCAATAGAGCCAGACAAGGTTTGTGTAAGTGGGTGTGTGAGTCATTTGGATGTTTGGTGCTTGTCACTGTAAGTGCCTGTGCTTGCGTGTGTCAGTTTGTGCCTAATGCTTAGTTCTTGTTTGTGTAGAATATGCCTGTGTGCGTATTTGCCAGAATGTGCCTAATGCTCAGTGCATTTCAGCACATGTGCCTGTACAACTGTGTGCATGTGCCTAATGTTTAGTACTGTAAATTGCTTTAGTTGTACTAAATTGAACAATAAAGCATAAGCAGAATTATATGAAATAAGTCTTTAAAAGAAGAAAAAGAAAAAACATAAGAAAGAAAAAAACAAAACTATACCACCACAGCATAATGATCACGCCAAATAAATACATATAGGAACTAACAAGTATTGAGCACAAAATAAAATACAAGAGTTCACACAAAATTAACAGCAGCTGGAATGTCGACACAAATACATTCAAAGAAATTATCTAGATTTCTACATACTGATTGATACAGGATTGATTCATTGATGAACTAACCATTATACAGTATCGGCACTGAATTTCTGTAGAAAACAACTATGGGATCAGCGACGTGTGACAGTTTTCTTCCAATAACTGACTTTGAAACTTGAAATGCCCGCAAACCTGAAAGCAAAGTGACATGAGAAATTTGGGTTGGTGACTCCAACAAGGTTTCAAATCTACTGATACGAAAAACAAAGAATGCAATAATGAACGATTAATTGAAAACTTAACATTAATCATTGCAAAGATTTACTAGTTATTATTTTTTAAAGAAATAAGTCGTTAACTTAATCTTTATTTATAATTAATATGTTGAGTTAGAAAATGTTAAATAATCTGATAGGAATTTAATTATACTAAAATTAAATACAATACTAAGCTAATATAGATTTAATTTCAGAATATTTTTGGAGACTTGAGAAGTTCCAGCAAAGCTTGGAAATTAGTTGTGTTTAGCAAATGGATAAATTCACACTTGTAATTAAAATCTGTCAGTATCATCAATTGAAAATAAGTAAACAAATTCACTTATTAGCTTGCAATAATACTAACAATAAACCAAAATAATATGTATTGTGCATGAATAACTCAAGAAATTACACAATTCGTACATTCAAACACAGAAACTTAAAAATTTTTTTTTTTTAATTAAGTTGTAGCTTAGCACACTTTAAGTACAAATTTTTAATATAGCCAGAAATTTTTAATATAGAGAATGCATAAAACAGTTAATACCTGGAATTGTTCCTGCCTCGACCACCCGATTTAATTCTGATATGGAATAAAGACATTCAGCCGTATCACAGCCCCCTGGTTCTGTCATTAATACAATGCCACTAAATGTCATAAATATATGTCCTACAATGCTAAAAATAATACGTTAAATTATGAAGAATTATAGCCCATTTGCAACAATATAGGCAACTAGATGTCGCATGTACAGTAAATATATGAAGAAAAATTACGATAATAAAGATTAAATTTCATAGATAAGAGAATAATGTTTAGAACCTGCCATACTATAACGATTCCTTTTACATCTGAAGAAAAGAATTACTTTGCCCTCTTTTACAATTGAAAATTTATATAAGGGACAGTAGATCTAAGACATAATTTTCAACTCAGCTTTATCCAGTACCTTTCTAGATTTTGAGTAGTTTGGTTGATATAAAAAAAACATCAGATAACCTTTCATAACATTAACGACTTACATGAGTTCAAGCCAATTAAAAGTTACCCTAACTTGACATCAATTCTAATTAAAATAAATAGGCAAATTTTATAATCATAAAATCATAATGTAAATTTAATTACCAGAAATAATATTCACAGTAGGATTGCACAAGCAAAAGCGGCCTTTGGTAGTAGAAAAGAACTATTTACAAAAAGTCTAAAGAAAGATACAAAGATAAAGATAGTGAAAACTTTGGTTTGGACCATGCTATTATATGGATGTGAAACATGGACCTTAAGAAAGGAAGATATTAGGAAACTGGAGGCATTGGAAATGTGGATTTGGAGAAGAATGGAGAGGATTAGCTGGACTCAAAGGTTACAAATGAGGAAGTCCTGAAGAGAGTTGGCACAGATAGACAGTTGATAAATGTATTAAGAAATAGGAAGAAGAGATGGATAGGACACATTCTAAGGGGGGAGGTCTATTAAAAGAGGTCATAGAAGGTAGAATGGAAGGAAAAAGAGGCAGGGGCAGGCCAAGATTAGGTATGTTAGATGATTTAAAGACCCACTCATATGTGGAAATGAAGAGGAAGGCGGAAGACAGAGAAGAGTGGAGGTGTTATGTACCATGGACCTGCCAGTAGGCAGTGCACTAAGAGAATATTCACATTATTCAGCAATTAAATAATATAATCAACAGCTAGCTATTCTATATTTCAATAACTGACTATTAATTAACTAACTAACTAAAAGTTAAACGAAAACCACTGCTATATTAATTAACTACCTACATAAAAGTTAAACTAAACTACTTCTAGAGTTTAAATTGAAATTAATTTTATGCATATTCAATCTAACAATGGTGAAGTATAGATTCAATGTCTGTTAAAAGGAAGATCTAAACTAGTTGCACTCTGTTAAAAATGAGATAGACACTTACGCAAGAAAGCCAGTACGAAGGGATTTTCTGTGACAGCATGAACTAACTCATCATCAGATATTGGGAAGAGTGCACTGCATTGCACAGCAACCAATGCACTACAAAGAACTGCCAATCCAACAAACAGATGCATACTGGTTCTAGCAATTTATCTTTAAAAGATGAACTGATTACCAAACTGTCTTTAAAAATATGAGTCTGTAAATAACATTGATAAAATTTAATAAAATTAATAATAATAATAGAAACAATTCTGCCTACTCAAGTTTGAATTTTTATAAGGCCAGGCCTAGTGCCTTCATTATCATCTCCCCTATATACATACAGTTACTATAAACTTATATCGATTAGCACCTTACAGTCACACAAAATTTCCCAAATCTTTCATTCTTATTGAATAGCTTTTGCTATATCTCTAAATATAAAATTAACACACTTAAACCTCTTATACAGATAGTGATAATGCCACTTTAGCTTTATACGATGGCTTTATGTATGGATTTTTGCGATCGAAATAGTAAACGACAAATTAAGCGATTTTGCGCATTAAATTATTCATTGCAGTGACCGATTTCCAAGTGAGACAGTTTTATACATTTCGTATCAAGTATTTAAAACGAAATCGAAAACTCTCCAATATATCGCACGAAGCGTTCTCATATGGTTTTTTGACGAGCGTTACTATGAAAGTTTAAAACGTTTCAAAACACACAAGCTTCACCTGACATGCAAACGCGAAAGGCGCATTAAGTAATTATCGCAATATTGTTATACTATTAATAATACAAAATAAGATAAAATGATAAAATCTTTAAAAAGCTTAGGATAATATTATAAATAACACGTCAAATTGTAAATCTGTAACACGTCGCCGTATGTTGATTGTTTACAAACAGCGGCATCAGCTGTTCGACGCTGTTCCTATTTAAGTTATTATTCTTTTTCAGTTTTCATTTCATTTTGCAAAAATGATAAAATTTAAAAAATTAAATAAAATTAAATAAAATTAAAGGACACTGAATTGGAACAGTTGAATGAACAAATTACTGGTGAACAGTTGAACCTCGACAATGAGATCACTGACGTGTTAGGTGACGGTCGCGATGTGGTTCAGAAACTATGTGGACGCTGTTAGTGTCCTGACGTAACCAGAAACATGGAAAACACTTCCATTAATATTTGCAAAAATATTACTTGACAAAATTTAGCAAAGTTGCAATATTTCAAGACTTTTGCAACTCTATTTGTGTCCGTTTAAGCTATTAGAAATATCTAAAGTGTCGAATCTCCCTCAATTTATCGCAAGAATTTAAATCATATTAAAATTTTGTATTAAATACATATTTTAATTTTAAATTTTGTATCTATGATATGTAGCCTATATAGCCAATAATAGCTTAATATGTAGAGCGCCAGCGGTTAAAGCTTCATGTAAGTAAAATGGCAGATCCACAGCTGATCGATAGGGCCTGTATTAAGTTACGGTAATTATAGAGACCTATGTCTTGCCGATGAGATTTTCGGGCAAAGTGTAGCTGTTAAAAAAGACTGCAGCTCTCGATGTGTTGTACCCATTTTAGGATGAAGAGTAAGAATTAAGACACCTTCCAATTGATGATCAACAATGGAATTGCATATTCTGAAAACCATTATTTATCTGTTTATTGACGAACTATAAATGGCTTTTGAACCTGTCGTAAATTAAGTAGACGTTTTTCTTAATATATACTAGCATGTATAGTAGCTTTGGTTGGAGCTTATGAAGCACGTGAGGTTGAAATTTTGTTCGAAAAGTTTCACAGTCTTGGAGAGATATAGGCTTCGTGAATAGTTTCTAGTTGAACGATCGCAAAAACCGCGTAAAACCAACCATTCAAATCAATCCAAAAATCCAAAGGCAGGGAATTAAAGAAAAGGAGATGTACACGTGATGGTCACAACTCGAAAACACTGAATGAAATAAGGGAAGGAAGGTCTTTATAATTTCGGAACCGTTCATTTGAAAGCAAATGATGATGTGATCCAATAATTCAATTGTTATCCACATTGGCTCGTGTCAGTGCACAAACTGCACACTTGTTAGGAGCAAGTGAGCTGTAGAGACGACCAAAAAAGTAAAAAAAAGTAAACACGCATTATAGTGAATAATCAATAAAAATAATAAACCGTTAGGCAATTTAGACCATTTTCCGTATAGCCAGTCCAGTGAATGTCCGAGATTTTACTCTCAGATCAGCGCGGCCGGAATTCGAACCCACGAGGATTCAAATCACTTCAGGATTTGTCATTTAAAACTTCATGACGTTACCCCTACGCTATTTAGACCAATGTATGAATGGCTGACTTGCCCGATTGTCTAAGCAGCACACAGTGACGCTATAGCTCGTGTGTTAAACAGTAAAGATTATAGCGGATTATTGTGTGAGACTCAATGGTTCTCACGTTTTACAATAGGACTGAGTAATTGTTTGTCTTTAATCTGTGCTCAAGACATATATAAGCCCATACGATCTGTCTATCAATCAAGAACTATAGGCTCAAGTATGATACGTCTCAATCAGAGAGCTACGATAAATCTATTTCTCACACGCGGAGGTCTATGCAAACAAATCTAATGATATAGGGCCTAATCTTTGGACTGTTTTATTATTATTTTGGAATTTGCACCGTTTTGGACCTTCTTTTTATTCACCGGCTTGTCCTAATAGTGCTCGATGTTGTCATTGACGACAGTAGCAGTCTATCGTTGTTGATAATATACATACACACAACTGTGCACCAATTCTGAATGCAACTGGATAGTTAAGTTAGCTCCGATTCTTTTTATATATTGCTATACATTGAAATATATGCATGATATGTGCAATGTAATATAGGCTACCGATGCGTTATTTTGCATTAATTATTCTTCCTTAGCACTGTCGGATTTTTTAAAAGAAAAATTAATTATTTAAGAAGTAAATAAAAACAAAAAGCACAAGCCAGAATAATATTTGTGAAAACATTCCTCATTGTAGAAAAATCTCTGGTCAAAATTGTGAATAGGCCTACCATAATTTGTTTGAAACTTGAGCTCAAAGGCAAACTAAATTAGCCAAAACTTTTCAAACACAATGTCACTGCATTTCAAATTTACTAGCTAATGCTAAATTATTCGTTGTCATGCAATAATTAACATAACATAACAACAATTAGTGTGCTACAGTCATCAATGGCAACATTGAACACTACTGAGACAAAATCAAGCCGGCGAGCAAAAAGAAATGAGTAGGCCTAAGCTAATAATGTGAAAGGCATTTTAGTGTATACTATATTTTACATAATTTTATATCTATCAAATTTTTATGTTGTTATTTATATTATAATAATATTATGTTAGTTAAGTGTTTCATTGGGTCTTAAACGAGCATGTAATTGCTTTCTGACCCAGTACTGTTATTTTATATAAAAAATACTATATTACATTTAATTACCACGATTTATCGCTCGTGTTTCCGTGGTATTAGGCTGTACGATAGTGTAGTGAAAGCTTAGCGCATTAAGCTAGCAGGCATTAAAGTCATTGTGCTTTCATTAAATTCACTCATTCAACTCGCTCTCCATAGCCTTGGCTTTATGACAATATTTATACTAACCTATTATATTGGGATCTCACGCTCGCGTTATGACTAATCTTCACCTGTGACGTCACGGTGGCTATTTAAATCCCTGTCTGATTTATTAGTATATTTTTCACAGGTTACAGCGCACAGTCATTCGAAAGAGTTTTGCTTTTTGTTTATTTGCTAGCATTTTTTCTAGAACCTGAGGTCTATCGGTTGTTGCGTCTCTACGGTTGTCAATGGAAGCTTTGTTTTAGCTACTCGTCAATCGCTGGTGTTGCTTTTGACCAGTAAACATGCTTCTAAATTCGGCTGTAAGATATAGGGTTGAATTTTTCGGGCTTAATGGCTGGCATGTTTTTTGTATGAACGGAAGCGATTCGAACTGAGTATCTTTGCGCGGCGATGCAGATGCTTTAGCTAATGCGCCAATATAGCACCACTGATCTCTCTCTCTCTCTCTCTCTCGTGCCCTGAGAAGACAATGGAAACTATCTAATAAGCCATATTTTACTGAGCTAAAGGTTATACTACGGTTCGGGAGAGGGTTAGACTTCCTTTGTGATAGTACCAGCTTGCTGATCTACTGAACGATCTTAATGAGTATGATGGGTGACTTTGAGCAATGTACCTGTCACAGGCTAAGACTTGACAGAACCATGGACTGCTAAATATATATATATATATACAGTATGCAGTATATATTTAGCAGTCCGTAGACAGAACACTTGAGAGAGATTAGTGAATAGAGCCTCGGCTATAATTAGCAGCAGCGTGATCCTCGTCTTAATCCAGACAGATTTGCATTGTTAGTTTACAAATATCTGAAGGTCATAAGCTCTATGTAAATTCTCACTAATCCACAGCTAAACGCTGCATTTAACACGACATCGAAAGCAAAGTCACGTGGTCGGATCTCAACACAGATTTTAAAGCTAACAGCTAAGGTTAACGTCAGTTTCCTCAATCGAAAGCGATGTCAGTGACGGGAGAGCCCGGGATTTGAACCCCGCACATACTGGTCCTCAGTCGAGTATCTTACCGACGTCGCCACTGGCTCCAGCCAACTTTTTAACATCTAGATCTGTTAGAGTACCGAGATTCACTTCAACCGAATACAGGGTCCTGGGTACAAACCGTGATAAACCTAGAATTAATTACGCCAGCATGAGCACAGGCGTCTGGAAGATTGATCGTATATCTGACTAGGCTGTGCAAGGAGTGATAGATAGAAATCGTTTAACGGTTTAGGTTGGCAGGCTTTAAAGAACAGGAAAGAATCCTCTAGGATATTCGCACGTTTGATGACAAACACTGCTCATGTAAATGTTTTAAAATCACATTTGCTGCACAACTTTCTGCACACGTTTTTGCACATGTTTCTGCACAAGTTCTTGGACAAGACGCCAAAGCTCCTTCACACGTTTCTGCACAAGTTCTTGCAACCGATACTAAACCTCATGCACACGTTTCTGCACAAGTTTCTTCACTTGTTACCAATATCTCTCTCAAACATTATGCGAAATTTACAGTCAAAACTCAATTTGATGAAAGACGTTTATTAGAAATCTGGTTCCACTACTTAAATAGAATAATCCCAATGTCTATAAAACAAAGTAATAACTTAGCGCAAAAACCAAATGCCTTTAGATGAGTACGACGTTCTCTAAATAGATGAATGTAATACTATTTTGTTATTATTTGTCCAATAAATGTATAACTGATACCGACTTCATACGTTGCTTTTAGCGTCTTTAAATATGGAGATGAACGCTAACTTTGCTCTTGAAAGCTTTGCATTAACGAGTTATAGCATTCACTAATTATTTTATTTATACCTCAAAATTCTAGCTAACGTTTGATTATATAACATGACGAAGTAAAATAATAACACTATTTAACATATCTATTTAAAACAGGTAACTTTTAAAATTAACTCTTACAAATAATATTAAAATATATGAAGATTAATTTGTGGTCTAAACGGCAGTTAATACTAAAGCGATTTAGGCTTTTTATACATACCTTGCAATAACTAAAAATCAAGCAACACCGAAAACCTATAATACATCCCTCCTGTAAAATATACAAGTACATTAAATATTACCCCGTGTAATTAGTTGAAGCAATATGGTATCTTTAAGATTATTCAATTCTAATTAGAACATTCGACGGCCTATGCTTGGACGATACCTTCGGCTCGTCATATTGGTTTATAAATAGTCTTATAGTCGGTCATGCAATTGAGTGAATCTATTCATTAGAGCGAGTTTTAAGTTAAAATCAACCTCGGTTATTCCAATATATCTGACAAAATGTGAAGTGTGGGATTTCCTAAATGCCGATCAATTTCATTTTTATGCATTGCGGCAAATCATGCTTTTATAAAATCATTTTTATGCATTGGAATATCATGCTGCTAATTTGTTTTTAAATTTATTTAATATTGAAAGGGTGGAAGAATTTAACAAATTGGATTTAAACTGATTCAGGTTCATAAACAGAGAATACAAGTTCGTTGTCAATTTAGAAAAGTTTACATGACAAGATTTAGTTGCGGCAAGGAAGCACAGTGAGAAAGATTTCTGTGAGGTTCTCTGATACGATACCTCTATCGTATATCTATCGTTCTATAAGATTAAGATCTTAGAACAAACAACGCGGAACTTGAATCAATCAACTAGTTGCTCAATCAGTCAATCAATCAGTCAACAAATCAGTCAGTCTGTCTGTATCAATAAACTAGCTGACCAATCAGTCAATCAATCAATCAATAAATCAGTCAGACTGTCTATCAATGAGTAAATTAATCGGTCAATCAGTCTGTCAATCAATAAACCAATCAATCACTCATTTACTCATTCATTCGTTAAATCATTCAATCAAAACATTCCGTCAATTAATTGGCAATCGATCTGACAATCGATCAATCCGCTAATAACTGACTGCAGTTCCATAGCGCACCGCTGTAGGCGCTAATATCACGCATGATTTATGAATTCATAGAATTCATGATTTTCAACGCATGATTTATGAATTCATAACTTAAATAAAAATGTCTTATCAAAATGTCTTTTGAAAATGTCTTATAAAAATATCTTTTACTTAAAGTTATATTTAAATTATTTCAAATAACACGAACAATGCGGTTGTACCCAATGAGTAATGCAGCTAATGCAAAAAGGAGTCACACTTTCAATAATAATAATAATAATAATAATAATAATACAGTTTTAACGTCCGTTTCCATAATAATAAAGTTTCAACGTCCGCTTCCTTATACAAGGATGATGTCAGGGATAATTTGCATGTACATGTATTTAAAAGTAATAGTAATAATTACTTGCAGAAGTTCTTACCGCCCCTACATTGCGTATAAGCAACCGATAATGCCTCAGTATCTACGAAATTAATTGCATTTAAGTACATGTAAGTATGCACTTGGATCTTAATCGTACCCTAGTACTCATACCAATACCGTCGTACCAAAACATTATTACTGTATATGATACACTAAACTAGTAAATCAAATACAATAAAGTACTTGCTGTACACTTACGTAAAATAAAGTAGTTGTTGTTAAGTACATGCTAGTACATTACACTATATATTGTTAAGTACATGCTAGCACAGTAAGTACTTGGTAATAAGTGCATGTTTGTGCAGTAAAGTACTTTTGGTAGGTGCATGTTTGTACAGTGAAGTACTTGCTGATAGGTACATGGTAATACAATAAAGTACTTATTGTTAAGTACATGCAAGTACAACGAAGTACTTGCTGGTAAGTATATACAGCTAATTATATTGGCGGTACAGTACACTATAACTCGATAATGCCTTTGCGTCTAAACACCAAAGATCTTGGTACCAAGCCTAATTAAAACGTTCTCTAAATTTCAACAATATCTATTGTCGTCCATAAATCTTGAATAAGAAAGAAGAAAATAATTCAATTTAAACGATTAAAATCTTAAAGAAAACCTATTAAGCAACAATGTTGAACTGTTTATTACTTCAGAATTTAGATTATTTAATTAAATATCTCCAACATTCTTTCTCAGTACTGCTTCAGCTTTTCATCGACGGAACATTGATCAGCAGGACAACTATTTGAGGCTGCAGGAAAATTCAAAAGAAAGATTTCGGTTGTGATGTTTTGTCGAAGTTAGGTTCACCGGTTCTGTAGCAGGCAGATGTTTCGAACACTGATAGATTGAATTGCTGTCAAGATGCTTAACCAAACAGCCAACATTGTCCATCGTGTTGTACATCGAATTCCTGTCGCTTCTCCTGCAGAAATAAAATAGATAAAACATGACTTTATCAGATTATTGCGGGATTTAGCGCACATGGTTTAGTTGCGCGTTAATAATCGAAGTTAAGCTACGTCGGCTCAGTTAGTACATGGTTGGGAGACCATCTTCGAAGACCGACTGTTGACAGCTTTGAATGAAAAAATCTCAGGATGTTGGAAGGCTATTCTTAAATCGGCGCCGGTTGCAATATATTTGTGCAATTTAAAACGCAAAGATTACTAAAAATAATGGAGCGGAAGGAGGAAATGGTCCTTAATAAGCATCTGTGCTTCCTGACCCAGTGTGCCGTTATGTTTATTATATTATATTATAATGCGACTTATTTAATATTATTATTTTATTACGACTCCTAATCTGTAGGCAACATAATATCTTTATGCAGATTTATTTAGAGACAAAGAAATTCAAAAAATATATATTAGCTAGAACACGGGTTCTTCTGATTTAGTGTAGATCTTGTTCATTTTTCTATAAATACAAAAATGAAAACAAATCGGGTTTCCAGGGATTAGGAATATTTGATCAAGAATATTCTAATCCCTGATGGAATAATATATTTGTTCAAGAATATTCTTAATAACTTGTTGGAATATTTATTCCAACAAGGTGCACGAAAATGTTTAAAGAGTAGGCCTATATATAGCAGTTCAAAGCAGCCATAATGCTTAAAGTTTGCTTTATTGTAAACCAAGGTAACAAACATTACGTGCACAACACTGCAAGTCTCATAATGGGACAACACTTAAGTGTGGTAGCATGGCTTAGCACGCATGCATACATTGCATAGCCTATTACATATGTATACGTGATTGTAAAGCCTTCAATGTTGATGCTTTACTGACTGACGTATACAATTTACTATGCACAACATAAATGTTGAACATATTGTAGTAACGGTTTAGTGAAGAAAAGCTTATGAAGTCTCTGAAGTTACATTTACAATGCATGGTGGATAATTCATCAGCCGGTCTCAAGCTACTGCGAGCTTGGGCTCAACGCCCACTATTGTACGCAGGTGGGTGTTGTGCAGCTAAATATTCAGTTAACATTTAACAATAAAATAGAAGAGATTCTATGCTTCATATAATGGCGGTCAACGTCGAATTGGTAAATGAAAAATGCCCTCAAGCCTGCGGTGTTTTGATAACAGTGTCAAGCTAAGATTGGTTACACCCGAGCTCAGAATTCTGCTGCCTCAACATCAGGTACTTAACTCCTACTATCCGATAACGAATCGAAATTCTCAAATATATGATTTCTATGACGCTCTGACGCTAATTCTTGCAGCTGTAGTAGCTTAACAATGCTATCATCACACAGAGTAAGCGTGCTAGTAGTATGGTGACTAGAGAAAGACTGTGACAAATCATTCAACACCCTACTCCTGAATAGTTTGTAAAAATATTTAGACATCGCCTAATGATAAATTTCTCCAAGTGCTCAGGACCTAGTTTTTATTATTCTATTTAATGATCCAAATAGAATCCAACATTTAGCGAATCGTTTTGCTCCAAAGATCGAGAAATTCTGGTTTAAAGCGACTCAGTTTAATCTGCAATAAATTTATCAATAATTATAAAAATGGTTAATGTTGGAATGACAAAGAAGACTTACATTAATTTATTGATTCATTCATTCACTTGCAAAAATTCACAGGTTTACTTAATAACTCACCGAGAGACTAAAAAATTGAATAACTGACTGACTGATTAACTCACTAAATTTCAAGCTGACTGACTGACTGGTTGACTAACTGACGGAATTATTGATTAATAGGCTAATCGTGCAAACACATTTTTGATTGATTGATTGATTTATACTCTAGCCGTACCGATCACAATTGAATTTCATGTGTTATTCACTCCTTATTCTTAACTCTTTACTCATCACGCCTCACTGAGAGGTTAAAAGCAGAGGCAATGATGATGCTTTCATCTTCATTGCCACTGCTTTTAACTTTTCAGAGGCACTGATGACGAAAGCAGAGGCAGTGATGACGAAAGCAGAGGCAATGATGATGGAAGCGGAGACAATGATGAAGGAAGCAGAGGCAATGATGACGAAAGCAGAGGCAATGATGACGAAAGCAGAAGAAATGATGACGAAAGCAGAGGAAATGATGACGAAAGCAGAGGATATGATGACGAAAGCAGAGGCAATGATGACGAAAGCAGAGGCACTGATGACGAAAGCAAAGGAAATGATGATGGAAGCAGAGGCAATGATGATGGAAGCAGAGGAAATGATGACGAAAGCAGAGGCAATGATGACGAATGCAGAGGCAATGATGATGGAAGCAGAGGCAATGATGACGAAAGCAGAGGAAATGATGACGAAAGCAGAGGCAATGATGATGGAAGCAGAGCAATGATGATGGAAGCAAAAGCTATAGTTGAAGAACTATAATTATAAACTGAAAAAGGCTGTAAGTTAAACTGAACTTTAAAAATTAAAAAGTTAAGCTTTCAACATATGGTTATAGTTACATTTATTATCATCAACGATGACATCTATCACTCTAATACCAACGGTTTAAAAGCGTTAAGCAGTTTTAAGCCAATTACCGGTCCTGCAGTAGGGTGCCCAGAATTTTAACTCTAAGTAGTTCGTCTTGGCGTCTGAATCATATAAACAAAATTCAATTCGTACCAAAAATTGGTCATTTAAAGTTACACTTTTACTATCCTGTTCTTCTATAGCCAACACTGTGAGTCCGTGACAGAGTCACAGAGCTAAATCATCGCAGCTACACGTGCAGCATAGAAACCGGCGTAGATTATACATGATCATTCTCAACTGATTGATCATTTCTAGCCAATTTCTTTCAATAAGAGACAGGTAAAATAGACGTGGTAAAGTTTTGATTTTACAGCCCTGTTCCTGTCTGCACCTACTGGTCACGTGATTAACAAATTGTAAAATTGATTAAAGTGAACAAGTTCGTGCGTCTTAAATCCTCCTGCCGTATAGTAGTACTCGACGTTAACGCTATCACACTGTGTGGTCTCCGTGGCGCAATGGATAGCGCGTCGGACTTCTAGTCGGTAGAATGAGTTATTCGGAGGTTGTGGGTTCGAGTCCCACCGGAGACGTAGTTTTTTTTTAAAGAAATACAAACAAGGGTCTTGATTCAACGCTTACGCGAGACGAGCAAAAGCAAAACTCAAAAAGCATAAGACAAATAAAATAAGAACTTGGCATCGGGGGCATTTTGTGCAGTTAACGACAAGAGACTATTTTGAAATTCTTGCGGCTCAGTGGTAGAGAGCTCGTCTCTTGAACGAGAGGTCACGAGTTCAGAAACTGCGTTGCGACGTCGGTTTTCTCATCCGTGGGGCGAATAAAAATTCTAGTCGTGTACACTTGCTACTGTCATGTCGATGGATAGCCGACCTTAATGTTCCAATCCTATCAGTACCCTCCGTGTCGACCCCTTACGGGATATACGACACCCTAAATGAAAGTTTATAATAATTGAAATACGCAATTACAGTTTTCAAGTAATCGAAGCCCATGCGCCGCAATCGTTTGGTGTGTCTAGACCTCTTCGAAGCTGCCACTTCAGTGACTCTTTTATCGCAGGGCAAAGGTTATCTCACCAACAAATTTAAAGAAGCTTTGAAGTTTTTAAAAGCTTACAGAAAACCGATGGATAAAATACAATCTAAGATCTCTCAAGGTCATCAGAAAATATTAGGGCATTAATAGCTGTAACGAATAATTCGAATGGATCCCTAACAATTGGGCTTCCTTTTGGATGTTCAGGGCATATCGGCTCAACCGCCTCTCTTGAATTTTACTGAAATCAAAATTTAACGACTTATTATCTAGATTATAAATAAGAACTAGACCACCCCGCAAGCCCTGACTTTTTTTGCTTCAATCTCTCTTCAAAAACTAATAGTTATATAACGATGGCATTAGCGAATTACTGTTAAACGCTTTTTCTTGGTGTAGGATATGATATCTCCAGAAAGGTTACAAAAGAAGTGAGCTCTTCGCATAATCTAGTGAAAAAGTGAAAGTACAGTGAGTCTTAAAACTAAACAGGCTTCGATTTATGACTCAAATGTGCGGCGTTATTGTTGTGTAAATAGAAGATATATTCTATGGCTTAAACTCTTCTATGTAATTTAAAAGGAGCGCATTAAATGCGCAGACATTCAGCTGCACTTTAGTGTGTAGGACACAGAGACACTAGTTCACTCTGTCCAGCCGGTTCAGTTTTATATCTTTTGATTTTAGAAGTTTAGCGCTAAAATATCAGCTCAGTTGTGTTGCCTCGTTGTCTGAACTTGTATATTTACAAATGTTTCACTAGTAGATGTAGCTGACAATGTGGTATTAGTATAATATGATATTAGTGTAATATGGTATTAGTCTAATATGATATTAGTGTAATATGGTATTAGTATAATATGTTACTATCCTAATATGGTAGCCTACTAGTGTAATATTGTGGTATTAGTATAATATGTTACTACAGTAATGTTATTATCGTAATATAGTATTAGTGTAATATGGTATTATTGTAATGTGTTATAACTGTAATTTGTAAATACTGTAATATGGTATTTCTATAATTTGGCATTAGAGTACATGGATGCTACTACTATGATATGGTGTAACTTTTTGTATGGTACTACTGTAATCTACTATTGCTGTGTAGTACAGTGTTACTGTAATAATTATAGTATTATTGTAATATGATACTAATCGTCTAAAATAAAAAAGTCAGAGTTCCTGAATATTGTATTCCCATATAGATCATTGTAAAAAAATAGCGATTTTTATTACTCTCTCTGGAATGTCTCAATAGCGCAATGGTTAATGGTGTAGATAACGTCATGAAGTTTTAAAAGACAGACCCTGAGGTGAATCGAACTCTTGTGGGTTCTAATCCCAGCCGCGTTGATCTGAGAGTAAAATCTCGGACATTCACTGGACTGGCTGCACGGAAAATGGACAAAATTGCTTAACGGATGTAACATGTGGTATTAAAAGTGATAGATATCAACGTAGTTGATCATTTCACTATAATGTGTGTTATGATTACTCTCAAGCAGTTACTTAACATACTTTAAGTGGCAGTACAGCTTAACTAAATAAAAGAGTTCGGTTTCGTTAATTAATTAAACTATTACTCTCAATATAATGATAATTGCACAAAACGCTTTATAGTTAGAGTTATATTAAGAAAAATTTATGAGAGAATTTAATGAATAGAGAGAGACTCACTAGGATATAGTCAAGAAATTTCTGCAGTCACCAAATTCAAGCTGGCACAAAGCTCATGCAGACAATTTAAAATTCATAGAGGTGAAGAATTATACATGTTGTACCGATAGACAAATCAGGAGGCCAAATAAATCGTACAGGCACGCAATTCATTTAGGCACACATTTCATAAAGACACTTAATAAATACAGGCACATAATTTACATAGGGACACTTCATATAGGCACTTAATAAATACAGGCACGCAATTTATGTAGGCATATACTTCATACTGGCACTTAACTCACACTGGCTGGAGCCAGTGGCGATGTCGGTAAGATATTCGAACGCGGATCAGTGTGTGCGGGGTTCAAATCCTGGGCTAACCCGTCACTGATATCGCTTTCGAATGAGGAAACTGACGTTAGCATTAGCTTTACCAGCTTTTAACTCCTGCGTGCACAAAATTCATGTAGACATACACTTCATATAGGCACTTCGCTCATATATGCACTCACTTCCTGTAGGCACACAGTTCATAGATGCACTTAAATAGCCACTCAATTATTAAAGGCACGCAAATAAAGCTGGAACTCTTTGTATATGATGAAGACTAGTCCACGAAACACAGCGAATCAACAAAGACGCTTCGGTTTCAAGATCACCCGTTCGGAACGAGAATGTTTCATATACGTAAAGTTACATAGGATTGCCGCGACAACAGATTAGACACAGTTCTTAGTCTTTTTTGATCAAATATTCTCATAAACTTGTACTGGACCTAGTTCTGGCTCACATGGGATGATAATAGCGAGACGTTTCGTGAAGAATTTCGCATAATCGTTTAGTATTTAACGCCAACATACATAAAATGATCTAATATAACCCCACTTAAAAACAAACGTTATTTGTTCTTTATCTTCCTCAACTGCGAATCGCTTCCGTAACTTTTCACTATTCAATAGTTCATATCAGTGTTTAACTGTATGACTGAGAAATATAGCAAACTGTCGTTAAATGTTAGATCCGAAGCACAAATTTACTAAAATAATTACTGCCAATCAAAAGCCAAAACAGATACGTCTTACTAAATCTTTATAATTATGAAATCTAAGAAGTAAACTATTTTATTGCACGTTTCTTGTCATTCAATGAACTCAATGTCTTCTAAACAGAACTGCAGCGCATTTGTTGTAGGGATCGAAGACCATGGTGTCGATTTCTAGAAATATTTGCGTCCTTGTTGCTCTGTCAATCCGCGTATAGCCAAGATTCAATAATGTATTATCCGCTAATTGATAATTTTAATAAAACAATTTTGAAGTAATAAAACTACTCAGTTGAGTAGCGAGGGGGAGGCAGGGAGGGGCATGTACACCCTCCAAGACGTCATTTAAAAGTTTTATTAAGACCAGAATATAAGTGAAAAACATTGTATAAAGTGTGTATCTCCCCAAAGTGCCTTCCCCAAGGTTAAATCTTGGCTACGCCACTGAAACTACTAATGAAACTGCCTGAAGCTAATGCGTTTGAAGGTATTCGAATTTGGAGATAAGGGCAAACATAAAGGTTTAAAAGAAGAATTTCAGTTTAAAGTCAGTTTCCTGCTCGATAGCAGATCAGTGACATGGAGACAAAGATTGAGAGATAACCAAACAGATAACCTGCCAAGAGCCTTTCAGGTAGCTTTTCCGGCAGTCATTCAGGCGGAAAAACAGATATAGGCAGTCAGTCAGGACTGTCAGGTAGTCAGTCAGGTAGTCAGTCAGGACTGTCAGGCAGTCAGTCAGGACTGTCAGGTAGTCAGTCAGGACTGTCAGGTAGTCAGTCAGACAGCAAATCTAACAGACACGTAGATAGAAGCAGACTGAAGGCTAATCAGGTTTACCGGGACTTCTGAATATTTCTTCCTTAAAATCATCAATTCTCTCTCACAGTAAGACAATAAATACTATGAGTAAAAAAGAAAAATATCAACACCCGGCCCTATTTTTATACATTAAACCGCGTCTGCCAAATTACATGTACTTAATTAAACCAATCCGCGCCAAATGAGTTCCCTGGTGTAATTGCACGCTATTTAATTGTATAAGCTCTCCCATTGTTATTGCTGCATTTTACAATAAGACCCAAGCTGTTTGACAAGTGCAATTCAGTTTTATGTCGAAATAAAGCAACAATAAGTATGGACTAGTTATGTTAACACGGCCAGCAATTTCTGAACGTAATTTGCCATCGAATAGCAATTAAAATCATGGAGAAGTGATTACCGGTAGTGGTTGGGCTACTAAAACATAAACTCGCAAAAATTAAATTAAACTTTCAATCGGTGCTAAAAACTCAAACATTTTTATTTAGGCTTAATGTGGGATTCTGCACCACAAGATATTCCGTACTAGACGTCTCGGCTACGATACGAAATGGTAGTCTGAACCTAACAAATATTTCTGCTTTTAAGTAATTAATTAATTTTACCATCCAATCGACTTTGCAAATACACGAATAACTAAAAAGTAAACACGCATTATAGTGAAATGATCAACTGATATCTATCACTTTTTAATATCACATGTTAAATCAATTAGGCAATTTAGTCCATTTTCGTATAATCAGTCCAGTGAATGTCCGAGATTTTACCCTCAGATCAGCGCGGCTGGGATTCGAACCAATACTCTACTGAGACATTCTAAATATATAATCTAAATATATAATAGCGCATTAAGTTCAGCGGACATTCACGATGACATTTACAATTTATTCAGAAAAATTCTTACCAGAGTTGGGGGCCGAGCCCCCCAGCAGGCTGCGCTTTTTTCTCACACCATTTTCACCCTCTTCCCCCGGATCATCCCACTCCACCGCCCCCCTACACACCCCCACCTCATCGCAATCCGATAACCAATCGACAGGAATCTTCTCGAACTTTAGCCTAAATCCGGATTTCTCTCTGTAATGATTAGTCCGAAAACGTAAAGTCACGGTGGAAGAATTTGTGAAGACTGGGGGCGGGGGGGCTCCGCTGCCGCAAAATTGGCCGGAGAGGGTCATTTCCTTCCCCGGGCCTCCGTAGAACTGAACGTAGTCCTCGCAGGGACTGTCGGTGTTGTAGGTGTCACGGGCCAGGTCGATATGTTCGAAGGCTAGTAGGACCCCGAAGGGACCCCTGAGAGAGAGGGTAAGGGTGCAGTCGAGGTTGGAGGAGTAGCGAAGCCCCCTCTGTGAGAGGATGATGCCTCGACTGAGGCCGTTCAGATACGTGTTGTCGAATCTCTCCGGCATGTAGAGTGTGGCTAGTAAAATGTACAATATAGATTAGTGACAAGTACACTTTGGGTAATAGAGAGTACAAGATTAGTGATAAGTACACTGTGGCTAGTAAAATGTACAATAAAGATTAGTGATAAGTACACTGTTGGTATTAGAAATACAACAAGATTAGTGATAAGTACACTGTAGCTAATAAAAAAAAATGTTAACGAAAGTTTCCTCGAAAGCGATGTGAGTGAAGGGAGAGTCCAGGATTTGAAACCCGCATATACTGATACGTGGTCGAATATCTTACCGACATCACCACTGGCTCCAGCCAGAAGATACAACTACTATTAGTGATAAGTACACTGTGGGTAATAGAATGCACAACAAATATTAGTGATAAGTACACTATAGCTAATAGAAAGTACAACAAAGATTAGTGATAAGTACACTATAGCTAATAGAAAGTACAACAAAGATTAGTGATAAGTACACTGTAGCTAATAGAAAGTACAAAAGAGATCAGCTATTGAACGATTGCAATCTCCGAGATCGAAGGAATCACGCATTCAAACGGACGGTAAACCTTTATTATTATTATTATTCAGGACTGGGCGGTGGGCAGGTTCCATGAACACTTACTTCAGACTATTTACTCAATTCCTGATTCAAATCAACGTTTAGAAGAGATGGCTTAATGAGATTCTATATATTAGGAGCCTATGAAGTGTTTAGTCTTTATTTACGTTAGCCGACATTCTACTGACTAATGCGAGAATCTAAGTAAATTTATAGCAATTGATCCTCTTAATTTCTATGCGTATAGAATCTATTAAACGTTAATATTCAAAATGTTAGTTTGCTCGCAACGGTCTGTGAAATAGTAAATCCTGTAAGAATTTAGCCATGAATATCTAAGATATTAAAAGCTGGCAAACTTTCTATGAAAAATAAATTCTCGAGTGAAGAAGAGTTTATCTGATATATACAGTAAAAAAATGTTGAAATCTAAACTTGTCAAAAACCATACGATGAGACTACGAGTGGAATATTATTGTTTGTTATGTTTCGTGAGGTAAACAAGATTATATCAAAGGCGTCTCCTTTCATGACAAGCTCTTCTATATTGTATAAAATCTCATCTTCTCAGGTAAACCACCCTTTTGTAATTCTTAATATAAGGTAATAAGCGTAATTCTTGCAATCACTGGCACCAGTCGGCTTTCAGTAGAGCCAAACTAGTTCTGAACCATTTAGGCCTTCACGGTTAAGCCTCTATGACACAATACTACATTAAGCTGAGTGGATATTTTATTATATTGTAAATATACAGCAGCGTCAGGTTACAAGCTATTTGATAAATCGTGAATTTTGCTGCACGAGGTAGTTACAGATAGTATAGTATACAGAGAAAGCTTCTTTTGTGGTAAGAGCAAAGACTTCTTCTTTGAGGAGACACACAACAACCGTTGAATATCGTATCAACTAAACCAAGCATTTGTAAAACAACTCAAAAACAAAATTGATGAATATTCAACCAGTAATAGTGCTAACTCTCTAAGTTAGACTAGAAAGGATCTAGAAATATACCAACCGAAAGCTGCAGGTGATTCAGAAGGGCCTAATACAACAGTTAGGACAGCTAAAATGTAATTTAACGTCATAATTTTCAGGCTCATAAAGGCTCAGAGCCATCTTACGTGATTAACCTTTTGAACAACGAAGCGCTCGCAAATTTATTTATTTACTGCTTTATTTCAGGCATAGTAATCCATACATGAATCTTACCCATACAACAATGCAACAAGAACCAGAAAACCAAGTAGGTTGTGCATAAATTGAGCTCAATGACTATTACTTATAGAATTAGGCATATAAACTTACAATAAGCTCAGAATTTCAAAACACTTAACTAGCATAATAGTATGAATGCATTCCTCTAGAATAAATCTGTAGATTGGACCCGCATTTGCTAGTGTAAAAATTACAGTGAAAAGAGAAAGCAGGGGCAGATATTTCAAACAGTTATACATGTGTAATGCTCATTTGAGATTCTAACGCACAATATTCTTGAACACAAGAATGTAAAATGAATCATTCACCTGAAAACTTTTTCCACAAGATATATTAACCTATCACCATTAGTATACTGCCTACTGGCGGGTTCATGGTATATAATGCCTCCGCTATTCTCTGTCTGATATTAACCTATCGTGCAGTAAATCTGAATGGAAAGGACTAGCTGGATTCAAAAGGTTACAAATGAGGAAGATCTGGAGAGAGTTGGTACAGATAGACAGTTGATAAATGCATTACGAAATAGGAATAAAAGTTGAAAGGTACACATTCTAAGGGAAAGTCTACTGATAGAGGTCATATAAGGCAGAATGGAAAGAAATAGAGGCAGAGGCAGACCAAAACAGGTATGTTAGATGATTTAAAGACCCACTCATATGTGGACATGAAGAGGAAAGCGGAAGACAGAGAAGAGTGGAGGCGTTATATATCATGGACCTGCCATTAGACAGTGTACTAAGAGAAAAAGAGACAGTAAATTTAGATGACTAAAATTACGAGTTAGTTGTCATCGTAGATGTCACAATGCAGCTTAAAACTGATAAGCGGCGATCCACTTATAGGCAAGTAAGAAATCAAATTTGGCTAAATAAATGGAAAGAACTTAACTTTGGTATCATTATCGAAAAAATATTGCATTTTATATATATTTTGTCCGTGACTAATAACGTAGATATTTCTAGAAATCTGACGTTAAAGTGGATTAATGAACATGTAGATAAGTAACGGCGAATCAGATCAACTTCAATAAATGACATTAAACTACGCAAAAAATAATCGTTCTAGTTAATTTACTTACGGAAATATGCTGCGTCGATTTTATTGGCTGAAACAATAGTGGCAAGAATAGAAATCAAGAGTATCTTTACGCAGGTTTGTATCCATATTCGTGAGATACAATCCAGCATCATGAACCCTGCAAACAAGATAACATCCGACGTCAACAACCAATCACTCAATCAATCACTCAACCAATCAGTCAATCAATCACTCAACCAATCAGTCAATCAATCACTCAACCAATCAGTCAATCAATCACTCAACCAATCAGTCAATCAATCACTCAACCAATCAGTCAATCAATCAGTCAACCAATCAGTCAATCAATCACTCAACCAATCAGTCAATCAATCACTCAACCAATCAGTCAATCAATCAGTCAACCAATCAGTCAATGAATCACTCAACCAATCAGTCAATCAATCACTCAACTAATCAGTCAATCAATCAATAAAACAATCTGTTAAGCGCACAAATGATCAAGAAATGCCTGTATTTATAGAAGGGTTTACATCAAACGACTCAAATGATACAGAATGAGAATTTAAAAAACGGTACCCAGGTTATCAAATGCCAGTGTGTGACTGCCAATATGTCTAAAAATCTGACATTTGAGCGACCGATCGATCTTTTATTCATGGAGTTGGTTGCTGTGTTCGTAATTCTAGGAACTCTCCTGAATTTTGCACACGAATTCGTTAGTTTGAAACACGCAGAGTTGTCGGTGTATTCGTATGAAATTTTCTCACATTTTTATTTAGGGCATGAAATTTAAATTCTAGATGCATAATAAAATGCAGCATATTTTAACGTCCACGTAGTACAACAATGGAAGTTTTAAGAGACGGCCGGCTGGGGTTCGATCCGATGGACTCCTTAGTAGCAGACAAGTTTGTTATCCATTGTCTCAAATAATAACAACAAAAATTAGAGTGCTACTGTCGTCCATGACAACATCGGTAAATAATGATCCGAAAATAATTGAGTCCAAAATGTTATAAAATAGTGTCAAGGTGCGTATATTGAACGCATAAGAATTTCGATTAAAAAGCAATGTGTGTTTAGCCTCACGTGTCAGAAGCTGGTTACTTTTATTCAATGTGACACACTCGAGCTACTGTCTACAGGTCAACGATAGCTTATTGGGGCTTTCGCATCGAAAAGCACGCAGCAGTTCAATACTACTGAGCTATATTAAAACCAATGCAAACTACATTGAATATTCCAATTAGCATTAGGTTTAGTTAAACCATTCGTAATATTAAATAACCTATCGTCATCATCATCCTCCCTTTAATCTCAGTTTAACTAGAGTCGGGATAAGAATAGAATTTCTTTAAGTTTTTCCATTCGTTTAAGTTTTTGTAGATATCTTTTGAGCCTAGACGTTCATCAACCGAATAACTGATATATATATATATATATATATATATATATATATATATATATATATATATATATATATAATCGAAATATAGCATTAAATAACCGATACATACAGAGAAATCAGTTAATCCGTGTATCTTTGTTGCGTTAATCCTTTGCTAAGTCCGGGTGAGGGAGACATTAATCCAATCGCTTCCGCTCGTTTCTTGGAAGACTTAAATCTCGGACACCTAGCACCGGCCGCTGCGGACCGTTTACTGCGATAAGCAAATCCCTCAATCAAGCCTAGATCGATTGATCGATAGGCTGATCGATTGAAGAACTGACTGATTAGCAGCGGAGTTGTATGGACGCCAAATAGCGGGACTAGGTTTGTGTCCACATGTTGACTCCTACCGCTTTCAGTTCCTAGGGTATACTGCCGGCCTGTCCATTGTTAACTTTCTTGAGACGACGACTGAGCTAGCTGTAGAGTATAAATGAGTTGGGAGAGGGTATGAGTTGATCCCCCGGTTTTAAAATCAAACTCTATTGTAAAATATTAAATGTTAACCAAGTTTAATGTCAGTTTCCTCTCTTATATTACCTCTCTCTCTCTCTCTCTCTTTCTTTCTTTCTCTCTCTCTCTCTCTCTCTCTCTCTCTCTCTCTCTCTATCTTGCTCTTCTATCTGCCAGTCATGCGTGTGACATATATAGTTTAGTTAACCTTTTCAAATATGCATGGCTTCCCCCTTCATTTGATTTTTAAAAATTCATACATTCAATTTAGAGATTTTATACGCTTTGAAGGTTTATATCATCAACATATCAAAACCTCATAGCCCTGTATCCCTTCATCTATCCCCTCACTCCCCCTCCCTCTCATTCATCTCTCTCTCTCTCTCTCTCTCTCTCTCTCTCTCTCTGTCTGTCTCTATCTCTCTCTAACTGTCTTTTCTCTCTCTATCTCTCTCTTTATCTCCCTCTCTCCCTCCCTCTCTCTCTCTCTCTCTCTCTCCATTTCTCTATATCTCTCTCTCCCTCTCTTTCTCTCTCTCTCTCTCTCTCTCTCTCTCTCTCTCTCTCGACCTATCATCAACATATCAAAACCTCATAGCCCTGTATCCCTTCATCTATCCCCTCACTCCACCTCCCTCTCACTCAATCTCTATATATCTCTCTCTCTCTCTCTCTCTCTCTCTCTCTCTGTCTGTCTCTATCTTTCTCTAACTGTCTCTTTCTCTCTCTATCCCTCTCTTTATCTCCCTCTCTCCCTCCCTCTCTCTCTCTCTATATCTCTCTCTCTCTATCTCTCTCTCCCTATCTCTCTCTCTCTCTCTCTCGACCTATCTATCTCTGTGTCTTTCTTTTAATCTTTTTTTAAATTAGGTCGTGACTACTTTCGTTTTAAAATATAATTTATCGCCGGGGTAACTTACATCAAGTAGGCTACTTCTATATAAATTGTGAGGCTTACTAATATTAGGAGTGCAATTGGCCTAATACAACTGGTGCAAGACAAGCAATGTAAAATCCTTATGCTTCTGAGGTTAACGTTAATCACTAACAATCGTTATTTATATCAATGGCAGTATACATATCCATGTGAATTTTAGACTAAGGATTAAAAATAATTATGCGCGGGGTTTTTACACAGGAGATGCATTAATTATAATATTATATATACCGTATATATCTAAATACAGGTATATATATATAGTATCATTTAGAAAATTTTAGTTTTACACTATCATTATTACATTATATTTAAAAGAAAGTTTATCATTAACTAGTATTAGTTCTCTTCAATACGAATTCAAACGCATCAAAAACCATACCTCCAATGTTTTTAGGGTTGTGGTAAATTTTTCAAATCTCTGAAATCCAGCTCTATAATGATGTATTTACAACCATGGAATGACAACGACTGGATCACAACCATGGGATGACAACCATGGGATGACAGCTACGGGATGACAACCACGGGATGACAACTACGGGATGACTAACACTCTATTTCGATTCTTCGGACGTTTGAATGCATATGTGAAGAGCGGCAGATCTTGAACAAGAGCGAGTCAAGGCATCAACGGCAGTTTTGGGCGGAGGCTTCGTTACTATGCAAATCTCACTTTAGTGCGTCCAATAAAAAGTTTAGAGGCTCTTCGTGTGTGAAATGAAATCATAAAATAAATATTGGACGCCAATACAATGCTTTGGGCGTTGTGAAAACTACGCTACCTCAATTCTATTCTCTTCATGCCTCCTTGAATTTATATGCTCCAACGATGAAATTTTGATTTATGCGTCTGTTCTTAGTTGTATCTGGATTAGTAACGACGATGTTTTTCGTTGTACATGTTTTTTATCGATATACTGCCCCAATTCCTCTCCATTCTTTTCAATTAGCTTCTCTAGGGCAGCAGGGTAATAGTGTCAAGCAATCTCACTAACTCGGCCCAACGTGATGACTTATGACCCCTATAAGTTGCCAATCAGCTTAGTATCAGGTGTACTTATAAAATCTCTTTTTGGTCTTCTTTCGCGTATAATTGCACTCCATTTGACCCTATCTAAAGTAAGTAGCTACATCTACGTAGCTCTGTCATGATAAGAGAATTAGAACCACCGCAAGCCACATGTGTTGTCGTTGCTGTAATAGGTTACGAAGAAGTAACCCAAGAAGGCAATGAGAAATCACTACTTGGAGAGTGCCATGGTTTCCTTAGTTGATCAGATAATATTAGATATATAACATACTGAAATTTTTCTTTATCTGAATATTAATATGAGACTACATTACCGCTAATGAGCTTTGCCGGTGGGATATAAGTCGTCCGAGTGAAAAATTGAGAAAGATAACAGCAGTGGGCCAGAATGCATCAAATACTTTTTTTATCAGTAGATGCGGGGTTCAAAGCTAGTGCTCTATCCGCCACTGGCGAGATGAGACTGACGTTAATCTTTCTCTTAGCTTTATCTTCGATGATACTTTTAAGAAATATATAATTTAATTGATACAATTGCGCATTAATTGAATTGTTTTTTTAATAAAATTTCTCTCATAAAAGTATTAAATGATGGCAAACCATCCTATCTATTTCATCTTTTAGTATATCAACCCTTTCTGAGTCTTCGCTCTTCCTGTAAAAATCTTCTCACTGTACCGGACATTAGCAATGGTAGACGCTTCTTGATTTTTCGGCACCAACATTTATGATAATTTCTACCATAAAATTTCCTATCTTGTAATTGTATTAGCACTTTCTGGGCAAGCAAATAATTCGTCTCTTTCCACAATGGATCGATATTTTGATCCTCTTTCCTTGGATCTTGGTCTTGCACTGTTTTAGCTCGCTTTCTCTTGCAGTCTTTATTCACTCTGTCGTCATCGTGTAGTGCATCGGCACCCATTGTTGCAGAGTCTGCTTTAGACGTCCCTCACTTTGCTTTATGGCAAGGAACCGGACGTTAAATTATGATTGATTGATTATTGATTGATTAATTGATTGATTGGTTGATTGATTGGTTGAGTGATTGAATGATTGATTAATTGATTGATTTATTGATTAATTGATTGATTGATTGATTGATTGATTGATTGATTGATCGATTAGCAAGGTAGCTGCTTTCGAGTTGCCCAATTACGTATTTACTCGTTTATTTATTTATAAGAGTAGGGCATTTTTGTCTAGACCTATAATAATAACAACAATTAGAGTGCTACAGTCATCAATGACAACATCGAGCACTATTGAGACAAAATCAAGCCGGCGAGAAAAAAGAAGGTCCAAAAACGGTGCAAATTCCAAAATCAGAAATTCAGTCCAAAGTAAAGGGAGTTAAAGAAAAGGTGGTTTAGGCGCACGTCGCTGCTCATGGACACTGGATGGAAAAGAAAGATGGAAAAGATAGGTCTTCAACTCCTTTTGGAACTGCTCATAGGAAAGCAAAAGCTGATGTGATTCAAATGAAGATTTCCGAAGATTGAATGGAAGAGAATTCCAGATCTGAGGTGCAGCATGCTGTAAAGAACGATTAGATAGCTTAGAGCTTGAAGGTAGGCTAGGTCTAACAAGAGTAATTAACTTAGAAGACCGAGTAATAGCAGGCTGCATCACTTTAATCAAGTGCGACATACAAGTTTGTTCAGGGATGGTGATGGACTTATAGGTTAACGAAGCTGTTTCGTAAATGATACGCTCTATTATCTTTAGCCAGTGCAAAGACTTCAAAATAGGCGTAACATGTGAGCACTTGGAACTACAAAAAATTGCTCCCAAGAGAATTCTGAATAAACTGCAACCGATCAATCTCACAGCCAGGGAGATTTAAAAACAGGGAATTGCAGTAGTCCAACTTCGATTGCACAAGTGCAGCACCAATTGTAGCAGCTGTCTCATGTGACAAATATGGACGTATTCGACGAAGATCACGGATATGGAAGAAACATGCTTGTGAAGTTTTAGTTATGTGTTCGTGGAAGGTTAGGTGTTTATCAAGGATAACACCGAGATTTCTCACAGAAGAAACAGATGATACTTTAATACCCGAAGATAACGAAAGAGTTTTCCCATTCAGCTTCAGAAGCTGTTGAGGTGTCCCGACCAACTAGGATTCAGTCTTAGATGGATTAAGTGCCAAGAAATTAGCAGACATCCAAGAGGATTTAGACTGAAAATTTTGTTGCAGGAGGGTTTCTGCATTAAAATAGGAGTTAGGGGTGAAACAAGTGTACATTTGAGTGTCGTCAGCATATAGTTCAGGATCAAGAGAATGAGAAGAGATTAGAGTGCTTAGGGGTGTTGTATAGAGGTTAAAGAGGATAGGACCAAGAACGGAGCCGTGAGGCACACCATACTTTAAGTAAGAAGGCCAAGAGATGTACTCCATCACTTTCACACTAAAAGAACTATCCGTCAGATAGGAGGAAAACCAATCAAGAACAATTCCACGAACACCAAACCAGGAAGAAAGACGTTCCAGAAGAATATTGTGATCAATGGTATCAAAAGCGGCCGAAAGATCAAGCATACATAATCCAGTTAAGCGTTGTGTGCACATGGCATTAACAATAGAATTGCACACAGATAGAAGCACCGTTTCAGTTGAACGATGCTTAGTATAAGCAGCTTGATGCTTATTAAATAGATCATTGTAAGAGAGATGAGTAGAAAGCCTCTGAAGAACAATTCTTTCAGTGAGCTTAGATATGTATGACAGATTAGATATGGGCCTGTAATTCGACAATAATTCCTTATCCAGTGTGGGCTTTTTAAGAAATGGAGTAATGACTGCACGCTTAAAAGCGCGAGGAAATTTGCCAGTAGAGAGAGAGAGAGAGGTTAACAATCAATGTTGATACTGGAGCAAGTATGTGAATACACTTCTTTAAAAGAGAGGTTGGGATAGGATCCAAGTCACAATGTTTAGATGGAGAGTCTAAAACTAATTTAGTAATCTCGTCAATTGCAACTGGAGTGAAATTAGAAAGCTCATCCTTGGAATGATTCTCTACTGGAGTATGAGGAGTAGAGTTAGGAGCTGGAGTGATATATTCTCTAAGATTGCTTATCTTATCTGTAAAGTTTTTGGAAAATTGTTCAAGCAGTGACTCCACAGGAGTAGAAGGAAGAGAAGGAGAAATAGATCTATGTCAAAGATCATTAACGGTTTTCCATAAACTCTTGACATTAACAGCCTTACTGACCAAAGAGGAGTAGTACTCTTTCTTAGCATTGGTAATAGCAGTACGATAAATATTGTGTTGCAAATTAGAAGCAGTTTTCCAATAATCTGAATGGCTATGACGCCACTTTCTTTCAGCTCTACAGCATGCAGCTTTTAGCTTTCTCAGACCAGAAGTATACTAAGGGTTAGATTTCTTAATTAATATAATCACTCAATGATTAGTTTAGATAGACAGAGTATTCGATGATACCAAAGTTCTGTTGAAATACTTCAACACTGAATTCTTGGCACGGTCTGACTCCTTCAAGATGAGCAGAAGAGCAGAATGGCTGTTTTATTAAAATTTTATTCATTAAACTATAATTGATTTAATATATAATCTTGTTGTGACATTTATTACTGCCTGTAACACTTCAGCTTCTACAATACTATTGCTGGTCTCTTACCAACCTGAATATGCAACCGAATTGCTGTGGGCGCAGAGTATATACTTGTATATATAATATAAATATATATATATATATATATATATATATATATATATATATACATATATCTTCAGTGCACTGGCAAGTGGCAGGTTCAAGGTACATATTCATACTCAAATTCTGCTTTCTAGTCATAAGAGCACTCCTTAGATCAACATGTTAATTCCATCACAAAGTCTGTGGCTTATCCATACCTTATGTAGCCTATAGCTTGGGAAAAATATGGCTTCTGAGGTGGTTTCCCGTTGCCTTCCTCAGATATATATATATATATATATATATATATATATATATATATATATATATATATATATATATATATACTATATAGGCCTATATATATGCAAAATTGTAGGCCACATGTTTCAATGTTTCTTCACAGTGCTCGTTATTGTCATGAGCATCAATAGAACTTTAATCGAATTGTTGTTGTTGCTGACCTATAGAAGCCGACGCAAAGGATTTCAAACATTATAGGCCTTAACCTATAACTCTCTCTCTCTCTCTCTCTCTCTCTCTCTCTCTCTGTCTATCTCTCTCTATCTTAGAGCACTGCTTATTGGTAGGTCCATAGCATATAACACCTCCACATATTTTTATCCTTTGCCTTTCTGCTCATATCAACATATGAATTAGTTAGCAATTCATCCAACATCCCAAGTCTCGATTTTCCTCTAAATGTATTTCCTTCCATTCTTTTATAAGTTATCTCTTTCATCAAACCATTCCCTCTCAGTACATAACCCACCCATTTCTTCTTTCTACTGTTTATGGTATATTTCTACGCCTATCAAAACGTCAAAGAAGGCGACAGTTAAGCTTCTATATCCTATAATATAATAAGATCTGAAAATGGCTGGCGGTGACTACCCCAGTCTATTACTACTCCATGGTAAAGTTTTACTTTTGGCAGACACACCCAAAGCCAGCTAGTTTGGCTTTCAGTGACAGGCGAGAATTTTAAAGGATTGAACTATGGCTGCTCGATGAATACAAATATAAAGAGCAACCAACAGTGCTGTATGTCGCAATACTCTCAAATAAATTCCAAGAACTCCATTTAGATGGGCTTACAAAATACAACAGACATGAAAGTACCGTAGAGATGTGAGTTTTAATCCTATTTATTTATATAGAATTTTAACTAGATATTTTTATTATTTATTTCAGATCCAACTAAAATTATAATTAATATATTGAATTGAAATTTAACTAAATTGCATGGTATGTAGTCTAATAAAATTTAAATAACACTCTAATAGCAATAACAACAATAATAATTAACGATAACACTAAATAAATAACAATAACAATACTAATAACAATAATTTAACACTCAAATTGTTGTTATTATTATTAATAGCAATAGTCCAACATTGCACTGTCTGTACTCACACACTGTCATTACGTGGTTGCGTGGTTTACCAAATATATCTATATACATGTATTAACTCCAGACGTTATATATATGCATAGGATTCCTTGGGTTTACACAAATGTCTCTAAAGATAATTAAAGGCTTAACATAATAACAATTAAAGTGTTACTATCACTATCATCAATGACAATATCGAGCACTAAAATTCGATTGTATCATTGTTTACTCAGGAACTGGATTGACATGTACATTTAGAACGATTTCGACTAATATTTAGCTGTAGATTAATTAATGAAGCAAACCACGATAAAGAGACACGAAGTTAACCTTGTTGATGTTAAAGTATTTCACAGTTTACTGTTAACTCCTACACTTCATCCTCTTTTCTATTACTCTACTAGCTATTAGTACTCGTTGAAATGTATATTATCTGGCTTCGATGACGTTACTTTTAACAGCAAATTGTTAACAGTTACGCTGTAGCCTATTTATAGCTTTGGGCAACAGAAGTCAGAGTTAACCTATCTACGTCCACGCTGTTAGGCTACTCTACTGGAATAATGTATAAAAATGATTGAAATAAGTTCATTATTAACGGCCAGAGTAATAAACGTCAATTAACGAGCCAAGTTGATGTTGTTGCTCCTAAGCCTCCTTTTCTTTAATTCCCTTTACTTTGGACTGAATTTCTGGATTTTGGAATTTGTACCGTTTTGGACCTTCTTTTCGCCGCCGGCTTGATTTTGCCCCAGTAGTGCTCTATGTTGTCATTGATGACTGTAGCACTCTAATTGTTGTGATATTATGTTATGTCATATAAGGAAAGCTGATTTCCAGTAAATATTCTTATTTTAATAATTAGCCTATAATTTATAGAAAGTCTAAAAATATTAGGGACCTTTCATTTTTTCTACAAATGAGATAGGGTCCAATGTGAATGTCCAAAAAAATGTGAATGTCCAAGTGAATGTGAAAGTCCAGTGAAAGTCAGTGAATAAGTGTGGGATTGGGTGGTGGGTAAATCCCCTTCCCAACCCATTGCCCCTTACTGAGGAACCAACCCATTACCCTCACTGCGACAGATTTATCGACCCCCGGAGGTGGTGTTCATGTGTAGCCCTCCTGTGAGATACTGGATACGAACTATGTTCATTTTATCATTACCAACATTTTAGATAGGCTCTCCAACTCTGTGTAAAAGTATGGTGTATTGGCTTTAGTGTATTAATATCTTTTAGAGAATCACAGCGTCCGGATGAATTTTAACAATTGACTAATTTAGGCTGAAGTTTCATCCTCCCCTTCCCCCTCAGCTAAATTTGAGGCTCCATCAGCCTTGGTTGATTGTGCCACTGACAAAAAAGCATTTCTGCGCTTAAAGAAGATAAGCAAATTTGCTCTGAGCATGCGCATTATAATTTGGGAATGTAAACATAAACAAAATCAATTAAATTTTTAAGAAAAAAGTGGAATCGATTGAGAAAATAGCGGAATTGATTTAGGCTACTATGTGAGAATCTTTGAATTCTAATTTATAATAGTTTCTATGAATAATTTTAACTGATTTTTACTATCATATTTAAGTGATTCCTGTTTTGAATATATTTTAAAGTTACTAATTAAATTAACTACATTTTCTTGTATTCTGAAATTTGTAGAATTTCTTTTTATTAACATGCAATGTAATACTAGTGCATGCCATTGCATGGCGTACTTTTCATATTACTGTAATAGTATGCGATTACATCATGCACTATAATAGAAATTATGTGCTCGAACCGTAATTTTTTCTTTACTTGCATGTACAACAATTCAAATATAATTCGAAATATGAACTGACTTTATTACACTGTAAAATGAAGTTGATCACGTATTTCTGTGTCAGCTTAAGTTTTACACAAAAGTACATTTCTGATACTTTCTAGTTCAATATTGGTACTTTTGAGATGAATAAATAACTAGAGATTTAAATGTTTGTGCTCTATTATGTCAATAATAAAATGCAGGATAAGATGCTAAGAAACAATTTTGTTAAAGAATTCTAATATATTTTTATAACTATTTCAGCTGATCATTTACTAAACTGCTCTATGCCGCTGGCCTGCGTCTAATTGCGTTGCATTAGATGCATATAAAGATGAGTGCTCTACAGGTTGCTCCGACCTCAGCCGATGCTTGTCTTAACATCGTGCACAGTTTGATGTGTCACCGTGTAGACGGCGATACTGAATTATTCTGTCGCAAGGCGATAGAAAGCCTCGTTAAGAAACTGAAGGAGAAACGTGACGAACTTGACAGTCTCATTACGTCTGTCACAACGGCGGGGGCCACGCCCACAAAATGTATTACTATACCTAGAACACTGGACGGAAGACTTCAGGTTAATTTAACTTTAGAATGATCTGAATGATGAGAATGTAGGCTTTGATTTCTCGCAAATTATTTATAGAATAATTTAAGTTTATATGGCTTTTGGTAATAAATATTTTGAATTCAAGGGAAGCCTGTAAAACTGGAATTCAAGAGAAGATGATGATGATGATGATAGTTAATTGATTCAGGTTGATTTACTGATCGATTGATTAATTTAGGTTTACCTAGGTTGATTAATTAATTTAGATTGACTGATTTATTGATTAATTTACTTTGATTGATTAATTGATTTAGGTTGCTGGTAGAAAGGGTTTCCCACACGTCATGTATTCACGTATTTGGCGTTGGCCAGACGTTCACAAGAATGAGCTGAAACACTTAAAGTACTGTCAGTACGGCTTTGACATGAAGCTGGAGGGAATCTGTGTCAATCCGTACCACTACGAGCGTGTCGTGCCCTCAGGAATTGGTTAGTATATACAGATTTTAATTGTTTCGTTAGGTAGCTAGATTGATATTTTAATTTCACGAAAATCACAATGACAGTGTAGCCAATGATATACCGTACATACAGTACAAAAATATTCAGTACGGAAGTGTACAAATGTTCAGTATATAAGTGTACAATTAAACGATATATACATTACATAAGTGTACAAATGTTCAGTATATAAGTATATTCAGTATATATAAGTGTGCACAAATATTGAATATTATAGTGTATGATTAGTTGATATTTGTGCAGTTTATAACTGTGCTGTCAGTTGATTTTTATACCTGGCGATAGTAGATACCTGTATAATAGATTTTTTCTATTAGTTCTTCTGTTGATTTGTTCTATTGGATTTATTATATGTTTCAGATTTATCCAACCTCTCCATTCAGCAGTCAGGTATGTTTAATTCTGATGCCTTTTATTCTCTGATTAAACGTAAAACTGTTATATGTACTGTCACACATAAAAAAATCTATAGCTTTCAATCGTGATTCATTTGCATCTGCTTTGAGTATGAATGAATTACAGCGAGTTTCTCTTACAGCCATTAACTCAAGTTTTGATTTGATTCATTTTATTTTAATACAGACACAAGGTGCACCATCATTAGTTGTTTTTACATGTTTCTAAAACTGTCACAGTGTATGATACATCATATTGAATCAGATATCTATCAGTGATATTGATACCCTTTTGTCATAGCCAGCCCTAGAATGAATCTTGCGTAAACTGCATGCTTCTAAAGGGCTAATAAGCAGGAACTGAGGAAGGCTTTGTGATTGAATCCATTCCACAGTCTACAGAGTTCAGTTGAATGAAAGCAACACAAAGTATGAAAGAAAACAAAGATATGAAAAAAAGAAAACAAAGTATGAAAGCAGACAGTGAGTTGGAATGCATACATTGGACTTGCCACATAGTGGAACACTGGATTGGAGAGATAATGAAGACATACAATTTTTTATTCTTGCTTAGATTGCCATATGAAAGAATTAAAGAATAAAATAAGATACTGAGATATTCTAAACATGGCTATAGAAATTTAAATTTTGTCATAAGGCGGTTGATATATTTTTCCTTTGCAAACGGCAACCGAATTGTAACAGGCACACTGTTTGCAAATTCATTTTGGTTGCCCCCTATGTTTTTTCCTTCTAGACATGAAGATGCAGTACTCATTAATAAATATATGTTTTATAATATTTAACATTTAAAACTACTCAATCATATGGATTTGTTATTTACGTATGAATTATTAATTAATATATTATTATATAATATTTATATGATATTTATTAATTAAATATGAATTGATTAATACGGAGTAGAACCGGTAAAAAAATATATATAAATTTATTGTTTTTCATTTATAAAAATGTAATGTGTAGATGATAACTACAGTACGGGGGGAGGAGACCAGTCTCTATCTCCCGATCATCTCATGTCCCGTCGCCTAGGAGACGATATAATGGGACAGTGTCGCAGATCAGATATCTCAATATTTTCGCCTGCGTCAGCGGCTGCTGGTTCGGCAGCAGCACTGGAGCAGCAACAACAACAGCAGATGTATATATCTACGTACTCAACAGGTGTGCTGCAGTGTGAGCTGAGTTACCAATATAATTAACTGATGACTAAAAATAATAATAAAATAATAATAATAAAAACATCATTATAAACTACACTATATATATATCACTATATTATTGATTGATTGATTGATTGATTGAAGGTGGTGCTAGCTCGTCAGGAAATGGCCTGGCAATGTCGACAGCAGCGCCCCCTTCCCTAATGCGCCTGCAGTCCATGCCTGCCATGCAGACCACTGCTCAGAGACACTCGCACACTGACAGCAGCCAAGCAGCTGCCATTGGTCAGCAGCAAATGTCTCCAGGTGCTGTGGCAGCTGGTACGCCGGCTTTACACAGACAGCTGTCTCATTCAGCTGTATCACACATACAGCAGCAGCAGTTGCAGCAGCTGCATCAGCAGCAGTTGCATCAGCAGCAACTGCAGCAGCAGCAGCTACAACAACAGCAACTGCAGCAGCTACAGCAGCAGGAAGAATTACATAAGCAGCAGTTACAGCAGCACATAGTGCAGCATATACAGCAGCAGCAGCTGTCGGTTCAGAGTCCAGCTGCTGTAGCAGCTGAGGAATATTCCCAGTCTTCATTTGGTGGTTTCTGAATTTATCTGCATTTAATATTGAGTTTAATTTAATTTGCATAATTAACAAGTTGGTGTGGGACAGGGAGGACTGGAGAAAGTCTATTCGTATCCCGACCCTGGTTAAACTGGGATTTAAGGGAAGATGATGATGAGCAAGTTGGTTGTTAAATTTGCATGTAGTTATTATTTAAAAGATATAATTAACTTGTTGGTTGCTAAATTGCCATATATTATGCAGTTGTATGGTTTTTTAATATTACGAGTATTTCTTGCTAAATTAAACACCATTGCTAAAGTGTAGAAGCTAATACTGAGAGGGAAATTCTGTTGAAATTATTTTGATGATTTTAAATAGTTTTGGATTGGTACTGTATTATTTGTAGTGCTAATGTTTTTATAGTATATAATATTGTCATGGGCGTCCGTAGCGCTGTAATTACGTTGTTGTTATTGAAATGTTCAACTGATTGACTTATTGATTGATCTGCAGTTGCTAGCTCATCAGTAGGTAGCAGCTCCGTGGCGTATACTGCTGGTCATATGTCTGCTGCTAGTTCATGTTAGTTCTATACTTATGTTTACATTGATTGCGTTGATA
>CAJHZI010000457.1:0-95000 GCA_905160935.1 Enchytraeus crypticus | reverse complement strand
TTTCCTTCTAGATTTCTCTTTCTTTCCTTTTAGCTATTTCTTTCTTTCCTTCTAGTTTTCTCTTTCTTTCTTTAGTTTTCTTTCTTTCCTTTAAGCTTTCTCTTTCTTTCTTTAGCTTTCTGTCTTTCTTCTCTTTGGATTAGTGTAATTCAGAGGCTTAACTGCCCGTATATATAATAATAACAATAAAAATTAGAATAATAATAACAAAGTGCTACTGTCGTCCATATAACATCGAGCAGTATTGAGACAAATCCAAGCCGGTGAGCAAAAAAATCCACAATGATGCAAATTCCAAGATCAAGAAAATCAGCCCACATCTATATTACAAACACATACGCAAAAACAAACGAATGACATACAAACAAAGGAAAGACATACAGGCTAACGCATATAATGCACAGACTCTTAGATGAATAGTCGTGCAGTAGAAATGACTAAATTCAAGGATAAATATTTAGAGGAGAAACTGGGCTTAATCCCACTTTTTATAAGTTTACCTGTGTCTTATGAAAGACTTATCTCACCTACACACCGTTTGCAGCCACAATTTATTTCCAGCATACTGCTCCAAAGATCTATCTGGAATATTCTTCTGTCCTCTATTCTAGTTCCTTTGAGTGTTATTGATTTATTAGTTTGATAAATTGATTGTTTGATTGATTTTTTATTTAATTGATTGATTGATTTATTTATTTATTTATATATTAGTTTGATTAATTGATTGATTGATTGATTAGTTTGAATTGATTGATTGATTGACTGATTGATTGATTAGTTTGATTGATTAATCGATTGATTGACTAGTTTGATTGATTGATTAGTTTGATTGATTGATTGATTGATTAACTGAACATGTTGTAGGTATTTGATTTGAACCAGTGCCACGGTCAGATGAAGCTGTGGGTGTCTAGAGCGCAGGAGGCAGCATTCAACCAGGCAGCAGCCATAGCTCAGGGCAGCTCTGCCCACGTAGCAGGAGGTTAGGTGTCGTGCTAGCCCTAATGCACATTCTAAGCTAAATGAGATTAAGCTACTAATTACCTGTGGATTCTAAAGAGTCGTGATATTTTATACTTACTTAACCATTAAACTTAATTGAAATGTTTTTTTTATATTGTTAAGTAACCATTTAACGGCATTGTAATGTTTTGTTATTAATTGCTGTTTGTGTTTATTGTTTATTTATTGTTCTCTGTGTTTATTTGTGCGCTCTCACAAATCTATTCTGTTCAACTACATATTTTATTTTCTTGTCATTTATAGAGACACATCTTTCATCGATCAAAAGATTGATTGATTTTTTTAGTAGTTATTCATCTATCTACTTGCTAAATGACTGAATAATTGATTGAATGATTGATTGATTGATTGCTATGATGTGTGTTGTGGGGACGTCCCAGACATCATCCCTGGATGCGGAAACTGACGTTAAACTTTTATTATTATTGTGCAGGACCGTTCGGTGCAACCAGTATAGGAGCCGATGACCTCAGAAAACTGTGCGTGATAAGATTAAGTTTCGTGAAGGGGTGGGGGCCCGACTACCCCCGGGCAACAATCAAGGACACCCCCTGTTGGATTGAGGTTCAGCTGCATCGCCCCCTACAGCTGCTCGATGAGGTTCTTCAATCAATACCCAACCCTGAGTCCTCCAGGCAGCCCTAATCAGGACTAATGTGCCCTAATCAGGGCTAATGTGTCCCTAATCAGGGCTAATGTGTCCCTGATCAGGGCTAATGTGTCCCTGATCAGGGCTAATGTGGCCCTAATAGCGCTAATGTGGCCCTAATCAGGGCTAATGTGGCCCTAATCAGGGCTAATGTGTCCCTGATCAGGGCTAATATGGCCCTAATAGGGCTAATGTGCCATAATGAGGGCTAATGTGGCCCTAATCTGGGCTAATGTGTCCCTAATCAGGGCTGGTGTTTCTCTAATCAGGGCTAATGCGTCTCTAATCAGGGCGAATGTGTTGTTTGCACTTTTGCATAATATATAAGAGGCCGCAGATTCTAAGCCCCGCCGAACCGTTTCTGACGGTTCCCTGGTCGTATAGAAACAGACGTTAAACTAAGCTCAATTCTAGTGCATACTCTGCTTGAATTGAAAAGGGCATTGAGAACGAAAAATCTATTTTTTCATAAAGGAAAGGACTCTACGTGCAGGAAGCTTGGTTACAGCTCATAACTTTTTTTAATTTCGTCGCGGCGTTTACGGTTAGACAACTGCTTAGTTTAATTGCCGACTTGTTCGTTTATCAAATGTTTGAAATGACTGCTGTACCTGATGTACTGTAATGTAACTGACTGTAGAAGCCTCTTCTTGTATTTCTCGTTTAGTTGTGCTTATGTGTCTTTATCTGTACAGTTTTGAGCCGCTGGTTGTAATGTTGCGCCACTTGACGTGATTTTACGTCACACTTGATATGACGTTACGTCACAGTTGATGTCATGTTATGTCATACTGGATGTGATGTTACGTCACACTTGACGTGATGTTACGTCACACTGAATATGATGTTACGTCATACTTGACGTGATGTTACGTCACACCGGATGTTGGTTAAACTATAAAGAGCAACATGATTATGGAGTTATGGTACGTTCCTGTAGTGGAATATTATAGACTTGATTGTTAGTTATTTAATTTTCTAATGTATTTCAATTAGGTAACTATCGCAAGTATAAATAACATACAATTAATTATGTAATAATATGGAAGTAGAATTACTGATATAATAATATACATTTAGAACTAATGATAAAATAAGTATGGTGCTGCTACATTTTTATGCCTACTTTACTGAGTATTGCTCTCATTTCAAAGACACTAAGAGAATCGTTTATCGGAGTCTTTCGGTAAATTTGACAAGTATTATCCTTCTTACTGAGATTCTCTAGAAATCTTCAGCTTTATAATTGATTTTAGATGTGTAGACAAAGTTTATATGGTAACTGCTATAACTGCTGCTACTGACATTGGATTTAAAGAAGAAGTTGAGAAATATCGTTTGGTTTTCTTGGCATTCTATTTCTCTCCATATATCCCCGGTGTCACTCATTAGTTCTGCAGTGTCCGTGTGCTTGTGTTCTGTCAGTATTTCTCTGTATGTGTATTTGATCTGTGTCGTACGGTGTATGACCTTGACCTAGAAAATTTTATATGACCTTGACCTATAATGGACAACTGTTGTTTATGACCCTGGACATACATTTTTTCTGTGCCACTTGTCCTCATAGATATCTGTTTCATTTTGTTCTGTACTGTGACCTTTGAAATATGTAATATACCTAATGTATTATAGGCTGTTAGTGTTTCTGAGAACATTAGAAACAGATTTAGTAAAGGTTTAAACGATTAAAGGAGTTCAAGGAATAAACAAACTATGGACAATTAAATAAACAAAACTTAAGGTGATGTTATATCTCTTTATGGGATCGACAAGGATGAACAGGAAACGTTAAGGTCAGCCTGACACCATCTAGTGTACACGACTAGGCTTTTATGCGCCATGAAGAGAAATGTGTATATGGGGAAGAATGGAGAGGATTATCTGGACTCAAAGGTTAGAAATTAAGAACTTCTGGAGAGAGTTGGTACAGATAGGCAGTTGATAAATGTATTAAGAAATAGGAAGAAGAGGATAGGACCCATTAGTAGGGCGAGGAGTCTACTAAAAGAGGTTATAGAAGGTGGAATGGAAGCAAATAGAGGAAGAGGCAGGCCGAGATTAGGATTAGGACTGTTACATGATTTAAAGATCCACTCATATGTGGACATGAAAAGGAAAGTGGAAGACAGAGAAGAGTGGAGGCGTTATATACCGTGGACCTGCCAGTAGACAGTGCTCTAAGAGAGTGAGAGATGAAGAGAAAAACCCACGTCGAAACACATTCTCGAACCAGCGACGTCCCTCTCAACGGCGAGCTCTCTACCACTGCGCCACAAGGCGTTTCATCTAAATAAACTAGTAAGACTTTAATTAAAACTTAGTGATATACTGCTTGCTTGAAGCAAGATGTGTTTTACGACGGTGCTGGATAAATAGCGAATCTGACTATAAACTAATAAAACCTGGATTTATCAATATGTGTGGAATGTTTTAGAGAAAATAACATAGTCATTGTTATTACTACTACTTTCTGTTATTGCATTATTCTCATGTTACTTTGAAGCTTTTTACTCATTGTAGTGTATTTAGCATTTTTACTCAACTGTCATATATGCTGATATGTGTGCTTAAATGTTTACTTCTGTATAGAATTGTTTTCTCACACATTTCAAGCTTTTTGTTAATGACAATGTGATTGCTGCAAACTTGTGTAATTAAGCCTTCTCCGCACTAATAATAATGGTGTTTTTAAATTTGAAATTCTTGCACTCCAGTTTAAAAATATATTATTTTGTCAGTAACCATCGTTATGTAAAAACTTGGCTGTGCAATTGACATGACTAATAGGTTAAAAATCGATTTTATAAATTAAAGATAGTGTGTCATATTTTTATAAATTAGGTATAGAGAAGTTCATAGGATTAGCGTACTTTTAATTGTTTTCTAAACGTATAAACCTATCAGAATTTCCTTTCTCGTTCCAGGTTAACGACAGATTTTTAGCTCTGAACGCTTAGAAGAAAGAGTACTTGGATATCTCAAAATGTTACACTGTCTTTACTTTTTTCTACAATCCACAAGTCTTAGACCCTACAATGCTTAAAAGACACTTTTCAAAAGATAGATTTCGAAGAATTTATATTAATCTTTTCATGTGTCCATTAGATTTAAATTATTAACAGAAAATGTCATTTCTTCTCATAAATGTACTAAAACAATAGCCATTAGAGCTGTAGCAAAATTGTTTATCTACTTTAATTTACTTAATTTGATGTTAGCAAATTTAATCAATATCAGCAATTAGAATGCTACTGTCGTCCATGACAGCATCAAGCACAATAAGGAAGAATAGGACTAAGGGAGAGACCCTATTAGTAGAACTATAGGAATAGTTGTGTGTATTGCTGACTATTATATAATTTTTATTGGCAAATATCTTCTAGTCTAGAATGTTGATTCGGTGCTGACTCTAGTTAGAATATTTTTATTTAAAGAATTCAGACAAATAAAACGCTTTTGATGGATAAATTCTCCTATTTTCTAAATATAACAGTTTAAATGATTTGAACTTTATATGTTTGCTATGTTTGAACGTGTTTCTGCAAAAAATTCAGAAACCCACTTGGACCCCTATATAAATTGTTTTATTTTAAAATTTATTATATCATTAAAAATAATTTATATATACTCAAATATTCAGATATTCAGTCAGTCATAATTCATAAAAAATCCTAGGTTCTCCTGATGCTGATATTCTTGCATAAAGATTAGATTCATTTAAGCGGGGGTTTATAATTTTAGCATCAATATTTCGAATAATTTTTGCTCATTAGATGTAATGTTACCAGGATCACTACTGATTTTTCTACAATTAAATCTGATTCAAGATTTATTAGGCACGATTATTTCATGTGTAATGATTTTTTACTTTTAATTAACAGTGCGATTCGTTTGATTTTCTGAAACAAGTTGGGCCAATAACTATGTACTAATTCACTTTCCATGACCGGCACAATTTAAAGAGATTTGTTAACCCCACTTTTGTTTAAATTGTGTTTATTGTTCAGCATTACATTAACATATGATTTGGAGACGTATCCGTGTTGTTATATTAATGATTATGTACTAAGCCTGACTTTTCTCCGTCAATGGGACATAGAATTCAAGCTAATAGAATATATTTTATAAATTACTGTTTAATAGATTGATGTTAACGGAATAATAAACCTAGGTAATAAAATGTGCACTGGGAATTGTTGTACATCTATTAGTCGACCTTGATGTGTGTGTGTCTGAAACTGTTGGTAACTTTATTGTAGATTGAAAAAGAATTAAATTAATTGCTTACATTTAATGGAAACAATTAAAGCGACAGGTGCATGACGCTAAAGAACAATAAATAAGTTGAGAAATTAATTATGATGGAAGAGTGCTAAACTTATATTGAGTTGTAACGCTTACTAGTTGACTTGATTAATTGGTTGAATGTTTAATTAATTAATAAGTTGATTAACTGTTCTATAAGATTGTGTAAGTATGTATTTCATTGAAACTCACTTATTCTGCTGAAAGAATGATTGGTTGAAAGCTTGAGCGATTGATTGGTTGTACGATTCCTCTATACCAGTTAACTGTTTATTTGTTTATTTACTTAATTCTTAATTAATGTTAATTAATCGAGTATCTAAATTCTTGATTGATCGTATTAAGTTAAGAAATTTAATGGAATTATGAGTGTTTTAACAAGTTAATCAATGTAAAGAATTAACATCTATAAAATTTGTTGCATTGTATTTGTTATTTTTATATTTTCTTGAATTCGTTGTCAGATCAAATATATCTGCATTTCGTTAAGCATTATCACTATTTTATTTCTAATTACTAGCTGTTTTCACTGTGTATATATATATATATATACATGTATATATATATAATATATATATATATACACATACATCTATGTATATATATATTTATAATGCTTTTTAAGATTAGCCTATGTTCTGCGTGCTTGAGACACTTGCGACGCGAAAGCTTTACTTTAGTTTGACTTATGCTTGGCTATAAATGAGTGAGTTAGGACGGAGCGTCGCAAGAAGGGAGGCCTAATTACAGTTAGTTAACCTCTGAATCTTTAGTGCCGCAGTTCTTATTCTACATATAACCCCCAGTAAATTGTACTTGTTTTAAATCTAAGAGATTTTCTTGCAGTCTATACTTAATGGCTTTGCATTCTGGTGAAACGATCATCCATGATTATATCTATTATTTTTAACATTTCACAAGTAGTATATACTTGATGTCTGATGAAACCGTTGTTTTCAGTAAGAGAGTTAGGGTCAGGAAGCATTAATCAATCAATCAATAAGAATTTAACGTCCGGTTCCTCGCCATAAGGCAATGTCAGGGACGCCATTAGTTGCTAGTTAGAGTCTCGTCGTTTTAGCAACATTATATCCACGTGTAATTAATTATGGTTTGCTGATCTTTTATGATCATATTTTCCTATAGTCGTATTTTATCTTTTCGTTGTTATTCTTAAATACTTGTCGTTACTTTAAGCGTATACTATAAGCATTCTAGAAGTGCAATATCTGCGTCACAACATATTGAGGTGCTGGTTGTAGCAGTGTTGCATTGTTGCTCATTGTAACAGTGTTGCATTGTTGCTTATTGTAACAGTGTTGCATTGTTGCTGATTGTAACAATGTTGCATTGTTGCTCATTATAACAGTGTTGCATTGTTGCTTATTGTAACAGTGTTGCACTTTTTCTGATTGTAACAGTGTTGCATTGTTGCTCATTGTAACAGTGTTGCATTGTTGCCGATTGTAACAATGTTGCATTGTTGCTCATTATAGCAGTGTTGCATTGTTGGTCATTGTAATAGTGTTGCATTGTTGGTGTTTGTAGCATTGTTGCATTGTTGCTTATTGTAATAGTGTTACATTGCTGCTCATTGTAGCAGTGTTGCATTGTTGCTCATTGTAACAGTGTTGCATTGTTGCTGGTTGTCATAGTGACATACTGTTTTCTGGTTGTCATGGTAACATACTGTTGCTCGTTGTCATGGTAACGTACTGTTTTCTGGTTGTCATGGTGACATACTGTTGCTCGTTGTCATGGTGACGTACTGTTTTCTGGCTGTCGTGGTGACACATGTTGTTCGTGCTATTTTTCTAATTTATGTTCGTAACGTGCTTACTAGTTTTAAATCGTCTCTTAAATGTTTACGCTACTCGTTATAGAGAATGTAGTACAGATCTGGTAACGCCTGGCTCACTGTAGAGAATGTAGTACAGATCTGGTAACACGTGGCTCACTGTAGAGAATGTAGTACAGATCTGGTAACACGTGGCTCACTGTAGAGAATGTAGTACTGATCTGGTAACGTCTGGCTCACTGTAGAGAATGAAGTGCAGATCTGGTAACGCCTGGATCACTGTAGAGAATGTAGTACAGATCTGGTAACACGTGGCTCACTGTAGAGAATGTAGTACAGATCTGGTAACACCTGGCTCACTGTAGAGAATGTAGTACAGATCTGTCTAAAGACTATCAGATAACTTGCTTAATCTTCAGCTTGAGACGTCCCTGACAGCATATACGGTCAAAGAGCTGGACGTTAAATCCTCATTTTACTACATGGACTTTGATATCTATTATCAGGATATCTGATCAGCTGATATTTAATTTAGCTGATATCAGTTGATATCTGATATCATATGATATGCTTTAATAGCACGTGATATCGCCTGATATCACGTGCTATTAAAGGATATCATATGATATCAGTTGATATCTGATATCATACGATATCATATGATATGCTTTTATATCACGTGATATCAGGCGATGTGCTATTATCATCATAAATTAGTTTAAGGTTATTATCTTCTTCATAGCTGCTATTAGAGACTAGAATATCGAAAGGATTTTAGTAGATAAATAACTTTATAACCGAAAAATAAAAGTAGATACTTATTTTTAATTACCCGCTGATATTTATCAGTATTTGCTCGAATTTAATAATATGTGTTAATAATATGTGTGCTCGTTTAAGCTAAAATGTGCTTAAAAGTCTTCACCCAAAGATAATATCATTGCTGCCATTATCTACGCTTATAAACGTGTATAATGTTAGACTTTAGTTGAATACTGTGGTGAAATGCGCATCAACCATTGTTAATACATACCGTACATCATGTTTGTATTTACTAACTCGCTCTCCTAGCTAATAGCTGACTAATTAGAGTGAATTTGCTTTTTTCAATCATTGATTGGTTACAAGACTGTGTATTAAACGAAAATAAACGCTTTATTTTAATCATCGTATTGTTTGTTTGGTCTAATCGTTAGCTACATGCGCTATCCAGAATTTCTCTATGAAGGAGTTTTAATCGTTAGTTAACCGTTAGTTAACCAGAATTTCGATTTGTGGAAATAGTTATATATATATATATATATATATATATATATATATACAGTATATATATATATAATATATTTGTGTGTGTGTGTATTACTGAGTATAAAAATTATTTTATCGGGGTAATTAATGAGTAATTTAAACGCATAGCTGAACGTTAAAATAAGTAACCATGATAGGAGAGTTGTATTGATGTAAATTTTATCGATCGATGTTCACTTTAAAACTGAAATATAATAATTAGATAATTATTATATTTCTGCTATTCATTAAACCTATCGTTGTCCCCGATACCATCGAACAATATTATGTAAGTTTATTTTTGAGACTACTTTCTGTAAAGTAGTCTCGAAGACCGAATTCGGCTATGACACTGCTGTTTAAGTTTTCGTTGTTAATAATATTTAACATTACTTTGATGCTGTTAAAGGCATTCAAGCTATTATATATTGTTATCAAATAGTGATGGAATGTGGTCAGGTTATAAAGCAAAAAATGACGTGTAAATCTTCGATTGCAATAAAACTACTAGAGGAGAAAACTTTTAAAATAAAAACAACCTGAGTGCAGTTTAACACGCAGCGGTATTAACATAGGGAGGCTTTCAATGTCACGACGATATCTGAGGTGACGCACTGGTGCACCTAGTACAGGCATTTCCTTCAAGTTAACCTTGAGTTGAGCTCATTTGTCATTATTAGGTTAATTTGATTTCTGTTTACGATGTGAGAATACTTTAAACATGTTTATGTTCAGTTAGGTAGGAGGTTGTGAAAGGTTGTTCAGTTAGGTAGGAGGTTGTGAAAGGTTGTTCAGTTAGGTAGGAGGTTGTGAAAGGTTGTTCAGTTAGGTAGGAGGTTGTGAAAGGTTGTTCAGTTAGGTAGGAGATTGTGAAAGGTTGTTCAGTTAGGTAGGAGTCTATTTCAGAGTTCAGGGATTAATATTATTATTATACAGTATATTCGTTTATTACATGAAATCTGACATACCGTTGAAAACGTACACACACACATTTGGCAATATAGAAAGTAATAAACATACGCAGACTTTATTTTAAAAAAACTTAATAAGAGTCTTTATATAGCATTCTAATTATAAAGTTCTTATCCATCAAAGGTGTGCGCTTAGATGGTAAAGAGAAAGGGTGAGCCCTCTCCCTGAGCTTAAAGTTAACATTATCTTTAAGCGGCGGAAGAAGCCGGTGCAGGACATGCTGTTTGTTACGCAAAAGATCATACTCCATCATAGAAGTTACATCTTGTAGCCTTCCTGAGGAAGGCTTCAAGGCGTTCACTGTCGGAGGAACCAACATAACCCCACCAAAATTGCGATGCATATGTTAACTTGGAGAGTACAATAGATTTAAAGACAGTGACAATTAGGTCAGAATTAAGACCTTTTGATTTTAGAGTGCGAATTGCAAAAAGATTAGAAGAGCAACTGCTAATTATATCATCCACGTGGACAGAAAAATAAAAGTTGGATTACAGTGTAACACCTAAGCACTTCAAGGTGTTGACTCTGACAATTCCAACTAGGGGCGGTGGCACAGAACTTGCTAGAAATCTACATCGCGGAGGATGGAAAAGAAGTTCACAGGATTTTGACTTATTCAACTGTAGATTGTTCTTACTGGACCATAAGTCAATGTTAGCCAGTTCATCGTCAGTGGTATAAAGATACTGAGATGGGATATTGAGGTATGTATCATCAGCGAACTTGATAATGTCATTATGAGAGTGGATAGGTCTTAAATCCGAAGCAGTAATGGAATATGAAGCGGGACCAATAGCTGAACCTTGTACAACACTAGCTGAAATATATATAATTATATAGATTAATATAATTATATATTAATATATAACAAATAATTATAAATATAAATAATTTATAAATTTAAAATTTGTAAATATAAATAATTAATATATGATAATATAATATTAATATATATTAATATAGATTAATATATATTAATATATATTAATATATATTAATATATATTAATATAGATTAATAGTGATTCAGTGTTTTTTCAGTGGTCAGACATAGCATATTCAGTATTGGACCCTATGGTGTCTGTGTTTCCATGGATTCCTCATTCAGCTTAATAGTGGTGTTAACTTGTGAAACGATCTGACCTAGTGTCGAACTCTTGGCCTATAGTTTATCAAGCAAGAATGCTATCAACTCAACCACCGGCTAGTATACAATATATAAAAAATGAATGTCTTAATAGCGTAGAGGTAACGTTATGAAGTTTTAAATGACAGATCCTGATTTGAAATGAACCCTGGTGAGTTCGAATCCCAGCCGCGCTGATCTGACAGTAAAATCTCGGACATTCACTGGACTGGTTATACGGAAAATGGAATAAATTGCCTAACGGTTTAAACATGTGGTATTAAAAAGTGATAGATATCAACATAGTTGATCATTTCACTAGAATGCGTGTTTATATGTTTATCGGATATATCATATATGCGTGTTTAGATATCGGCATATATCATATATACCGGCTAGAGAGAGAGAGAGAGAGAGAGAGAGAGATTGAAATGATTGTTAGAATCTGGTAGTACATGACCAATGAGCCTGCACTGATGTACTACTTGGTTGTTTCTCGTTGTTTTAACCTGATCACTTGTATATGTCAGAGCTCCGAGTAGGATATTGTAGGTTATGAGCTCAATCATACATGAATTGATGTCATTACCTGCCGCTCAAAAAACACGCTACCGTTAACAAATTATTTATTTATATTTCACTTACCCTAAGTTAACAAGCAGCAAAAATATCAGACGAAACATTATATTTTCTATATTATTAATTTAACTTTAGGTAATATATAGTAATAGTAGTACATATGTTATATTTTAAAAAGTCATCAAACATTGAAAAATGATGGTAAATGCAGCTAAATCATCATTTCAAAGTGTGAATCAATACACAGTATGTAGCATTAAACAGAAAATAAAATTTGCTTACTATACAGCCATCAGAGAGGCACTAAAGTACCTTATCGAGCTGACCACCGTAGTAAACAATGTATGACAAGCACTATTTTTATACATCATGCTATGAATTAGGCAGGTCAGAGATTTTATAGATGATATGCACCAGAAGTACAAAGGAAAATTTCTGATCAAATGTATATCATCACCATCATCGTCCTTTAAACCCCAGCTTAACTAGGGTCGGGATACAAATAGACTGTCTCAAATCTTCTCTGTCCTACACCACACCACCAGCCAATCCCGTATTTGAGACTTTTTCAATCGTTACAATTTTTAGCATTTTTTGATCAAGTGTATATATTCGGCTTAAATATACAATATGATTCAGGCTTGGGGATCTATATGGTTGCCGGGCTAGAGTGATGGATTGGGTTATGGTTAGGCCTATGGTTAGTATAGTTTGATTTCATTCTGTTTGGTTTCTTTGATCTTCTCGTTGTGAGACTAAAGACTCTTATTATTATCTCTCTAGAAAAGTTCAGAAAGATGAGAAAGTAGCTTATTAAAGATGAGAAAGCAGCTTTTTTGGAATGTCTCAATAGTGTAGGGGTAACGTCATGTAGTTTTAAATGACAGATCCTGAGGTGAATTGAACCCTCGTGGGTTCAAATCCCTGCCGCGCTGATCTGAGAGTAAAATCTCGGACAGTCACAGGACTGGTTATGCGGAAAATGGTCTAATTTGCCTAACGGTTTAAGCATGTTGTATTAAAAGTGATAGATATCAACATAGTTGATCATATCACTATAATGCGTGTTTCCTTGTTTTACTTTATGATGCAACTACAGCAGATTTCTGTGAGACACTACGGGAAGTATTCTCCTAAATCCCCCCCCCCCCCCCCCAAGGTGATTGACCGAGGAAGCCATTAAGACTGACTCATCTCAATTAGGAAATGAGGGAACATAATGAGCTTCTTGTATCGCTTAACCTTGAAGTCTGGGCAGAATATCACTTACGACCTTGAAGTGTAAATAATAAGAGTGATAGATATAAACATAGTTGATCATTTCACTATTATACGGTTTTTTAATTATCAGTCGTATTTTTAAAGAAGCTCATACTACTAAAACTTTCCTAGTGAAACTGGGATTCAAGGGAAGATGACGACGACGATGATGAGTATGTTAAAAAAATGAATCTGACTGGTGTTCATACCTACATCTGTCTATATTATACTTTATTTTACTAATAGCAATGAAGTATAATTATGATAATCTGTTTAATTCTTTATTTTGTGTCGACCTACATAGTTTTTTACTAATTCGCAAACTGTCCTTTTCTTGAATTCCATTTATCTTTAGACTGGTTTTCTGGATTTTCGAATTTTCACCGTTTTAGCCCTTATTTTTGCTAACCGGTCTGTATTCATCTCAACGGTGTTCGATGTTGTCATGGACGACAGAAGCACTCTGTCGTTATGTTGATAGGCTAGGCTGACCTGTGATCACATAGCCTACAGACATAAAACGGAAAGTTCCAATGCCTTATTGACACCAGCGTCTATAGGTTAGCGGCAACAAAAACTTTCGTAGAAGGTCACGGTAACTTTGACACCATAAACACCAGTGACCAAAGCCGTGACCAGCTGGCGCCGTAGATACATGGTTTATTACTGAATTTATTTTAACTAAATTTCCCCGTGTTGTGTCCGGGTTGCTTGAAGAATAGACCAACCGTGTAAATATACACGTGACGTAGAAGGCGACTAAAGCCCCGTACCAACGTCAAAAAAGGCGTTCGGCTGGTGAGAGCCTAGGACTCTTGCCCGGGCTCTTTCTTAAAAACCGGAGCAAAAATCCCGTTTCCCCATTGGAGTCGACATTCCTAATGATCTATACTAAACAGTATGCTCAGGTGCGTCCCCCTTGGCCTATGACTAAAAACGCAACTTAGGGTACAGGGGCCGGGCACCCGACTATAGTACGGTACCCCCCTAAGTTTGATTTTCAGGTATCACCGGAGAATTTAGTGGCCCAAACTGCGTCATCGCTTATTTGGCCAGGACTCCCCTGTGCTTAACCGAAAGATGCTAATTCATAAAATCTGGGGGTTTGAAGTTTAATAATAATAATAAAAACAATAACAACAACTAGAGTGCTACAGTCATCAATGATAACATCGAGCATTATTGAAACAAAATAAAGCCGGCGAGCAATAAGAAGGTCCAACAGCGGTGCAAATTCCAAAATCCAGAAAATCAGTCCGAAGTTAAGCTCACATGGCCCCCTTATTTGGAGTTCTCTTTCAGGATCTCTTGGAATTAAGACCCAGCACTAATTGGAGCCACTGCGGAGAACAAGCATCAACAGGAAAGTGGAGCTAATGCATCTCATAGGTTGATTTGTTATCAATGGTGTCAAGATATGTGATCTGCACTTAAAACCAGCGCTAATGAAGGGTTTGACCTCTAGTTTAATTCCACTTTGACTGCATTAATCAATTGTATTGTAGGCTAAAGTGAGTCAATCAGAAGCACAATCAAGTCATTATTATAACTCTTCTTCAGTGCACTGAAAAGTCGCAGGTTCAAGGTACATATTCTTACTCAAAGTCTGTCTTCTCGCTCCACAAGAGCACTCCTTAGATCAATAAGTTAGTCCCTTCACAAACTCTATGCCTTATCCATACCATATACAGCCTATAGCTTGGGAAAAGTATGGCTCCTGAGGTGGTTTCGCGTTGCCTTCCTCAGAATTAATTGTATAGTAAGCTAAAATGAGTCAATATGAAGCACAATTAAGTCAATATTATATAATATCAATTAAAATTCGATTATAGACTACTATAATCGAAATATAGGGCATAATTTATCATATTCATTTAAACTTTAATCAGATTAGTATAGATTTAACGCTGCATGTAATAACGTTGCGTATTTTTAAGAAATTAATGGTAGTATCATCTAGTACCATTGAATTTGTCCCAAAAATAGTTATACATAGTTAGTCATCAATTCATCGATATGTTGTAATGAAAACTTGCAATTCGAAGATTTGGAAAATTCTACTTCCAAATAGTAAATACTTTGTAAATTATAATTTGTTATACATCAAATCACAGATAAATTAACGACAATAGAGACCTTTGAACTCAAGTAGCTTTGAAATTGAAGAAAATCAACGAAATTTGCTGAGTAAATAAGGTTGTAGGCTGCAAGTTGCCAACTTGCAGTAATTAGGATTGTACAACCTACATGACTTGTGTATATGTGTATATGGGCCAATGTGGCGCGAATAGTACAACCAATGGACAACTTATCATGAATTACAGACTGGTAAAGTTACAGAAGTTTATTCTTTCATGAATCGATACTAAAACTGATTTATCTGCTTATTCTACTAATTTACTTTACAATGAAATCTGGCAGGGATATTTTACGCATAAATATTATCCGGCTTTGATTTTTAAAGGTGATTTCGTGTTTAGTAAATTACTTTCTCTTTGTAGAAATTTTCGTGGCCTATGAAAGTAGTAACTATGATCAACCTGTTGACCTTCAATTAGTTCATAAATTTCATACCAACAAACACGTCAAAACGTGGGCGTATTAACGGCCGCGTTATGACAAATCAATTTTACTATTTTGCAACAACAGCATTGAAGAGGGTAAGGAAGTTATTTTCCCGGATAATTCTGTAATTAACGGTGTCACATGAATGAATAAAACTAAGCCAAATAAATTTAATTTGACCTAATTACGTTTAATTTATGAATGTACAGTACTATGTGGCCCAACAGTATAACTGCACATGACTGTTCAATATCTTATCCGTATGAACGAAGACTTACCTTGCCATTAGATTAGATTAGATTTAGATTAAGTCAGAAATTCAATTCAATCTTTTTAATTGAGCTTGTCTTGAGAATGAGCTAGAAGATGATACTTTCTACATTTTATACAAATATTTTTATTAATTAATAGGCTATATTGAGTTTTATTATTTAAAAGTTTAAATAAATTATAACGTCTCTGAACAGTTATAAAACATTAATTTGTAAAAAACTTTCTAACTTCTAGTGGTTAAAATTCTTTTTAGAGTAAATCTGTTGAGCGTAACTTGTGGTAAGATATTTAATGTGGTAAGATGTAAGAGACGACGAAACCTCAAACTAAGCCGAAGCCAACAACAACAACAACAATACGATTAGAGTGCTACTGTTTGTCCATGACAACAGTGAGCACTGTGATACCAAATCAAAGCCGATGAGCAGAGTGAGGGGTCCATAAACGGTGCGAGCCAAAATCCGGGTGGTCAGTCCAAGGAAGGATGGTCTCAGTTCGTGGATGTTTGGTTATGATAAGTCAATTAATTAATAAGTCAATTAATTAACAAAAGCCTATTAATAAAAATAAGCCAATAAGGTTATGATAAACCACCTCTAAACTACAGAAGCTATATTGTTTCTATAGGTTAACTACTACTCTTAAGTATAGTTCTGTAAAGGATCTATAATGGAATTTCTCTAAAAATGAACACAAAGAAGACTTTGATTAGGTTTTACATATTGTACATAGGGCCTGCCATTTTACAGAACAACTAAAGAGCAAGAAATATATATATTTAGCTACATTTAGATCTGTTCTATTTACTCACAAAAGCAGTAATTTACTTTAAACAAACCCGTGCATAATTTATACATTGTGGTGTGAATGGCTTTTGGTCTTTTCCAAGAATTACCTCCATATTATCGTGGCGCCCCCACAAGATTCTTCTGGGTGGGATTAAGGCCTTGGGAGGGTGAGAGGTGAGTGTATTCCTCCGCGTGTGTTGTTGACAGAAGCTCCCAAGTGCTTGAATAGCTGCAGCAGCTGTAGCAGCTTGCTCAGCGTAGCTGCTCTAATTTATACTGCTAAATACAACTGAGGGCATCGTTACCATTTCGATGAATTTTAATTGGGATTTTTATTTTTTAGTTACAGTCTCTAGTTTATCGCTCTTAGTGCAGTTCATATTGGCAGGTCCATGAGATATAATTAATAGCTCCTCCACATTTATATTCTCTGCTTTTCTATTCATACTAACTAACGTAAGAATTAATTGTTAAATCATCTAGAATTCCAAGTCTCCGTTTTACCTTCCATTCTTTCTTCAGTTACTTCTTTTAGTAAACCATTCCTTCTCAGGTCATGATTTATCCAGTTCTTTCCATTCTTCATTTTACTTAAGAATTGTCTAATAATGCCACTCTATTTGGCACTACTTTCGTAATTTTGTCAGTCCATTTGATTTTCCCCGTAGCCACAGTTCGAATTCTTCGAGTTTCCTAATACCCTCTTTCTTATTACCGTCCATGTTTCACAGTCGTACAGATGTGTGGTCCACCCTAAAGTTTTTACAATGTTTATCTTCGTGGATTTCTTCAAACTGTGTATTAATAGTTAATTTCGCTTAATAGAGGCCTGCTTTGCTTGAGCAATTCTACATTTTCGTAATTCTGTTTCACATTTACTATCTTCTGTTTTCTTTTGTCCTAAATTTCTGAAACTCTTTCTCTGTGCTAACTTAGTACCGTCTATTTCTGTATATCTTACCCATTTCCTTTTTTTATATACTCTCATTACTCTGATTTTTCTTGATTTTGATTTTCATCTCGTACTTGAATGCGGGAATGTTGAGGCCATCTAAAATTTATTGTAAATCCGCTTCGCTACTAACACTTATACCTTGCTCAACAGCAAATCCTACATCTTTCATTAGTTCGCCTGAAATTGTTATTTCTATTTTGTTGCTTATGTTAGCGATATTTTCGCAGTTGTTCGCTATTTCTCTCTATGGTTAGTCGTAATAGTTGTCTATATAAACTGAGTAATGAACATTTAACATTGTTAGAATGTCTTTTTAGCGTAGGGGTGACGTCATGAAATTTTAAATGACAGATCCTTAAGTGAATTGAACCCTCGTGGGTTCGAAACCCAGCCGCGCTGATCTGAGAGTAAAATCTCGGACATTTGCTGGACTGGTTATACGAAAAAAGGTCTATATTGCATAACGGTTTAAATATGTGGTATTAAAATTGCTCTCTATGAACACTATAATGTGTGTTTACTTTACTTAATAATGCAATGTAGTACATTGAAGGCATTCCGGATTTAGAATTACCTTCCAATACCATGGAATTTTTACTCAATCCCGTCAGTATTCGGTATTCCAAGGTGGTCGCCCATCGAAGTAATGAATGAGTCAGACGCTGCTTAGCCTCGTTTATTGAATTGTACGTTATAGGAAGTTCCCGAAGATCTAAGTCTTTATCATTTCACTAAGGTCATACCTGTAAGATCTAAGACTTTATTATTTGGCAAGATGATAAAGATTGATATATTTTACTGGCCATTGATGTATTTCGCTCACCATGCAAACTATTACATGTAACTATAAATATTAATTTTGTTAATATTTTCATTTCTATATCAAGCACAGTAGCATACCATAAGAGATATGCAACAACGCGAGAAGCATCATTAGTAATACATTTCACAAAAATACACTTAATAAGATCTGAAAAACACTCATTATAGTGAAATTATCAACTATGTTGATATCTATCACCGTTAATACCACATGTTTGAACCGCTAGGAAATTTAGTTCGTTTTCCGTATAACCAGTCCAGTGAATGTCCGAGATTTTACTCTCAGATCAGCGCGGCTGGGATTCGAACCCACGAGGGTTCAATTCACCTCAGGATCTGTCATTTAAAACTTCATGACGTTTAGGACTTCATGACAATTAGGACTTTCAGTAAGAATGTGTAGCAATAGAAATATGGAACAAAAGGAATGCAAAAATTTAAATCTAATTTGACGGCGGGATTAGTGCACTTAGACGGCTGGATTAGCGCACTTGGTTTAGTTGCGCCACAATTATCGAAGTTAAGCTGCATCGACCTCGGTTAGTACTTTGTGGGTGACTACATTGGAAGACCGAGTGTTAGTAAAAGCTTAGGAAGGAAAAAATCCCAGGGTGACGGAAGGTTATTCTTAAATCCGCGCCGGCTGCAATTGATGCGCCATCAAAAGGCAACGATTACTAATAACTATGGAGAGGAAGGAGGAAATGGGTCTTAAACAAGCAACTGTGCTTCCTGACCCAGTGTGCCGTTATGTTATGTTAATTTAAAGCAAACTATTCTGTGAATATAATAATCCAATAAGATTTAGGAGTTACATAGTAATATGCATACTAATTTGTATATTTAAATATCACATGTCAATTATTAGTAAACATATAGTTATTTTAAGCTATTTAGTACTTATCATTTTAAACAATCTTGATCTAACCTTAAGATTCTTACAGTTTCATTTAGTTCGCAGAAGATCAATTTTTGAGCAGATGGTAGCAGTGCAGAGTAGCAAGCCACTAATTCATCTGCCGCTCTCTTACCTCGAAGCTACTGTATTATCGATAACAAAAATTTCACAAATTAAACTTGTTTATAATTACCATCTTTATGACACAGCAGATTTTGATAGTATTACGCGAATAACAAAGATTCACGAAATTAAACAATAGTCATAAAATGTAATCAATCTCGTCTTAAAATTACTTTTGAATTGTATTGAAACATGAAACTTAGAACTATAAATCTGGCTGACAGTTGTGGATTCGTTCTAGTTTAGCTCAGCTGTTTGTATTATAGAAATCTTTGTGCAAGGTAAACATGATAATAATAGTGATATTAATACGACAACATTAAATTAACAATAAAATACATTAGTATTTCGTATTTTTCGTTTTTTGACGTATTTAGGTGTATTGTAGCGTATTGGAATGTTATTTGAATGATGTTTAGCAGTATTCAGATAACGTTAGGTGCTGAGTAAGCTAATCTCTACAAAAGAAGTTATATCAAGTTAATGTGGTTCAGGTTAAAACCCGGGGAATTAGCTCGTGCATTATTTATTATATAATTTTAAAGGCAAATTTATTCTAATTTTATTTTATTGTTTTTTTTAATACTATTAACATAAGTTAATATACTATACTCTAGAAATGTATAGTATTTATTTTCTACAAGCTTTACTGGATTTCATAAGCTTTGGGTAACAATCAGGTAGTTTCGAAAGTTTGTGACTGTCATGAAAATATAGTGAAGCTAAATGTAAAAGTTTTGGAGTAAAGTGAATTGATAATGTTTGGAGGACGTCACTTATCTTAATTGTGGATAAGAATATTGAGGTAAAATATTATATTTATCAGTGAATTTCAAACTGTTTTATTTCAGTATAAAGTTGAATCCTTTGAGAGATATCTTTCCGGCTTTAACCTAGCTTCTTAGTGGACTATAGAATAAAATTCTATATTAAATGGATGTATCTCAGAGGGATTGAATTCTTCGGTAGAAATGGCCTCAATTGACCAAAGTAATTTGGAAGGAATGTTCCATTTTGAATGAATGTTTGGGTAAACAGGAGTTTTCTCAGGGAATGACGCCCCTGCCACTAAATGTTAGTCGAAACTGAGGAAGGCGTAGGAGGCCCACCTAGTCAAAAGCAGAATCCCCCAAGAAAATGGTATATATATATATATATATATATATATATATATATAACAACAAGAATGAAAAGTGCTAGATGATTTAAAGTTCCTCTCATATGTAGACATGAAGTGGAAAATGGAATACAGAGTGGAGGCGTTATATACCATGGACCTGCCAGTAGGCAATGCACTGAGAGAGAGATTGTGACATTTATGACTTAGTGCTGTTAGTCCAAGGATCTGCTCACATTATGTGGGTACTCTTCAGAGTATAATCTCTTAATCCCTCCTTAGGAAGCATTGTAGTAGTCTAATTTAATATTAATGGAGTTGATCAGAAAAGCAGCGTGAATTTTGAGTCGGTCATCTGCTGCTGTGGTAATGTTTGGAAGTAATTGGTATGACTGATAGTTTCCTGGATTTCTCTCTTTCTAGTGTTCTTGAAAGTGGCAGATCCATATACATTCATACTGAGAGTGCTTTCGTGCTCCATCTATTAACAAGTTAATCCCTTCACAAAAAGACGTATGCCTTATCCATACGCTATGTATCCTTTAGCTAGAGAAAAATGTGGCTTCTGAGGTGGTGTACCGGTGCCTTCCTCAGTTCTTGTTTAGTCGCCTCTTACTACACACGTGCAGGTAACGGTTGGTCTATTGTTGAGTGTTGCTTGCACAACACGGTCCTGATCTAATAATAATAATAATAATAATAATAATAATAATAAAACACATTATATAATAGTGAAACGTTCATTTCTAACACATTTAACGCCACATGTCAAATCCGTTAGGCAGTTTACTCTTATTCCGAAAAACCAGTCCAGTGAATGTACGAGATTTTACTCTCAGATCAGCGCGACTGGGATTCGAACATACGAGAGTTCAATTCACGTCAGAGTCTGTCATTTAAAACTTCATTACGTTATGTAGACCTCTAACCACTAGGCTATTGAAACATTCTATTGTATTGTATCTTTGAGATCTATCTAATGTAGATTACTTTTATTTAGTTTTGAATGAGAGATCCAGTGTCTCTATCTGTTGACAAGACTCGTGAAACAATTGAGCATGACTATGCATTTCATTTATTAATTGCCTTCATCCCCGTTAGTCGCTGCTTTCTAATAGTTTTAGTATTGATCTGATTGATTGATTTATCAAGTCTAATATTTATTATTAATCAAAATGGTTGAGAGTAGAGATTGATCCCAGAGTGTGCCAAGTTATTTATATACATGCGCTTTCAGCATTGTCTACAACCTGCGGCGTCGATTTGATGGATTAGATGGCATGTGCCTCGGTGCTGGATTAAATTAAAGTTTTAGAATTTAACTATGCGATAGAGGGTCCATTACATTGAAGAAACAAACCAAAGATTCGATATAAAGACGTGTGTTTGTCACGTAGAAATAATATATTTTTGAGAGCTATGTGTAGGAATTTTATTTAAGCCTAATAGATCAGTTTGTATTATTTTCTCCATTGCTCCTGATATCCTATCTAAACTTGAGTTACGATATTTTATAATACGAATGACAATATAAGCATTGCCCACAGCTTTCTTGTGTAGTCTAATTTAAAGGTGCACTGGCAGTAGTGGTATTGAATATTTCTTGTTTGACGTCAACATGTTTTCGTAAGGACAGGCAATAAAATCCTTTCAGAAAGCGTTTATTATAGCGATGTTCTTTGATTGTCATAAAATAACGGCATTAAAAATATTTATGGGCCTGTAATGAACCAGCCTGTATCTGCCATTGTCGTGCTCCACCTTGAGTTGCTTGATTTGGTGCACCAGATATGCGGAAGTTTCATACAGGAGAGTGTGGTGTAGAAGAGGCTATTCGCTGAGATATACATGTAAAGATGTGCTTATTCTGAGAATTATATCTTTCACAATTAATAAATTGTGTTAAAGTTGCAATCTTGTAACTTCAGCAACCTTGATTTCTCAAAAAAGCCCTTGAAATTGTTGGGATTTTATCCATAAATGCAATGACTGTTTTAAACAGTACATGTGCGTGTAGTTTTTGAGAGAGTTGTGATGCGTCGTTGATCAAGTCATGTTCTTGTTCAAGTTCAAGTCTTAAATTCTCAGAAATGCTCTTTTGTATTGTAAACCTGTGTAATATTTTTTTTCCTTCTCTTCCTCGCCTCTGTTTTAATAAATGGTAGGTCCTGGGCACATATTCCACTGCATGGTGTGTTTTCACTCCAGCTTGACTCTGGACAACGCTCTATCGTCCAACAAATTAACTCCATCACTCTTAAAAGCCATTACTTGGTAAGAGCGTGGCTTCTGAGGTAGTTTCCCATTGTTCTCCTAGGTTCCTAGTTAGACACTATTAACTAGCGAAGGTAGGTAACTGTTCAAATTCTAAACGTAAGATTCTCTGCTCTTGCTAAGTTGCTATGATAAGGTGACCGTGGTTTAGTTACGAGACTGCAAAACGAAACCTGTACCAGCAGATAAAACAATGTAAACTGAGACCGTCAATATGGGGTCACCTTCAAAATGGGGTTTTCCGATAAATCCTCTAATTGTTATAAAATTAATCATGAACTCGGAAAAACTTGAGAGTGTTAGAGTACTACTTTTCATTTCTTATAGATTCACTTTTTATCGGTCACTCAATGATGTGGGAAAGCCAAGTTAATCAGCTTGTAAATTTTTATGTCGGCTTGGACTGTGACTGTATTGAATCTCGATTATTCTTCAAGTTTAGATAGACAACGGCAAGTGAGTGTAGAATTTCCTTATGTATTAAATGTTAATCCTGGATGACGATGATGTGAGGTGAGGAATCGGACGTTAAATGCAAATTGTACTGAATTCTGTTGCATAATTGTATAGTACATGATATACATAATACATAATATTTGTTTGTCTGTACTGTATGGTATAGTGATTGGATTGTTTTAGTTGTATTTCACTGTAGTGTATTGTATTTTATTTGCTGTATTGTATTTTGAGACGGTGTACTGGTGTGTGTGTTATAATTGTTGTATCATTGCGAAGCTACGTGAGGAGTAATAAACAACAGATAATTTATCAGCTGTGGCTGTATATGTGTTCTGTTCTAAATCAGTCGTGTAAGTGCGCCTATACGTGTGTATATGTGTGTACATGTGTGCTAAAACTTGCTTACAAAATGAATGTGTGCCTATGTGTGTGTATGTTTTACATCCATATGTGTGTTGTTATGTGTGGTATATATGTGGCGATGTACATACATGTTGATATTGGCCACAGGCACACATGTATATGATGTGATATATGCATATCTGTATGTATGATGTGATATATGCATATCTGTGTATGTGCGTGTGTACTTGTGTACTAGTTAATACCTGCTTATTAAATGTATTTGTGCTCCTGTGTACATAAATATGTGCATTACATAAGTATGTTTCACATGCATATGTATTTAACACATGTTTCACAAATGTTAATACATACATATGTTTGTTGTGATATGTGGTATATCAGTCATCTATGTGGTCCTATGTGGAGTTATGTGTACGTGTGTACTAGTGATTGACTGTTTGAAGATGATCTTGTGTGATGAATATTCACTGAACTGGTTGCTTGGAATACGGACTAAATTGCCTGACGGTTTAAATACGTGGTATTAAAAATGATAGATGTCAATCAATCAATAAGAATTTAACTTCCGGTTCCTCGCCATAAAGCAATGTCAGGGACGTCTCTTGCAGACTTTGCAATAAGCTGACGCTAAAACATCACACGATGACGACTGAGTATACAAAGACCACAAATATGTTAGCATGGTTCATTAGTTCTCTGTAATGCTTGGTATTTATTTATTCAATTTGAGAAATGAATGTTGCAGAGAAAGCATAAACAGACAATACCAGAGAAGAGGTTGTACATTTTAAATGCACAGGACATGTTACTATTTCAAATCACTACTTTAATTTCACTTGCAGTCTCTTTCGAAAGCACATTGAACTGATTCTGTTATCAAATTCTACTTCAAACATGTCTGTGAATTCATTTTCAGGGTAAAATAAGAGCAAATGTTATGATGAATTTTATATTGAATTAATTGCTGAGAGTTGTCGTGTAATTACAAGTAATCGAATTGGATAAACGTATTATTTTATTTATTTGGATAAACACACTCATTATATGAGATTGTACTTCATGTACTACATTCGGTACTTCATGCTGACTGAACCTAGGTATCATCACTAGTTCAAATCGATGCCGTACTATGATAATATCTACGCGGACAGACCTGCGAGCTTGCTTGAATGCAGATATCGAGTACCTCGCAGTTCAATGTAGCCGAACGGATCGGTATATTGGATAGTATCGATGTTGGAGCCTGTGGAGCTAGGACTGATGCAGAGTTGACGATGCTCAGTAGAGATGAGAAGTACTATAGGAGCCGAGTAACAACAACAACAACAACAATCGATGAAAACGACGTAAAATCGCGTAAAGCGTTAGCATTAAAAACTGAAGCAGATAAATTAAGTGGAGAAACAGTAAGTGAACTTGAAGTGAATGTTAGTGAAGTGGTGGTAGAAACTAAAGCGGCAAAGCTCTCGCTTGGATTAACAAATAGGGGTATCTTTCAGTACGGATTACTCAGTCTGTTTGTGCTGCTAATCTCTGGATTGATATGTCAAGTGTCTACGGGTAGGTCAAACTTATTTAACCATTTATTGTTAATAAATTAAACAATTACTTAATTGTTGCTATTATGTATTGTTTATAACTATGTGTGTGTTTAAATGGTAAAGCTAAAGCTAAAAGCTGAAAAAGGCTGATGTGAACGTCAGTTTTCTCACTCGAAAGCGATGTCAGTGACGGGCAAGCCCAGGATTTGAACCCCACACATACTGATTCGCGGTCGAATGTCTCACCGACATCGCCACTGGCTCCAGCCAATGGCATTAAGTGTTAATTTAATGGTGGTGGGCCATGCGTTTTAAAAATCAGTAGGCAAACAATAGATGTTAAATATCTAAATACAGTGTATATATAGGCCTAAATTAAAATTGAGGTACGATTTACCACATATTTGACATTATTTTTTCGACATTCTATGATCTTGCGATAAAGATTATATAAAATAGACTGTTTAGCGGGCGATGATGGTGCCCTTATGAAGACAGGATATATTTTAAAACTATAAAATTGACCGATTGAAAGATAAACAGCTTTCAACATCTGGCCAGTAATTAATTAGTTATTATTGATACTATTCATTAATATATCAGTATTGATACTATTCATTAATATATCAGTATTGATACTATTCATTAATATATCAGTATTGATACTATTCATTAATATATCAGTATTGATACTATTCATTAATATATCAGTATTGATACTATTCATTAATATATCAGTATTGATACTATTCATTAATATATCAGTATTGATACTATTCATTAATATATCAGTATTGATACTATTCATTAATATATCAGTATTGATACTATTCATTAATATATCAGTATTGATACTATTCATTAATATATCAGTATTGATACTATTCATTAATATATCAGTATTGATACTATTCATTAATATATCAGTATTGATACTATTCATTAATATATCAGTATTGATACTATTCATTAATATATCAGTATTGATACTATTCATTAATATATCAGTATTGATACTATTCATTAATATATCAGTATTTCACTGGGTGTATGAGCTTGTATTGATGAAAGCCATCAATTTAGTTATAGGCAAATAACTCGAGTCTGCAACTGACGCTGAAATAGATTTGCTATTTAGTTTAAAGTAGGCATGAATATTTAGAATTGTATGAAATGGTGCTGACTTTGATCTTATCTGTCAAATTTAGAAATTTAGCTAATAATAATTTCTATAAGTACTAAGTAGTACATTTTTAAATTTAATTGTGTATTTGGACTAATGAATATCACTTGCGAAAAATTGTCACATGGTTATATTGATGCGGAATTAATGCCTCGAGCCTTCAATTTAATGAAGATTTGCTTCGCCTTTTTCATGCTTAGACGATATAATGGATTTCTGGTCGCGTGATGTGGTTTAGTCGTTCAATTTTTTAATTCCACTGAATTTGAGGACGTTTAAGCTTTAAAATATATCAACTTGACCTTCTTAATTTTCTTCAACTTTTAAAATTGAACTTAAAACAACTCAACTTATCAACTTAACTTTCTTAATTTTCTTTCATATAGTTTAACTAGAATAGCTTTGCAAAATGGTAAAGCTATAGCTATTATAGTCTTAGTGTTACGCTGCAGACAGGTTAAAGATGCAGTATATTAATTTCTAGGCAAAGTCTAAGGTCTAATGTCTATGGGTAATGTAAAGTCTAACGTCTAGGTAAAGTCTAGATAATGTAGAGGTATAATTTATTGTACATGTATATGCAATATATTAAAATCTATCTATCGCTCTCTCTCTCTCTTAGTGCATTGCCTGTTGGCAGGTCCAAGGTATATAACCCCTCCACTCATCGCTATCTTCCATTCTCCTCTTTAAATCTATATTCAAATCTATTAATATATTATTAGAATAGAAGTATATTTTTACTATATTCTAATTTATAATAGATACATGTAATGTATTCTAATTTATAATAGATACATGTAATGTATTCTAATTAGAATTATACGTAATGTATTCAAATGATGGGTAATGTAGGCCCATTTGTAAATAATCAAATAAGCAATTTTTCTTAAAAACAGAAGTTAGCCCGGTTATTGAACACTCTTATTGGGGGTCTTTCTCATTCCCAAATCATGAGAAAATGAGTTTTGATCTTTCAGGATTCGCTGAAATAGTAACTGCCCTGGTATGGGAGGACTTCGTATGAATAGATCTCGTATGAAAGTGTTGGTGTGTGTTGTGTTGTATTGACAACTTTTCCTAATGAGATCTCGAGGTGGAAAAAGTGGCAATTGAACCTGGCCGGATGGAAGAAGTGGCTGAGAGAGAGAGGGAGAGAGAGAGAGAGAGGGGAGAGGGAAAAGGAAAGAGAGAGAGAGAGAGAGAAAATATCTGTTGCGTAGGGGATATGAACTAAGTCGTAATATTCAGTAAATATGTAAAATCTTTTCTCTCACTCTAATTAAAGAGCATTGAAAGAGTACAGTGTATTTAGCGGGTTGCCAAACATGCATTGTATAAATGAAGTCATACCCTCTAATCTCTTTCCTTTTTTCTGGATTTTGTATTTTTAGTAGCCTTTACTATAACCTCAACGTTTAGCTTCCAATTATATAAAATTAGAAGTCAAAACAGGCTTATAATTATGCAGTGTTATGCTATTCTACCGCTGCTGTGAGAAAAGCAATATTTAAAAACTACTTGCCGAATTCTCTAACTCGACCATTTATAATTTGTAGGAGAGTAGGTTTAATGGCTAATGATGTTATTGAGTATTTATACGACAGAAGGCTTTATTTTTTACCTTGCCAACGGCCTGCTACTTCCATGAGAATGAGTCAGTCATGCAGTATTTATAGACCCCCCGCTGGGTAGTGGAGTAGAATAGTACTACAGTGATACATCGGATATAGGCGGTCTCTGCGAACTAGAAAACTAGGGAGAATTAATATATATTATAGGTCCAGAAAATTAAGAGGTAATGCGAACAGTATTTTGATTATTGATTATTCATCATCATCATCATCTTCCCTTCATCATCATCTTCCCTTCATCATCATCACCATCTAAATCTCAGTTTAACCAGGGTAAGGATTCGGATAAACTGATCCATTCGTTACTTCGTTTTGATTACCGTACTCTATTCTACCTGGATGCTTTCCTGTTATTTGTTGAAAGCTCATTTTCCTGTTTCAAATTCATCAGATAAATAAGTCAGGATCGCCTAGTATGATCTCAATCGTTTTGATTCTCGGGGCTTTAATATACATTATACAGCAACCTACTATATATCTTTATTCTTTATTCTTTATAACTTTATAACTTTAATCTATATAATGCTGGTTAAGGAATCCCTGCTTTAGTAGTTTAGTTTTAGTTTAGTTTTTTTAAATAGTTTTTTAAGGTTTATAGTACTTATAGTTATAGTTTTAGTGATATATTTTATTTTTATAGATCCCAGTGCCTCGGCCTGTTGACCTCATTTCATTAACAGTGCAGCCGTATTTGACTGATAAAACGGGCTTTGCCTGTTTTAATTCATGCTATATGCTATGCACTGTCTAGAGATGCCCATATAGAGTCCTATAATACATATGCACGTATGTGTCTATGTGAAAGCAGAATGTTTATTGAACTGAAAGTAACAGTTACAGATTTCTTTCTTTCAATCTACGCTAATATATATATATATATATATATATATATATATATATATATATACACATTATACATGTATATATATATATACGATATGTATATATATAATGTATATAGGCCCTATATATATATATATATATTAGATACATACATGTATATACATATATATATATATATATATATATATATATATATATATATACATATGTAATTATGTATGTATGTATATATATACATATATATATATAATATACATACATATATATATATATATATATATATATATATATATATATATATATATATATATGCGTGCGTGCGTGTGGGTTGGTGTGTAAGAGATAGACTGTGATAGAGAATACTTGGGATCTGCTGCAACAATAAATTTATTATAGAATGTGACTGGTTAGGCGCGCATGAAGATATTTGTGGTATTTCATTGTTACATGTTTGTAAGCTACATACTCTGAAATATCTAAATAGTGACGTCTTCATTACAGCCTTGCACGCACTATCTATATAAATAATGGTAATTCTCTCTGACACTCATACCGATATCTCTAGGCTGTTTTAGGCTATAGACCAGATGAGCGTCATCAAAAGTACAACTTGAGTTGTAGAAAATTTTTGATAATTATTCTAAACTGCTACTAATAATAATAAAGGTTTAACGTCCGTTTCCTTATACAAGGTTGATGTCAGAGACTTCACCCTATCGCATGTAGCTACAAATCGATTCACCCATGCGACCTTAAAAAACATGTGTAGAAGAGAAAGAAATAGATCCTAAACGGTGCCAGTCCGGTGCAAACAGTCAGGCAAGATGAAAAATCTCTGACGGGAAGAGATAAGTGGACGTAGAAGAACAATAGCGAAGATCAGGAGGCAGAGAGTTCCCAACAGTAGTTTGTGCAGTAGAGATTTGGGATGTAAAATTTAGCTTATTTTTAGTTAACGGCACTTTAGTAATGACAGATATTTCAAGCATTGTAACAAAATTTCAAGTAGGATTTAATTTATTATAGGCCTAAATATTTACTTCTAACTTTATACTACTGTGATTTATCTCTCGTGAGTTTTGTGTGATTTCTGTTAATAAACGTATTTTCTTAATCTATCTCGTTAAATTAATTTACATTATATTTTGTAACTCGATTTTATATCGAATTTCCTAGTCAGTGACTTGTGAAGCATTGTGTATTGTGTATTTAGCGTAGTAAACACGCAAAATACTTGAAAATGATTTCGAAGAAAAATACTCGATGCTTGAAAGAGTGTCACTCGCCACAGCTTTGATTGTATAGTAAGTGGCCTCTAACCTATCGTTTACGTATGTTCAGTGTCTGTTATATAGCTCCTATGCACAGCTCACGTATTATTGCTCCTTTCAATAATAGATCATTAAATATGTATTTATATATTATATATTATTGCTACTGATATGATATATATTATATACATGATATATATTGTATTATAATATATATGATCTATTATTGCTCCTTGCAATAATATATCCTATACTTTCAACTGGTTTTGTGATTATTGATTTTCACCGTTTTTCGACCTTTTTGAGACCCATAGACTTGGTTTTGGTTCAATAGTGCTTGATGTTGTCATGGTTGACATTAGCACTATAATTGTTGTTGTTGTTGTCGTTGATGTACAGCACTTGTTATACAGTTGAGTGAATGCAGTTTAATTTACTGTATTGTACTGTATTGTACTGTATTATACCTATTGTACTCTATTGTTTCTTCTGCACTACCTCGTATTATCTGAAATCTCTGATCTCTGTTTGTAGCTGACTTTCATTTTCTCGTTCAGTGCCGTAGGTCAGTTTAATCTGATATATAGACGCGTTAGGTTTCAGTACAATCTCTATCTTCAGCTCGACTTACCTAGAACTGGTGCAGAGCTTTGAATCTCTCCAGGCAAGTTCAAACATTGTGACGACAGCTAGAGTGTGCAAAGTCGTCTAGAATTGAAAAGGAAAGTTCTGATTTAAATAAATAAATAAATAAAGGTTTAACGTCTGTTTCTTCATCCAGGGATGATGTCAGGGACGTCCCCAACAGCACACATCACTACAGATCAATTCACCGAGACCGATCTGCGAAAGAAATGTGCTTAGGAGAAAAATTTTATTTAAATTTTTTAAAAATTTAACTGTAACACACAACAATCATAGTAAGTATGTAGCTAATGTATAATCGTATAATAATTATAAGACAGCTGTGGTAATCATTCAAAATTTGGTAAATTACTTGAAATTGTTGGATATCTAAGCGTGAGAACAGTGTTTATTGCATTATCACGGGTGTTTACGCTATCTTGAGTGATATTCTATATATCACTCAATACAGTGTGATGTTCGACAATCTTGATGGGCGAAAGCGAAGTAGGGTGATAGTCGGATGCGGCGAAGAAGGCCCCGGTGGTGTTTTGATTTCAGCAGATAGGAGAAGAAGCTATGTTTTGACATGATTAGCGGTATTGAAAGCTTTTAAAGTGGCTTTCATATCTGTGGGACGTAGTAGCGTGAAGGGTCCGCGCTAAGGCTATGATGGTTCGAGGGAGAAATGTATATATACAGAGTATATCTCTGATATTATGCATTCAAAGGTCGTGCCCAATCAAAGGCTGTTATTGCTGCCAGAGTATATCGTTTCTGTTTTTTTTTGCGTTTTAAAGTTGCGGAGGTTTCGATTTTAGAGAGTTTGTCGTGTGTGTAGATCTGATGAACGAAAGTCAACAGTTCTCGTGTGTTAGATATTTTAACCTAGACTCCTTGAAATAATTCCTGTGTGTGTTTAGTGTGTGTTATTTATTATCTCTTTCTGGTGTTCGGCCAAGTGGTAGGTTCAAAGTACATACTCCTACTCACATGCGGCTTTCTTGCTCTATATAGAGCACTCCATCGATTAGCGAGTTAATCCCTGTATGACGAGCTACGCCTTATCCGCATCTCAATGTAGCGTATAGCTTGATAATAACATGGCTTTTGAGGAATTTCCCGATTGCTTTCCCCAGTTCTTGCTCAGTCGCATCTTAGGTCAGGTGCAGTTTAAAGTTGTTCTATTCTTATTTATATTTGATGTTGTCTCTAGTAGTTGAAAAGGGCGTTAACTTGACGTCGATATGGTTGTAGCAGCATTCAGTCAGCAGTGTTTATTTGTGGCGCAGAACTTCTTAATGTGTTGGATTGTGTCGTATTGATATTATATCAGGTTGATAGTGAATGTATTCGACTGTGTCGTATTGATATTATATCAGGTTGATAGTGAATGTATTCGACTGTGTCGTATTGATATTATATCAGGTTGATAGTGAATGTATTCGACTGTGTCGTATTGATATTATATCAGGTTGATAGTGAATGTATTCGACTGTGTCGTATTGATATTATATCAGGTTGATAGTGAATGTATTCGACTGTGTCGTATTGATATTATATCAGGTTGATAGTGAATGTATTCGACTGTGTCGTATTGATATTATATCAGGTTGATAGTGAATGTATTCGACTGTGTCGTATTGATATTATATCAGGTTGATAGTGAATGGTTCGAGGGAACTCGATACGTGTTTGCGCTGATAAAATCTTTCTAATAGAATCATTCGATCAACGAATGTTTATTATTATTATATAGTTTCATAGCGACTTGACGCCAGCATCGGCTCTCTATCTCTCTCTCTCTCTCTCTCTGTCTCTCTCTGTCTCTCTCTCTCTCTCTTTGTCTGTCTCTGCTCTCTTTCTCTCTCCCATACTCGCTCTTTCACTCTCCCTCTCTCTGAAACTTTCCCAGAAGCTGTTGTAGCATAGACTTCAATAGTCAGCGTACGTGAGATTCTTTGAAGTGATTTTCCGTTGCCTCTAGGCTTGACTAAAAACTTAATTTTCTGGACCTGCTAGCCTGGTTTCGGTAGATAATGTAGGATATCATCAGGAGTCTACATTCAATGAAGCCGTGGCTAGTAACGACCTCTGTAGCGTCGTCCTTGACGATATCTTTGACCGTGGAAACGGACGACGATAGAGCCTAGGGTCTAGCGCGCTCAGTGAGTAGAGTCCTATTAAGCAGTAACAGTAAACAATAAACAGTAACTTGCTGTTACATTAATCTTTGTGACGGCAGCTCGAGTGTCTCGAGTCGTCTTGAAGAGAAGCCTTGAGCTTCTGAACTTTGACGTTAAACAAAACTGTTATCTTAATCTTTGTGACGGTAGCTCGAGTGTATCGTCTTGAAGAGAAGCCTTGTGTTTTTGACCTTGACGTTAAACACACTACAACCTGTCTACCAGTAGAGTCCTGTTAACGCGTCGTGTTGTGTGTTTCATGTGTAAAAAGCCCTTTAGCACTCTCTGCCTCCTGGAATAAACCATGGACACCTTTATATATAGCATCTTTACATGCAACCTCAGCAGCGCGTGAACAAAAGAAGGCCAACCTGTTATTTTCATGATACGTTGATGATGATACATTATATATTAATTATCTAGAAGTCCATGGATAAACTGGACCGCGAAGTCTCAACACAGTATTCGAGTGAAAATGCTGCCATAACGTCTGCTGGTGTTTGACGTATTTGATAAATTGTCGAGGAATATTATTCCAAGGCCGAGCAAACTTTTAATTTCAATTATACTACCGTAAGCTGATTGTTTGTAATGTGTGATAAATGATGGAGGAATGGAATGATGTATAACCGCTTATCCAAACCCCATTTTCAGTAAATCCACCCTTCCTCACGAGTTCTACTTGTATTGCCTAGTGGCAGGTCCATTGCTTGTAAGTTATAAGATTTCTTATGCCAAGTTTTCATTTACATATTTAACAAATGTGTCTTCAAAAGAATGAATTTCAATAACAAATGACATTACAAATTCTATTAAATTTAGATTGCTTATAACAGCATCGATGGAACCATGTATTACAAGGGCATCAGAATATATTTTTGTTTGCTTTCTGCAGTTTCTGAATACTGTTTCTGTCGTTTCTGTCAATTGGCTGATTTGGTGTTGGTATACCCCGGTTCTCTTCCTATAAGTGATTCTTACTCTTGTAACCAGCTTATAGAAAAAAAAAAAAAAAAAAAATCTCTATTAAATCTGAGCTATAGTACTTGTAGGTACTGTTCCACAGAGGATAAGCTCGGGAGAAAAATATGATGGAGAAAAATTCAAGCCATAATCGACTATCCCCGTGTTGTGATCGGTTGTTCTCGGTGTTGTGCTCGGGTGTGGTTGGACCACTGTAGAATAGGGCAACCGCAAACAATCTGCGCAAACAATTAGAGGCGACTAAAACAGGAGCTGGGGATGGCAAGAGGGGACCCACCTCACCATGAAATATTATTCCCCCCAGGATTAAATGGTAACTAATCCATCTAATTGAGGAAGGCAACAGGAAACCACCTCAGAAGCCATATTTTTCCCAACCTATAGCCTATGCTACACAAAGTATGGATATGGCATAGACTTTGTGAAGGGATTAACTTGTTGATCTAAGGAGTGCTCTTATGGAGCGAGGAAGCAGACTTTGAGTATGAATATGTACCTTGAGACTGCCACTTGGCAGTGCACTGAAGAGAGAGAGAATCGACTATCGTTCAGCGTTTATAGAAAGATCTCTATTAAATCTGATTCAACGGTTCTAATGTACGTTAAACAAGGCCTGCATCTACGCTACACTTTATCTGGGCTTGTTGGACTGTTATTCGACAGCGGATCAGTAGGTTCAGGGTTCAGATCCAGAGCTTCCCCGTCACTGACATAGATTATTGAGCTATCTGTAATATTTCTAGCTTATAGATCTATCTCTACACTGTCTCTAGGTTGTAGAGCATAATTAGACAATTAGTTACTCGTTTGTAATTTTCATTCAGTTGAATTTTAGAATTTCTGCCAAAACGGAGATCCCAACTCGCCTTGCCTAAGATTCGACCCTTAACCTTCTCAATAAGGACTGTCGATGCTGCCAGATAAGCTAGGCGTTGTTATTTATTAGGGATTTGACGTGCGCCGTGTATGATTGATTAAGCGTGAAAAGCTTGGCGGAGCTGTGTAGATCTCCCTTGATAAACTCTTCACTTCCAACCCGGCCAGGTATCAGGCTAGTGAGCTCACGTGTGGAATGAGTGCAGTCCGTCCCTGACATCATCCTTGGATGAGAAAACGGACGTTGAATCTTTATTATTATTATTATTATTATTTGTATTATTAGTATTAGTATTATTAGTACTATTATTATTATTATTATTACTATTATTATTATTATTATTACTATTATTATTATTATTATTATTATGATTATTATTATTATTACGTTTAGTGTTCCGTCTTGTGGATGCTCCGAGGCACATATTGTTCCACTTCTGACTCTGGTAGGCTCGCCGTATCATCACCATCAACATCATCATCATCATCATCATCTTCATCATCAATCCGGACACAATACGGGGAGCTGGGCTCTCCGTATCCACGGAATTATTTAACATTTTGACAAGTTCGTTTTCCGTCAGAATGGCTGACCGGTTGCCTATCTGCAAGTTGTCCAACAGGTGTCGTGTTTGAATCCTGTTCTGTCTCCGTCACTGACATGCTCTTGCCACAGGAGCTTGACGTTAAATCTGGCTTAAGCGTTTAGTATTTCGTTTCACAATTGTACACGTAGTTTAACATAAATTCAGCTGTTTTAAGCGCCGTCAACCTATTGAATTACTCTACGCCTCAAAGTATTGGTGGAGATTTACCAAAGCTGATGATAGGAACCGTCTAGAAGAATTTTTAAGACGTGCTACAGAGGCTGCTTTCTATAACAAAGAGTAAACTTTTGAAGTTTTTTGCTTGTCAGCTGACGGTAAGCTATTTAAAGCAGTCTGTTTTAATCCTGACCACTTGATGGCTTCGCTTTTGACCCCACTAAACCAACATTCATATGAAACCAGCGGAAACGTTTTGAGATTTGAATTTGTGTTGTTGTTTTGCCATTTGTCTCTAGTAAAAGGATGAAAACCTCTTCTGTGCATTGCCGGTGGTCTAATGAATAGTGTTAGTGTGTGTGTGTGTATGTGTGTGTGTGTGCATGTGTGTGTGCATGTGTGGGTGCGTGTATGTGTGTGTATGTATGTCTGTGCTTATATGTGTGTGTAAGTGTGCCTGTGCTTCATCAGTTAGATCACTTCCAATCTGTTGTTATCAGCATTGAAGCATTTCCACATCAAATTCATATTAACTATTGTTTAGAGTCTCAACTTGTTACAAGAGTAATTCATTTCAGATCCGAGTGTCTACAATGTTTTAATTCAAAGAATGAAAGTCTGTAACGACAAGACTTAGATTAGATCAAGTATATTGAAATGACTTCCTTAACCATTGTATTTCAACTAATGCAGTCATTATATAATTTAAGTGTACATGCAATTATACATGTACATTTTGTGTACTTGTGCGCATATACAGTATGTAATTATACAAAAATATATACATAATTTATACACTTAATACGATTATGGTCATTGAGAGATATTTATATACATCTATATATATGACAGAGACCTCCTTGACATCATCCTTGTATGAGGAAACTAACGTTAAACCTTTATTATAATAATAATAATAATAATAATTATTATTATTATTATTATTATAGAGCAATGAAACAATACTAATATTAATAATAACAACGCAATAATAATGAATAAACATTACTCTGCCCATTCATGTGTAAGTGTAAGTCTATAAAGAACTAGTTAATAGAATTAGAGAGTAGAACAAATTATACACATCAGCGCTGACATAATTTACTACATCTAAACTGGACGCCATTAAAAGGAAAAGAGAATAATGAGTCAGCAGTTTATATCAAGCAACGTTAGCAGTAGATGTAACCGATCAACGAACACTTGTCGTTAAAGATAATGGCGGCCTCAGAATTCGGGACGTCATCGACGATAAGATAGTAACAGTGGATGAATATGATGAGATAGATCATCCCGCCTCAGTCCTCCATAGGAGAGTAAATTGCACAAGAGTTGTAGCTCACTGCCTCATTCGCACTACAGAGTACGATATAGAGAGGTATCTAACCTTCTAGCTGCAGCACTACAGCATGGCTGACGAGAGCACCCACTCTGTTCCCTGCTCCACACTGGTAACTCTCTATCCCAGCTCTTCCGCTATTGCTCGTCATCTTCACAAGCAGCGTCTTATTCTCTAACTGAACCCTCCTCCTGTCATCCGCCGCTATGTTGACTCCATTTAGCCTCCAGCTGATCATAGCCCTGCCTTCCTCCTCCTGGGACGCCAGGGCAGAACCCTGGGACCCCTGGGCAGAACCCTGGGACCCCTGGGCAGAACCCTGGGACTCCTGGGCAGAACCCTGGAACCCCTGGGCAGAACCTGGGACCCCTGGGCAGAAACCTGGGACCCCTGGGCAGAAACCTGGGACCCCAGGGCAGAACCCTGGAACCCCTGGGCAGAACCCTGGGACGCTGGGCAGAATCCTGGGACCGCTGGGCAGAATCCTGGGGCCCCTGAGCAGAACCCTAGGACTCCTGGGCAGAACCCTGGGACCCCTAGGCAGAATCCTGGGAACCCTAGGCAGAACCCTGGGACCCCTGGGCAGAACCCTGGTCAGAATCCTGGGACCCCTGGGCAGAACCCTGGGACCCCTGGGGATCCAGGGGCGGAAGCTGGAGGCTGAGCAGTGCAGCAGGGCTGTTTCACCTCGAGGCACGGCCTGACTGACTGGCACCCTGGTGAAGTACAGGCCGATATTAGTGGGCGGAGCCAGAGAATCTACAAGAGAATAACAATCAGAGGCGCTAAGTTTTAAATTAAATTAGGACATATTAGCTTAGGCTGTAGTAAAAGTAACACATGGAAGTATTTGCTTGTATAATATCACTTGTAATAATGCAATCACGAGTAATATCATTTGTAATAATGCTGCTGCTAGTCATATTACTAGAAATAAGCTGTTAATAGCAATATCACTTGCAATAATGTTATTACTAACTAGTAATAATGGTTTCACTAGTAATATTTTTTGTAAATACTACTACTAGTAATATCATTTGTAATAATGCTATTATTAGTAATGTCACTTGTAATAATGCTTTAACTAGTAATATTACTTGTAATAATGCTATTACTGGTAATATCACTTGTAATAATGCTAATACTGGTAATGTCATTTGTAATAATGCTATTACTGGTAATATCACTTTTAATAATGCTTTCACTAGCAATATCACTTGCAATAATGCTATTACTAGTAATATCATTTATAATAATGCTATTGTTAGTAATATCACTTGTAATAATGCTTTAACTAGTAATATTACTTAAAATATTGCTTTTCTGGTTATATCACTTGTAATAATGCTATTAGTAGTACTATCACTTGTAATAAAGCTATTACTAGTAATATCACTTGTAATAGTACTATCACTTGTAATAAAGCTATTACTAGCAATATCACTTGTAATAGTGCTATTACTAGTAATATCCCATGTAATATTGCTATTACTAGTAATATCACTTGTAATAATGGTATTACTAGTAATATCACTTGTAATAATGCTATCACTAGTAATATCATTTATAATAATGCTATTGTTAGTAATATCACTTGTAATAATGCTTTAGCTAGTAATATTACTTGTAATAATGCTATTACTGGTAATATCACTTGTAATAATGCTGTTACTAATAATATCACTTGTAATAATGCTGTTACTAATAATATCACTTGTAATAATGCATTACTAGTAATATCGCTTGCAATAATGCTATTATTAGTTGTATCACTTGTAATAATGCTTTAACTGGTAATATCGCTTGTAATAATGCTATCACTAGTAATATCATTTATAATAATGCTGTTACCAGTTATATCACTAGTAATAATGATCTTAATGATATTACAAATGCTATTACTAGTAATGGCATTATTACTAGTGATATGACTAGTAATAGCATTATTACAAGTGATGTGACTAGTAATAGCATTATTACCAGTGATATGACTAGTAATAGCATTATTACAAGTGATATGACTAGTAATAGCATTATTACAAGTGATATGACTAGTAATAGCATTATTACAATTATATTACTAGTAATAGCATTATTACAAGTGATATTACTCGTGATTGCATTATTACAAGTGATATTACTCGTGATTGCATTATTACAAGTGATATTATACATGCAAATACTTGCATGTGTTACAGTTACTACAGCCTAAACTAATATGTCGCTAATTTAGTTTAAAACTTAACGTCTCTGATTGTTATTCTCTTGTAGATTCCGTGGCTCCGCCCACTAATATCGGCCTGTACTTCACCAGGGAGCCAGTCAGTCAGATCGTGCCTCGAGGTGGAACAGCCCTGCTGCACTGCTCAGCCTCTAGCTCCCGGCCCCTGGATCCCCAGGGGTCCCAAGGTTCTGCCCAGGGGTCCCAGGATTCTGACCAGGGTTCTGCCCAGGGTTCTGCCCAGGGTTCTGCCCAGGGTTCTGCTCAGGGTTCTGCCCAGGGTTCTGCCCAGGTTTTCCAGGGTTCTGCCCAGGGTTCTCAGGGTTCTGCCCAGGGGTCCCAGGGTTCTGCCCAGGGGTCCCAGGAGGAGGAAGGCAGGGCTATGATCAGCTGGAGACTAAATGGAGTCAACATAGCGGCGGATGACAGGAGGAGGGTTCAGTTGGAAAATGGGACGCTGCTTGTGAAGATGACGAGGAATAGAGGAAGAGCTGGGATAGAGAGTTACCAGTGTGTGGCAGGGAACAGAGTGGGTGCTCTCGTCAGCCATGCTGCAGTGCTGCAGCTAGAAGGTTAGATACCTCTCTATCGCTCTTTCTTTGTCCAATGCCTACTGGCAGGTCCATGGTATATAACGCCTCCACTCTTCTCTGTCTCCCGCTTTCCTCCTCATAGCCACATATGAGTGGTTCTTTAAATCATCTAACTATCTATCTAGAGTTCTGTAAATAGCAGGTTCAAGGTTCATATTCCTACTTAGACTTTTCACCATCAGTAAGTCGATCTGATTCAAATGACGAAATCTTTAACCAGTCCTTTATGTGGCGGTCAGCTTTGAGAAAATATGGCTTCTGAGGTGGTTTCCAATGGCCTTCATAAGTTTCTTCTTTTAAATTATATTTTGCAAATGGTCTTTCGTGTTCTAACTCAGATTGGGCAAAGGGAACGATTAGCTATGTTGTCGGAGACGTCCCAGATATCATTGTCGCATGACGAATAGTGCGTTAAACACTGGCTGGAGCTAGTGGCGAAGTCGGTAAGACATTCGACCGCGGATCAGTATATGCGGGGTTCAAAGCCTGGGCTCGCCCGTCACTGACATCGCGTTCGAGTGAGGAAACTGACGTTAATCTTAGCTTTAGCTTTTTTTACTCTGGATGTAGACGTGTTCTAGAATATATATGGATTTAGGCGTATTCTGTGATTTAGGCTTGAGCTACAACTCTTGCGTAATTTACTCTCCTACGCGTGGCTGTGGAGCCAATTTACTGTAACTGAGGTGGGATGATCTATTTTATCATATTCATCCACTGTTATTATCTTATCGTCGATGACGTCCTGAATTCAGAGGCCGCCATTATCTTTAACGACAAGTGTTCGTTGATCGGTTACAACTACTGCTAGCGTTGCTTGATATAAACTGCTGACTCATTCTCTTTTCCTTTTAATGGCGTCCAGTTTAGGTGTAGTAAATTATGTCAGCACTGATGTGTAAATTTGTTCTACTCTCTAATTCTATTAACTAGTTCTGTATAGACGTACATTTACAAAGGAATGGGCAGAGTAATGTTTTATTATTATTATTGCTTTGTTATTATTAAAATGCTTATTGTTTTATTACTCTATATTAATAATAATAAAGGTTTAACGTCCGTTTCTTCGTACAAAATGATGTCAGGTTCGTCTCTATCATAATATAGATGCATATAAATATCTCTCAATGACCATAATCTTATAAACTTGTGTATAAATTATGTATAGGGTTTGTATAATTATATATTGTATACGCGCACACGTATACAAAATGTGTATGTATACGAGCATGACTCTAAACAATAGTTAATATGAATTTGATGTGGAAATGCTTCAATGCTGATAACAACACAGATTGGAAGTGATCTAACTGACGATTATTTTATGTCAAGTTTCTCACGTCCACCTCACTCTATCTCACTTACTGATGTAACCCCATTGCACCAAGCCTAGCTAGTATATGACCTTATTGCACCAAGCCTAGCTAGTGTATGACCTTATTGCGCCTGGCCTAGCTAGTATATGACCTTATTGCACCTGGCCTAGCTAGTGTATGACCTTATTGCACCAAGCCTAGCTAGTATATGACCTTATTGCACCTGGCCTAACTAGTGTATGACCTTATTGCACCTGGCGTAGCTAGTGTATGACCTCATTTCACCAGGACTAGCTAGTATATGATCTAATTGCACCAGGCCTAGCTAGTATATGACCTCATTGCACCTGGCCTAGCTAGTGTATGACCTTATTGCACCAAGCCTAGCTAGTGTATGACCTTATTGCACCTGGCCTAGCTAGTGTATGACCTTACTGCACCAAGCCTAGCTAGTATATGACCTTATTGCACCTGGCCTAGCTAGTGTATGACCTTATTGCACCTGGCGTAGCTAGTGTATGACCTCATTTCACCAGGACTAGCTAGCATATGACCTAATTGCACCAGGCCTAGCTAGTATATGACCTCATTACACCAGGCCTAGCTAGTATATTACCTCATTGCACCAGGCCTAGCTAGTATATGACCTAATTGCACCAGGCTTAGCTAGTATATGACCTAATTGCACAAGGCCTAGCGAGTATATGACCTAATTGCACCAGGCTTAGCGAGTATATGACCTAATTGCACCAGGCTTAGCTAGTATATGACCTAATTGCACCAGGCTTAGCTGGTGTAGCCTATTTGCACCAGGCCCAGTTACTGTGACCTTGCTGCTCTTTCTGGGCAATTTAATTGACGGAGAGATGTCAGAGAGATGTTGTTCGTAAAATTAAAAAAGCTACCAAAAACTAATTAACTGTTAGTCTATGTTAACATCAGCTAGCTATCAGCCGATGTTAACATTAACTAGCTATCAGCCGATGTGAACATCAGCTAGCTATCAGCCGATGTTAACATCAGCTAGCTATCAGTCGATGTTAACATCAGCTAGCTATCAGTCGATGTTAACATCAGCTAGCAATCTGCCTATTTTAACGTTAGTTTCATCTCTCGTAAACCTCCGCAATTACTTATCCGCAGTTGGAAACTGAATCGATCATGCCGCTGGCTCGTCCAAGTTGTTTTTTTAAAAATCAAGATTAATTTTTCTTTTCTTTCTCGTTTTATGACGTCACAGATCTGTGTATTATAGATCTGAATTGTCCTGAGTGTTAAGAGGAGACTAGGCTGACTCTGAGAATTTCATAGGCCCGATTAAGCTCCTATGGCGTATGTTTTTCCTGATTTAACCGCTAAAGTCATACTTATTTTAAACCCTTAATAATATTGAATTAATAATAACTTCTTAATAATATTGAATTAATAATAAATTCTTAATAATATTGAATTAATAATAAATTCTTAATAATATTGAATTAATAATAAATTCTTAATAATATTGAATTAATAATAAATTCTTAATAATATTGAATTAATAATAAATTCTTAATAATATTGAATTAATAATAAATTCTTAATAATATTGATATTAACCCTTAATAGTATGCTTCATTTTTAAGAGAGGATAGACACTTATTGTGTTGGGATCAGCGGTTGGTTGGATAGGTTAGAAGGCTCGCAGACTCTCTGTAGGAATATGCAACTTGGGCCTTCTAATCGGAGAAAAGTTGCGAGAGAATTGAGAAACATACGAATCTGTACAATATTAAGTAGACAGTGTAAAAACTGCACCAAGTGACGTCTGTAGCAGAGTTAAATCTGTTAGCGGAAGGGTAATGTAGGTGCAAAATGGTTCTCCAATCATAAATTGGCAAATTCGTGCCATTTTTATTGCCAGATATTGACAGATAAAATTTTGTAGTACTTTTTACACGTTTAGCTGGTACAAAATCAAATTTTTCTAAATAATGAATTATCTTCAAGTGTAATTTTAATTGAAAATGTGAAATGATAATTGTATTCAGTTTAGAATTTTATTGGTCGTATTACTGGTATTTAGATAATTCACAATTTTGTGGGTTCATTCAAATTTACATAGCAAGAATGATCAAATATGAAATTTTCTTTTCGTACTTTATGATCTTTATTTATAAAAAAGATTCACTGATGCAAAGACGTAGAATGAAGCCAACCCTAGAGCTCTAAGTCATCAGCTTGTCCACAATTTTCTCTTGTTGGGGATGATACAGAAAAGAAATCAAACTACAGTCTGCTCAGTTGGATAATATTTACTGGTATTAGTACCCTGTTTAAAAAATCCTAAAAGCCAAGTTTAACGTCAGTTTCATGCTTAATAGCATGTCAGTGACGTAGAGGGCACTGGATTTGAACCCTACTCCTACTGATCCGTTGTCGAATAACTCGCAAACAAGTCTCCGGTTTAGCCCACTACTCATTTGGACTAATATTTCTGAATAATAGAGACATGAGTGTCTCTGCTATTCTAATATTACAATTAAAATGAGCTGAATGCTATCAATTTAATTGAATGCTACTGCTTGTTTCATCTTGTGTTCACTAGTGGGCATCACGTGATGATATCTTAGCGGATAGTTTACACTTGCTACACACTCTCTACTTTGTCCTGCATTTCAACACATCTCTTCTATGAACCTCTCCTTTTCGCTCTCTCTCTCGCTGTCTCTATCTCTCTCCCTCTCTCTCTCTCTCTCTCCCTCTCTCTCTCTCTCTCTCTCTCTCTCTCTCTCTCTGTCTCTCTTTTTCTGTCACTTTCCCACTCTATCTAACCCTTTCTTTTTGTGTGTTATGTGTGCGTGTAATTGTAAGTATGTCTGTGTGTGTACTTGTGTCTCTGTGCTTATCAGAGTGTGTATCAGAGTGTGGGTGTGTCTGTGTGTGTGTTTGTGTGTGCTTATGCGTATGTGTGTATGTGTGTGTGTATATTTGTGTGTATTTGTGTATGTGTGTGTGAATCAGAGTGTGAGTGTGTCTGTGTGTGTGTTTGTGTGTGCCTATGCCTGTGTATTTATGTGTGTGTGTATATTTGTGTGTATTTGTGTATGTGTCAGTGTATCAGAGTGTGGGTGTGTCTGTGTGACCGCGTATATCATCAAACTGCTGCTGCAGCCAATATCAGTCTGTGACACCAGATGTCCAGTATCCACGCGTTTGAGATCACGTGACGTTGGTTGATTGATTGATTGGATGATGTATAGATGTTTGCGATGTTAGAGGATTAGAGTGCCGCTATAGAAGTAATGCTGAGGATTGAGTGATCGATAAAACGTGTTAGGATTTACTGACTGATGCTTTCTGACCATGTTCAGTTGTCTAATCATTTCTTACTTTCGTTTTGTCTCTCATTCTTTCTTTAAATATCTCCTTTCCTCTGTCTCTCTTACGTCAAGGTTGACGTCCCAGACATCATCCTTGGATGATTATATTCACAGCATAATGTAAATTTAATTTGATTTACTTGTAATAATTAAGGGATATCGATCAAACAAAAACTGGTTGAACTGGGATTCACGGGAGGAGGATTATGATGATGATGAATAATGGATATCGATCTCGATTTATTTGTACGTCCTTTTTATCATATATATATATATATATATATATATATATATATATATATATATATATATATATATATATATGGTATGGCTTTGAAATACTATACCATATAACTAGCATTCAGCAACAGCAACATGCTTTTGCCACCGAGTGACTTGCTAGTACTTTGAAAGTTTGAGTACAGTTGACAATCGATACGTTAGAAAGTGATTTGATAGATGACATGGATGACGGGAACAATCGTCGTGGTGTTGAATGGGTTGTGAGGTTTTGCACTGGAAGTGCGAAAAATACCAACGGTTTGTTGTTGTTAAGTGAACAATTGAAAGAATCAAAATTAATACTTCAGCATTTCTCTGCTCAGTAAAGTCCCTCTCTCAGCTGGTAGTTGTCAATAATTAATCTATCAACTTATCATTTTAGATTTTTGTTACCGCAGATTGCCTTTATCTTTTTTCAAGTACTAGTTGGTTTCAATTTTGCAATCGTAAACTTGTTTGCAAGTAAATGCAGTTGTTTTCGCTCTTGTTCTAACCACAGGAATATTAACTTTTATCAAGTTGCTAGCATTGTTTAGCCTGACTTGATTTACTTATAATAGATATCAAAAGATTTACAATACACTGGCTGTCAAAAGTGACAGTTTTTATGGGCATCGAAACTGAGAGATAAAAGATTTCAATTGAGTAGTTGCTGTTACCATAGACATGATAGGCAGTGATTGGCTGATCGTAGCGTCATAGGAAATTAAGCGGCGGGCATTAGATCCAAAACAGCGCCATATTGTTTCTTTTCTTCTGTTAACAAATTATTTAATTTGCTTTTTTTACTTTTTCAAAGTTGGTAGTTTGATTTATAATTCAGGATTAGCCATAGGTTTACAGTTATGGTTAGAGTTTAATTAAAATGGAATTGGGGTTAAATTAATATTGATTTATTCATACTAGATCCTATGCATTTATTTATTCATACTGTGAGCTCACTAATGAGCACACCATCGATTCATACTAGAGCACAGCTCAGAGCTTTTACAGCACTTCTTGTGTTAGCTGGATAATGTTGACTTTTGATATGCTTTTATATTCTATTTTCACTCCTATCTATACTGCTATGATGCTATCCCTAATATCCGAGTTAGTCTTGCCCTGCTTTAGCTCTCCTGGGCCAATATATATATATATATATATATATATATATATATATATATATATATATATACAGTATATACAGTATATATATAATATATATATATATATATTATATATATATATATATATATATATATATATTATTTATTATATATATTTATTATATATATTATATATATATATACTAGTATTTTATCAGTAAATATATTGGGCCACTATATATATAATATATATATATATATTTATTCGTGAATAAATCCACAGACAAAGCATAAAGAAAGAAATTACAAATATGTGCAAAACATACACAGTAAGCAACCAATGCAGATGCAAACAAGTATCTGAGAGTGAAATAATATATGATTTGCTACGGTCCTTATCTCAGGCTAATCAGTTTCTCTAGGTGCTATTTGGTCCACGGCTGCGGATGCTCGTCCTACAATTGGAGGCTGTAGTTCAGTGGAATTGCTCAGGACGGTTGCTATATGCTGCCGGAAGGAGTGTAGGCCGACAGATTAAGCGTAGGATGTCTGTGACACTGGATAGGATAGGATTGGATTGGATAGGATAGGATAGGATAGGATAGGTTAGGATGTATGAGGCAGAGGAAGGCCGAGATTAGGTAGGTTAGATGATTTAAAGACCCACTCATACGTGGACATGAAGAGGAAAGCGAAGGACAGAGAAGAGTGGAGGCGTTATATACCCTGGACCTGCCAGTAGGCCGTGCACTAGGAGAGAGAAAGTATGTGACACAGTGATGAGTGTTGGTATGAAAGTTAAATCCAAGTTTAACGCCAGTTTCCTGTTTAGAGAGCGACGAGTGAGCGCTGGATCTGAACCCTGGGGCTACTGGTCCGCTGTGAGAGTGTTAGACGATACCGCATGCGGAACTCTTCATCGTAGTACATCATCAGTGGGTCGGCACGGTCGCGAAACACTCGGACGAGAAGGTCTATCATTCATGCGATCCAAATAATGTGAAATAATCAACCAGAAATTTTCGTCTATTAGTCGGGTAGATAAAATCACATTTTAGTGATACCGGGACATTCAATTTATTAATTTAATTTATTAATTTTTGTAGCCCTACAATAATCTTTTAGCACTTTGAAAATCTGTCGAGAAAATAAAAAGAGTTAATTTTTCGTTTTTTGGACATAACTTTTTTATTAGTAGTGCTACGAATGGGGAACTTTACATTTGAATTCATCTAAAAATTCCGCTTCCAACGAATATAAGTGTGGCTTTATATGTTAAATGTCCCGGTTTTTTAAAATTTCTACCCGACTATAAATTGTTTATCACATCTCCATGACATTGTTGAGCTGCCATTTTTTACTAATAAAAAGTAAACAAAGCGACAGTTAACCATACTTTAATCACAGTTTAACTGTCCAACTTCGGGTAATTAGGAAACAGGCAGTTAACTGCTCGTTAATCACAGATTAAGGCTTCATGAAACGAAATTTTTATTGATCGTGATTAAATCGGTAGTTAAACTCTGATTAGGACTTAAACATCCCCCATGAAACCCAGCATGAGTATTGTAATACTTAGTAATATTGTAATACTTAGTATTGTAATACTTAGTAATATTGTAATACTTAGCATTGTAATACTTGGTATTGTTATTCGTTAAAATGCATCAAACCGTTGTAACGGCATATAACGTTCTTTGATTTGATCCAGAGTCTAGCTAAAATGGGATTTAAGGAAAGATGATTTGGATGATGACGATGATGATGATGATGATGATGACGATGATGATGATGATGATGATAAAAAATGGTTTAACAGTCTTGTATGGCCCTTATGCACGTACAGTAACAAGAGTGATTACTTTTGATAGTTAAAAGAATTAAAAAAGTGATGCCTGTTAATGGCTGAGAGAAAGCGAGTAAAGAATGCAAGAAATTTAAAAATGACGAGAAAAAATATTGAAGAGAAATATATTAAATGGTCATGTTGAACGCTGCTGTATCCTGTTGATACCGAAGATCTATCCGTTTATTGGAATATCCTGCGAATAGCTGCTGTAGGGAATTAACCTGATCGGGATAAACAGAGTCCTATGGAACGACTTTGAAGGACCTTCGATCGTTTTCTGGATTTATGTCTGATAGTGGAAATAGCACTGATGGATTTGGCGCTGTAACTAATATTCTAGAGTAAATTAGTAAGGCTTCCTTCTGATATAGTACTGCGCTACTGCTACTATATACTTATACATTGAATGTTAAATGGATATATAATTGAATGTAGGGCATCAGTCTATGCTCTAGCAATAGATGCCTTATAAATTGAATTTTGCTGTAATTCAGTTTTAAATATAAGCTGAAATAAGTGTAGGAAATAGTACTATACGACTATATGTATTAAACAGAAATCGTCTTAAAATTGTCGTAATACCTAGAACTCCGTCTAAATATGGCAACGGCTGCTGTATTAATTTATATTGTTGCAATCCGATTTTAGTTTTAAATAGAAACAAGCTGCAGCAAATATAATTACACTAAGCTACTAGCGTTCATTTGTATATATATAATGATCTCGTTTGATGTCAAATGACGATAATTGTGAAGGTTTCTTTCGAAGATCTGTAATGACGAAGAAATGTAGTAACGTAATATTTTACTGAGTTTATGTAAGTACCCTGATAGAGAGTGTCTAGGATACTGAAGTCATGTAACTAATCTTGGTGTCATTTTCCAGTCTTTTAAGTTTCTGTTTGAACTAATAGTACCAAGCAGACAAATTTGGACACAAAGTTCATATGATCATTTCTGTCGATGGCATCGGTTTTTATGATGATGTCGGATTTTAAATCATAATTTTTTTAAAATGCGGATGAGCGGAGTGCTTGCAGTAGAGAAGACTTGGTAACTCTGGATGGAGTTTTAGCATTGAGCCTGACGTTGAATCGATCCTCGATCTCGTGGATCCTCTCTCTCGTTCTCTATCTCATATCTCTCTTTCTTTTTCTCATCCCTTTCTCTATCTCGTATCTCTCTTTTTCTACTCTCTATATCATCTTTTTCTCTGTCTAATATCTCTGATTCTCTATCTCATCCGTAATCGTTTTCTTATTAAATCCTTAAAGACACATGTGTGAATTGTTTGCTCTAAATAGTTGATCGAAACTGCTAGTCAATGGCGTTGTATGTAGAATTTGTGCTGCGGACCAGCCTTCAGGCTGACATTGAGTAGCTTCAGTAGACGGCTTGTTCTATAATCAAAGGCTATTTTCTGTGTGATGCACTGAGCGCTGCTCTATGTTGGATTCAGCCAGTGGATAATGTTGAAGGTGGGATTGATTTACGATGGTCTTCCAAGGATTCTCTAGTAAATAGACCACGGACTATTCGTGCTACTGCTTTCGGTGCAAATTATTGCATTCCAGATTAGACTGCTGAGTTAATAGCGCGCAGGACTTGTAAACAAGAGACCAGCGGTTCGATTCACCGCCGGACCATCTCAGACGATGTCTCAATCAATCAATCAATAAGAATTTAACGTCCGGTTCCTCGCCATCATCGACAGAAATCATCAGTAATGTGTTTAACTGTATTGCGTTTGGTGTTACGTTGTACGTATCATATTGCCTGCCAGCGTAGAGTTTCGTTTTGTTGTCGTTTTATCTGTATTATTTAATGTTATCATTTTATCGTTTCTTTATTACTGTAGGCTATTTATTTTTTCCTTCCGCACCAGGTCCCTCTCTAGCATCTCGTATTATTTACTTATTTATGTTTATTAATTAATTTATTTCTACTGTTTATCAGATCTTTTTGCTCCTGTTATTATTTTTGTTCTTGTTATTATTTCTACACTTGATATTATTTTTGTTCCTGTTATTATTCTTGCTGTTGTTATAATTTTTGCTCTTATTATTATTCTTGCTCTTGTTATTGTGTACAGAACTGGATCAGTTCTCGGAACTCCCGGTGGACACGGAAGTGCGAGTGGGTGACACGGCCTGGCTGCATTGCTCTATCTCAGGGGTACCGCCGCCCTCGATCACCTGGGAGAAAGCTAAGCAGCCCATAGATCTCACCTCGGGCAGGTTAGTGGTCGCTTGCTTGTTGTTCTTTGTGGCCTTAGAGCTCCTCAGGAAGCCGCAAATCATTGTTCAACATCGCTTGCTAATTAATAGCTTGTCTTCTTTCTGTGGGGCAGCATATGTATGTATGTACTATTTTTATATATACATATATATATATATATATATATATATATATATATATATATAACCGAAACATCGGATTAAATAACCAGCACACTGGCGAATATTCTAAATTCTTTTTCTCATATATCTGATTTCATATATCTCACAGTGTGCAGTAATCTATTTAACTTATTTAATTATAACTTAAGTGTAATTTAACTCGTGTAATGATTATCTCATTCGCTCATTTAACTCAATCTAACACTCTATAATTTGACTTTATCATTTTACGTGTTAAGTGATTTACAACAGTACTCTTTTTGTCGATTTTAGAAAAAGCGTGTTTGGTAGCTTAGCATGTGAATGAGTGGGATTTAATGCGGCTATTAGCGTGGATTAGTAGTCAGATTTTCAAAGCTATTATAAAATACATGACGAGTGTTTGAAGGAGGAGGTAACGTCTGTTTGTACAGGTGAGCTTACTGCGTCAACCAAGAACCTTTCGTCGATTATGTTGTCACTCTTTCTTCGCGTTTTGTGTAATTTCTAATCAGACAAAATACCAGATAATCGTAGTGATCGAAATATGGGTCTGGCACATAATTATGGGCCTGGCAGTAAGGATTGAATTATTATTATAGAACAGGCATCATCATCATCACCTTCCCTTTAGTCCAAGCTTAACTAGGGTCGGGATACGAATAGACCTTCTCCTCTCCTCTCTGTCCCATACCATATCATCAGTCAATCCCCTATAACGTCTTGTATTTGTTGTATATAATTTAGTAGCAATTGCTACAGCCTAGGCGCTCATAGTTATAGAACAAGCACAAAACCTACGAGATAGAAAGACTTGTAGTGACGTCATGGATAAAGCCACAGTTGCGTCATCTTGCACATACTTGGTTCTCTATTTTCCACTGTACAAGTGTACATCAACGTCTGACTGAGGTTTAGATTTACTAAATATTACCTGCTTATTCGTGTCAACAATTCATCATGAACGTTAGTACAAAGAAAAATAGGCTAAATAAATATAGAGAAGGGAAAAATTATAGTTTACAAAAATTAAAATTATTAGTTTTTTCTCTTAAGGATTTTACAATATACTTTAAATTGATGTAGATTATTGATTTATTTAATAATCTATTACCTGATTAATTGATGAAGTAGTTCAGTAGTTGATTAAGCGAATAAAATAAAATCAAACTATTTTATTTCTTACGCATATACAGGTTCATATAACAGAACAACAGAAACTAAAGTGATTGTGGATGAAACTAACAGAACTCTCTAAACGAAATCGATAAAACACTCGACCGCGGATCAGTATGTGCGGGGTTCAAATCCTGGGCTCGCCCGTCACTGACATGGCGTTCGAGTGAGGAAACTGACGTTAACCTTAGCTTTACCTCCTTTACTTGATTAATTGATTATTGAACCATGTAATTGACTGATGCAGGTTGAGGACGCTACAGTCCGGTCGACTACTTGAGATAAGGGAGGCTGTGGCAGAGGACGAAGGCGCCTACAGGTGTAGAGCTGAGACGATGACTAGAGACAGATACAGCAAAGAAGCTTCGCTCACCATTCTACCGTCCACTGGTATGTAATCAATCAATTCAATCAATCAGTTAATTCATCCATCAGTCAATCAAATAATCTATCTGTCGATAGAACAAATAGTAAATCAGTCAATTAATATATCTCTTTTAGTTCACTGCCTACTCGCAAGTCCATGGTATATAACACCTCCACTCTTCTCTGTCTTCCGCTTTCCTCTTCTTGTCCACATATGAGTGGGTCTTTAATATTGGCCAATTACTATATTATCATTCAAATGATCGAATGATTGTTACGTCAGTAATGTAACAATCATTCGATCAATCAATCGGTATGACTATAGATATATCTATAGTCATACCGATTGTGTCTATAGAATCTATCGGTATGACAGTCTATCATTTAATGAATCAATCAATATATCAAGCATGTATAAACACGAGAAATCCAGACTCTCTATTACACTGTCCACTGCTAAGAAGATGTCCACCTGTCAATCTATCATTTCGGTTCATGTGTATTTCAACTCCAGGTGTCATGTCCTGAGTTAGAAAGGGAATAATGCTGCCAGTTAAGCGGCAGACATGCAGACTTATTTTGCCATGTCCAGAGCAGAGATATGGCGTGCGTGACTCGATATCTGTCATCTTCAATCTTGAGCTCTTTAATCATTTTTATGCGAATAGACAATTCCCGGAATTCATTTTTAAGTGTCAGTCAGTGCGAATACTGGAATATTTCTAAAAACTCTGAAGAATTTCACTATAATAAACTTATCTAATATAAAAAGTTGCAAATACATACAAATACATACATACTGTTATATACAATTGTGCATTTTTATATGAAATACAAAGAGCTAATTTTAATTAAATGAGATAGTTCTAATCAAAAACCGAGGAAGGCAAAGGGAAATTATTCAGAAGCTATAATTTCTCAAGGTATCGGCAACTTTAGATATGGATAAGGTGTGTGTAAAAGAAGTAACTTGTTGATCTATAGAGTGCTCTTTATGGAGCGTGGAAGCAGACTTGGAGTAAGAATGTGTACCTTGGACTTGTCACTTGAGAGAGCTATAGAGATAGATAATTTCGTTCTGCTTTAGAAATAGTAACTCTTCCGATTTCGATAATAGGCCTACAGGAACCTCGAGTTTCTCACTCAGTTTATAAGCAGAAGATCAAGAATTCGATTCTCAATTGGGCACTATTTGAAAGTAAGAGCAATGGTTTAATGCCCTCCTACACGATCCAATGATTATGGGCACTATTTGAAAGCAATAGCAATGGTTCAATGCCCTTTTACCCGAATGATTATGGGCACTATTTGAAAGTAAGAGCAATAGTTTAATGCTCTCTTACCCGATCCAATGATTATGACTGGGACTTTTTATAGTAACAAAACGATTCGAGCAAAGCGATTTGAAGAAAACTAGCAGATATCAGCGTTGGAGGATGATTTGTTAGTTCATTGTCTAAAGTATCGAAAACGATAGATGATATACCGGTTGTATAGGAAGTGCTGAATTGAGAAATAGAGGAATTATTTGATGATATGTGTGGAACTGGGTTGTTATAATGAACGGGTATCGGTTATTAAAGCATTCAGCAGTATTAATGTCGCTTGTAACGTTGTCGAAACTTCAAATATGGCGGGCAAGAGCCCCTCGGGCTGTATTAATGCTGTTTGATGTAGATAGAGTCATTAAACGTTTCGTCTATTTACTGATATATCGTTTTCCCCTCAAGCCATTATCTTCAATTCTTCAATCGATGATATTAGGGGAAAAAATAGCAGAAACAGTGACGGCTTGCCTTCTTTCCTTTCATTTGTCAATCTGGCAGCTTCAAATCCAACTGTCTTCTGGCAGTGATATAGCCTATAGGGTGAGTAAAAAAAAAAGATAACACCTGCAAAAAGTTTGAATATCTCAGGCTATTGTTAATATTTGTAAATTAAACTTTTACCAATTAATAAGGGACTAATTTCTGGTGGGGTGGCCAATTTTCATCCATTTTGGTGCATAGATTGTCCAGTTATGCAAGTTTCAGCAGAGCAACCCCCCATTTTTACCTTAAAATGGCGTTTGCTACAACGGTAAGGGCAGATTGCACTTCATTGACGAGAAGGTAAGGTTGAACTCTCAGTATTACGTCAGTACTTTGCTTCCGGAGCTGTTTGATGATTGCCATGCTCTTCTACCAAATGGTTTCATCTTTCAGCAGAATGGTGCTCCGGCTGATGCATCTCGTCATGCACAGGAAAGGATCAGCGAGAGAAACCCGGATTACATCAAGAAGAATGAATGGCCTCCAAACTCACCCGATCATAATCCTCTGGATTACCATATCTGGGGAACCATGCTGCATCTCTATCAGAAACACCAGCCGAAGCCTAAAAACAAGACAGAACTGCAGGAGGTGCTTTACGCCATTTTTAGGTAAAAATAGGGGGGTTGCTCTGCTGAAACTTGCATAACTGGCCTGTCTATGTACCAAAATGGATGAAAATTGGCCACCCCATCAAAAATGAGTCCTTTAGTAATTGGTAAAACTTTTATTGTAAAATATTAACAATAGCCTGAGATATTCAAACTTTTTGCAGGTGTTATCTTTTTTTTTACTCACCCTGTATATTCATTTAGACGTTCGCATACTGTTTTGTACATTTTTCTCTTCCAAATTCTTCGTCGATTAAACAGAACAGTATCTTTGCCTTTTTAAATCATAGTTTATATACTTTGTCTCTTTTGTTTTTGTTTAAGGTTAGTATCCTGAATCTCGGCTGATCTTGTATTCGTTGTTTGTGTATAATTGGGCTATTGTGCTTTAATTGAACTTATAAATAAACAATTAAGATTGTGTGTAACACGAGCCATTGTGCTGAATTTAACTTATAAATAAAAATTAGAATTGTATGTAACATGGTCTGCAACAGTTGTGCTTTAATTAAACTTACCAATAAACAATGAAAATTGTGTGTAATAAAATTGAGAGGGTCTGGCGGGCTGATAAATGAAAGAGTAATAAAATAAATAAATTTTGCTTCACAGAGTTGCGAGGTGACGGCAGTAGACTGCTGGTGTTGCCCGCCACGCGGGTCTCGGTCGAGGTGGGCTCTAGGGCTCGACTCGACTGCGCCCTGGAGAGGGTGGGTCTCCCCCCATCGGCCGTCCTCCTGTGGGGCAGAATAGGTGGGTGATTTATCTTTCTTTAAAATCTCAAGTCTATAGCTGTGGGTGCATTGTATCACCCGCCCAATTCTGTTTATAGCATTGATAACTTTCTTGCCTTTTTTGAAGGATCATATGAGCAACTCTTTAGATTACATGACTTTGATTATGCTATATTAGGGGGTGACTTTAACCAGTTGAATTCTAATTTAATTTCGCATATTACGGGTCTGGTTGATTTAACCAAAGAACCTACTAGAGGTCAAAATCAACTAGACCATATTCTTTTAATTGACTATCTTTTTGATAACATTAAGGTCATTAACTCTACAGTAACTAGCGACCACAGTGCTATTGTAGCTTATTCTGGTGCTCAAATTTTATGAACTACTAAAAGAAAGCATAGGGTTATATTTCGCCCGAAATCCCCTTCTCTTAATGCTTGTTACCTTAACTACTTATCTAACAATAATGTTTTTAAAGACATGTCTGACTTGGATGTGTAAGACATGTTTGATGAGTTTTATTTGATTGCTCGGAAGCTGCAAGATGCTTTCTTTCCTCCAAAGACAATAGCATTAACCTCTAATGACCCTAGCTTTGTATCGCCAGAAATCAAGAGTTTGTTACGACGAAAGAATGCTCTGATGCGCTCTGGCAAGGTTAAAAAGGCAAACTCTCTTGCTAAAAAAATTGGTAATCTAATTGCTAAAGCTAATTCTAAGCAGCTATCGCGTCTCAATACAGATTCATCAACGGCTGAACTCTGGAAAATGGTAAAGCAATGTTTAGGGAAAAAATCTAAGCATCTAGTCCCTGGTAATATCACTGCTGACTCCCTTAACGATCATTATGCTAATATATCAGCTGACCCTAAATATTCTGCGTCTCTCTTCAAAAGTACCAATTCTAAGGCAGATTTTAAACCACTTTCTGAATTTCAAGTTTTTAATATATTGAACAACCTGAAGCCAACCGCTACTGGTTTGGATGGTCTAACTGCCTGGTTTCTCAGGTTGTCTGCTCCTGTATTCTGTCAACCTCTAACAACACTTTTAAATGCTTCCATGGCGCTGTCTGTTGTTCCTAATCAGTGGAAAACTTCTTGTATAATACCTTTGTCTAAAGTTTCTAAACCCTCTACACTGTCCCATTTTCGTCCTATCTCCATCACTCCTGTTCTTTCCAGACTTTGTGAGAGAGTCATCATTTCTACTTACATTTATCCTGCTCTATTAAGTCCTCCTTCTACACTTTGTTTATATGACCAGTTCGCCTTCAGGCCAACCGGATCTACCACAGGTGCCCTGATAGCACTCTATCAGAGTATCTCACAAATGTTGTAAAGTAGTCCCTTTGTCAGAGTCATTGTTCTAGATTTTAGCACAGCTTTTGATCGGATCAGACATTCAACTGTTATTGAAAAGTTTACTGATCTGAACATACCACCTAGCATCCATAATTGGCTTGTTAGTTTCTTTACTGGCCGTCACCATTGTACTAAATTTGATGGCAATGTATCGTCTACTGCAAATATTTCAGCTAGTGTTGTTCAAGGTTCAGCTATTGGTCCCGCTTCATATTCCATTACTGCTTCGGATTTAAGACCTATCCACTCTCATAATGACATTATAAGTTCGCTGATGATACATACCTCAATATCCCATCTCAGTATCTTTATACCACTGACAATGAACTTGCTAACATTGACTTGTGGTCCAGTAAGAACAATCTACAGTTGAATAAGTCGCAATCCCGTGAACTTCTTTTCCATCCTCCGCGATCTAGATTTCTAGCAAGTTCTGTGCCACCGCTCCTACACGGAATTGTCACAGTGAACACCTTGAAGTGCTTAGATGTTACACTCCAATCCCACTTTTCTTTTTCTGTCCACGTGGATGGTATAATTAGCAGTTTCTCTTCTAATCTTTTTGCCATTCGCACTCTAAAATCAAAAGGTCTTAATTCTGACCTAATTGTCACTGTCTTTAAATCTATTGTACTCTCCAAGTTAACATATGCATCTCAATTTTTGGTGGGGTTATGTTGGTTCTTCCGACAGTGAACGCCTTGAAGCCTTCCTCAGGAAGGCTACTAGATGTAACTTCTATGATGGAGTACGATCTTTTGCGTAACAAACAGCATGTCCTGCACCGGCTTCTTCCGCCGCTTAAAAATAATGTTAACTTTAAGCTCAGGGAGAGGGCTCACCCTTTCTCTTTACCATCTAAGCGCACACCTTTGATGGATAAGAACTTTATAATTAGAATGCTATATAAAGACTCTTTTTAAGTTTTTTTAAACAATGTCTGCTTATGTTTATCACTTTCTATATTGCCATTTGTGTGTGTGTACGTTTTCTGCGGTATGTCAGATTTCGTGTAATAAACGAATATAATAATAATTTAATTAATTAATTAATATTTGATGCGCTTATTGTTACGTATTTAATTAATCAATCAATTAATAATATATGCGCCTACTGTTTCGTATTTAATTATTCAATTTATAATTTATTCGCTTATTGTTAAGTATTTTATTAATCAATTAATAATTGATACGCTTGTTGTTAAATATCTAATTAATCAATTAATCAATTACTAATTGATACGTTTATTGTTAAGTAATTAATGATTTAATCAATTAATAATTTATACGCTTATTGTTTAATATTTATTTAATCAATCAATTAATAATTTATACGCTTATTGTTAAGTATCTAATTAGGTCTTTGTCAGTTCAACTGATCGGATATTTCTATCTACATCTGTTTTTTGTTGTAAGTAAATTATGATATTACTAAATGTTTTTGCTAAATCTTTAGTCATTTTGGTGTACAATATTTTAGTAACAACGACATAATGATAACAATAATAATAATAATAATAATGATAATAATAATAATAATACTAGTAATAATAATAATAATAAAATAAGGGGTTAACGTCAATTTTCTCTTACAAGGATGATGTCAGAGAAGTCCCCATCACATGTCACTACAATATCAGGTCGATTTTTAAAATTCTTTAGTAAATTTAATTAATAATATAGTAATTTCTGGTGTAATTGAGTAATTTCTGGTGGAATTGAATAATTTAAAGTAATTTCTGGTGCAAATGAGTAATTTTCTGGTGTATTTTCTAGACGAAGCAGCCCCAATTGATGACGTCAGATACAAGAGGGTAGATAGGGGTGGGCTGGAAATAGAGACAATCGAGTTGGATGACGAGGGAACTTACGAGTGCTCGATACAGGGTTCAAATCTGCCTCCAGCCACTGTACTGCTCTCTGTCACAGGTAGTCTAGAGTTTCAGCAAATCGACGAATACATAGCGATTGATAAAAGTCATGAAAATTTTAAAAGCTGGTAAAGCTAGTGCTAACGTTAGTTTCCACATTCGAAAGTAGTGACGGGCGAGCCCAGGATTTGAACCCCGCACATACTGGTCCGCGGTCGAATATCTTACCGACATTACTACTGGCTCCAAGTTACAATATATCTTTATAAAAATGTAGAACTTTCTATTGCATAGCTCGGTAAGGCTGGTATTTCGCTACGTTGCGAAATGGAGTCGTTTATTATTACTGAATATTTTTGTTATTACTTAATTTGCATTAATTTCTCTGCGAGTTTAAATATGGAAGCTATCACGAGGATGTTGATTGAACTGGGTGGACATATCTACTGTAACCTCGTTTCTATGAATCTCTTTGACCTTTGATTTGTTTGTGTACCATTAGACTCTACTGTTCTCGTAAATAGAAGCGGCACTGTTTTTGAAGTTGTTTTATTTTGATTGGTTTTTGTTAATGGATAACGTTAGATTAGGGTACTAGAGTTTAGCAAGTGGTAGAAGGGTAATACGACAATAGTTTTTAAGAGCGATAAAAGATATTTAATATAATTATAGAAAGCGATGTGGGCGACTGCCTAAGAATAATGCGTAGTTACGGTCTGTAGTTGCTCGTGTTGTGTCCGTGTTGCTTGAAGAATTGACCAACCGTGTACTGCACGTGTCGTAAAAGGCGACATAAAACAAAATCCAAACCCACGTCAGAAAGGGCATTTGTTTGGTGAGCTCATAGTCTTCGGAAATTGCTACAAAATTTAAACGAATGGAATGGTATGGACATATTGTAATTGTGTGGGACAGAGAGGATTGAAGAAGGTCTATTCGTATCCTGAACTGGGATTCTCGAGAAGAAGAAGAAGAAAAAGATGATGATGATGATGATGATGATGGTGATGATGATGATGATGATGAAGGGCTAGTCTGTAGTGCTAATTTTTTTTAATCTACTAGCATAATGGCATTGCCGATGGCATTGATGATGGCGTGACTTTAGATTTTGATCTTTAGGTGAAATCTAGCCGATCGTCTGTTTGTATGTGACTAGAACACGAATCCTAAATAGCTGCTAACCTCGAGTCTGAATATGGATTAAGCGGACATATTCTTTATTCGTCACTGACATCGCTTTCGAGTGAGGAAGCTGACGTTAACCTTAGCTTTACCAGCTTTATGATGTACTGTATGTGTTATTTACGGGTCTTTTCTCAAGTCCCCTAGCTCTAAACTAACCCTATAATACTATAATTTACCTTAGTGTTCCCTAATGTACCCATATACCCGTGTGAACCGGGCTCTACTTTGAAAGTGGAGAGTTTAGCATCAGTTTCTCCTCGAGAACGATTCACTGTCAGTGATTGAGCAGGTGCTAAATTTGAACCCTGCACCTATTGTTTTACAATAGGACATCTAACCGATCGTGCAAGTGATTTGATTGTAGTAATGAAATCTAATTGTAGCATTTTTGAAACGTGAGAGAATTAGACAGGAAAAGCATCGAGATTTATGTCACTTCACTATGACTCTTGCGCTACCGCCTGCTTTAGTTAACTTAGCTCTGCACTTTCTCTGTTTACTCGTCGGTTTGACTAATTCACAAAAACAACGGACTCTTTTGTGTGTGTGTGTGTATATATATATATGTATGTGTATGTGTGTGTGTATGGCTGTGTGTGCGTGTGTTCAACTGCCATACAAACCTGCGGGATTAAACGTTTGTTTCTTTACTCGAAGGCGCCTTCACGGGACGTTCCAAGCTCTAGGAATGTTTAAATGTTGGTGACAGGTTGGGGCAAACGATTGCTCAATGTTTCTGTAGCTATTCAGCTAACGTTACTTTCGAAGCTATGGTGTTTCGTTAGATATATTTCAGTGACGACGTCGGTAAGATATTCGACCGCGGATCAGTATGTGCGGGGTTCAAATCCTGGCCTCGCCCGTCACTACATCGCTTTCGAGTGAGGAAACTGACGTTAAAATTAGCTTTTTTACAGTTTTGCTTTTGTAGTTCTTCTAACTGTTCACTTGCTGATCACAGCACAAATATGAACAAAACAAATGCATGCATGGCAAGCGAATAAATAGGTAGATATTATGCTGCTAGCACAAAAGAATAGAAGCTTTCTAAGGTGTTACAATAAAACGCTGCCACTCCAGTGGATTCTTAGGATTCTTGGTTACGTTTACGTGGAAAAAAATACGTCGCGGACCTTTTTAATGGCGACAGCAAAAGATGCGGCTCGTATTCGAAGCTGAAGCGGATATGTGATGGTGTAGCAGCGGATGTTTGGTGGGAACTGCGCTATTATAAGATAATTAGGAGTGCTGTGAACGCATGCACTAGATGTTGACCTTTAGAGCATCGAATTGTTACAACTCCGTTTATTAATCTTGAGTTAGTTCGCTGTTTATCGTTTTAATGACGTTTACTACAGTCACTGAAGACATTGATATAAAGATACTGCTGCTGCTTGTAGCTGAGTCGATAGCATGTTATTGCTGTATGACTGCGGATCAGAGTTCAAACCTCTGCTCGCCCTGCCACTGACACTTTCGAGATAGGAAACTGACGTTAAGTTTGTCTTAAGCCTTGTAGCTGAACATTGATTGTAAGAGACAGTGATTTTCTATACAACTATCCTCTCTTCTGTGACGAGTTAGCGACATATATTTTAAGTTTCATATATTTCGCTCATATATTTTAAGTTTCTGTAAAAATTATTGGTATTATTGTATAAGCCTACCAGAAATTGCTACAAAAATGTAAACGAATATAAAAGTCTCAAATAGGTGATTGATTGATGATATGATGTAGGACCGAGAGGATTTGCGACAGTCTATTCGTATCCCGACCCTAGTTAAACTGGAATTCAAGGGAAGATGATGATGTGGATGAGTGCATACTAGGTTTTGACGTTTATAGGCTGGAATAAGTTAAAATATTTTCCAGAAACTAATCTTTTGCTTAGTTCTTTGTTTTTCTTTACTAAATCGTTAGGGAAACTTAATTACTGTTAGCTGGCTTTCTTTCACAACACTTGATGTTATCCTTATTTAAATTGATCTCAAGTCGAATTAAAAATCAATTGGACGGACTTTTAAAGTTTGACTTGTATGTGATAGCCATTGGTTTTCTGCAGTGTTCGCATTTTTCTTGTTTACTAGAAAAAGCCTTATGGATATCGTGACTCTGACGACATAGTGCAAAAAGTTTAGATATTCTCAAATTTCTTAAGTACCGATACATTCACAACTGATATTAAATTTCTTAAATATATTTTCTCTTGTCTTGAGTGTCTTGGCTTTGGTTTAAGAGATCAAAGCTTCATAACTAGTGTATCGTTTATATTTTAGAATAATATAAATTTTATTAATTGATATAATGAAGATACATTTGTCAATATTCTCCATGCAGAGGCCCCTAGACTACCGGTAACGAGCTTGTCTGATGAGGAGGTTATAGTTCAGTCCCAGGCTCGGACCATACGATTGAGATGTTATGTGGAGGCAGGAAGGCCCGAACCAAATCTTACCTGGTGGAAGGATGGGAGAGAGATCCTCCTCAATGGCAGAATAAAACTAGGTATAGTAGCCGTGCATTACTGAAAATAGAATAAAACAAGGGATAGTAGCTATACATTACTGAAAATAGAATAAAACAAGGGATAGTAGCTATACATTACTGAAAATAGAATAAAACAAGGGATAGTAGCTATACATTACTGAAAATAGAATAAAACAAGGGATAGTAGCTATACATTACTGAAAATAGAATAAAACAAGGGATAGTAGCTATACATTACTGAAAATAGAATAAAACTAGGTATAATAGCAGTATAGTACTGAAAATAGAATAAAACTAGGTATAATAGCAGTACAGTACTGAAAATAGAATAAAATTAGGTATATTAACAGTACTGTACTGAAAATAGAATAAAAGTAGGTATATTAACAGTACAGTACTGAAAATAGAATAAAATTAGGTATATTAACAGTACAGTACTGAAAATAGAATAAAATTAGGTATATTAACAGTACAGTACTGAAAATAGAATAAAATTAGATATATTAACAGTACAGTACTGAAAATAGAATAAAATTAGATATATTAACAGTACAGTACTGAAAATAGAATAAAATTAGATATATTAACAGTACAGTACTGAAAATAGAATAAAATTAGATATATTAACAGTACAGTACTGAAAATAGAATAAAATTAGGTATATTAACAGTACAGTACTGAAAATAGAATAAAATTAGGTATATTAACAGTACAGTACTGAAAATAGAATAAAATTAGGTATATTAACATTACAGTACTGAAAATAGATTAAAGCTAGGTATAGTAGCCGTACATTACTGAAAATGAATAAAGCTAGTTATAGTAGCAGTATTGCCAAATGGACGTATAGAGAATGAAGCTAAGAATTATCCAGACAACATCCAGCATTGAGATGTTGTATCTGTTGTGTTGGTGTCCTGCTCGATAGCCTTAGTACTCCTCAGGAAGCCACGATCCATTGCTTACATGTCTCAGTTTATTGTATATTGTTATTTTATAAAGTGTAGTGGTTTGAAATAATAAATAAATAATTAATTAATTAATTTGTAGGCGAGGATAAGAGCACGTTGATCATATCTCAGACTACAGATACGGATAGTGGTCTGTATCAATGCACGGTGGACAATGCTGTGGGACGAGCTACCAGAGTCGTTAGGGTCATCATTGAAACTTCTGGTCTGTGCTTTAGTATCATTATTATTATTATTATTGTTATTATTATTATTATTATTATTATTTATTATTATTTATTATTATTTATTATTATTTGTTATTATTTATTAATATTATTATTTATTATTATTATTTATTAATATTTTTTATTATTATTTAATATTATTATTTTTTATTTTTGTTTATTATTATTATTTATTATTATTATTTAATATTATTATTATTGTTATTATTATTATTATGATTAGAAATTTCATCTCTTATGTAATTGACTACTCTGATATACTTGTAATTTGATACGTTGTTTCTGAACTGTAACTTTCTGCGGTTGTCAGATTGAAGTTAGAAATAGACTGTCTCAAATCCTCTCTGTCCTACATCATATCATTCATCAGTCAATCTCCTATTTGAGACTTTTCAGTGGAATGTTTTCCATTTTTCAATGTTTTAAATTCATAATTGCTGCAATTCATAATAACGTTGTTAGTGCACTATTGTTGTAATTCATAATTGTTGTAATTCATGATACCATTGTTAAATCTTATGGCATAATTGTTGAAATTCATAATAATTCATAATAACGTTGTTAATGCGTAATTGTTGTAATTCATAATAACGTTGTTAATGCAAAATTTTTGTAATTCATAAGCTCTTTTTTTTAATGCACAATTGTTGTAGTTCACAATTTTTGTAATTTACAATAGTTTTTTGTTTATTTTTAGTTCTGGCTCCACCTCCTCCCACTGGTTTGAGGGCTGTGCCTGTTTCCAGTAAATCGATTAACGTCAGCTGGTTGCCTTCCAGAGCTCCTGATGGCACACCCTACGATATAGTAGCCTACTCTCTTCATTACCTCCCCACTCACGGTATGTACTCCTGCATGTCAATCGCGTAGAAACGATTAATCGGTAGGTTCATGTGTCGTAATCGTAGAAACGATTAATCGGTAGGTTTATGCCATAATCGGTAAGTTTACGATTAACCAATTAATCGATTTACCGATTAATCGATTGATTGATTGATTAATTGATTGATTGATTTATTGATTGTTTGATTGATTAACTGGTTTATTTATCGATTGATTGATTGATTGCTCGATTGGTTTATCTGCAAGTGGAGATAAGCTGCAGGTGGTGATACGGGAGGAGTTGTTAATTGATAGATTGATTGATTGATCGATTGATCTTCAGGTGGAGATGAGCTACAGGTAGTGGTACAGAAGGGCTTGTCTCAGGTGATCGAAGCTCTGAGGCCTCACACTAACTACACGTTCTACATGGTCGGCTACAGTCGACTACAACCCAGCAATCACTCTGAGCGCGTTACTGCCGTCACCCTTGACGATGGTCTGATTATGTGCTCATTGAGAAGAGAGAGAGAGAGAGAGAGAGAGAGAGAGAGAGAGAGAAGGAGAGAGAGAGAGGGAGAACCATGATCATTTGTAATAATATATTTGACGACCGATTTTTCTCGCATTAGATGTAGGAATTGCTGTTGCTGCATTTTGTGTTGCTTTTGCTTTCGGTCTTTGCTGAAATTAAACATATTATCTGTTCTATTCTAGTAATAAAATAAAAACACAGCTTATAGCGAAATGATCAACTAGGTTGATATCTATCATTTTTAATACCACATGTTAAATGCGTTAGGAAATTTTGTCCATTTTCCGTGTAACCAGTCCAGTGAATGTCCGAGATTTTACTCTCAGATCAGCGCGGCTGGGATTCGAACCCACGAGGGTTCAATTCACTTGAGGGTTTGTCAATTAAAACTTCATGACGTTATCTACACCTCTAACCATTGCGCTGTTGAGACATTCTACTTTATCTCTAATAGAATAGATACACCTATTATCTATTCTATCTGTAGTGCCGGACGCTGTACCACTGGTGCACCTGTCTGTGTTCAACTCCACCACGGTGAGGGTGTCGTGGGACGCCCTGAGACCTCAGGACGCCAGGGGTGTCGTGACAGGCTACAAGGTCGTCTACAGGAGGGTGGGAGAAGAGGGGGAGGGGGAGAGAACTGTGGACGTGGGGGTGGATAGACTGGAGACAGTGCTCAGCGGTGTGTTGATCTTATCTGTGTGTATATATGTGTGTGTATATGTGTGTATATATGTGTGTATATGTATGTATATGTATGTATGTATGTATATATATGTATATATACACCTATATATTATGTATATAATTATATATATATAAATTAAATATATATATATATATATATATATATATTTATTTAATCATTTAATCAAAACTCTGTGAAGAATTTTTAGCGACTATTGGATTTATCTCTAACATCTCTACCAATTTATTAATTGTATAATATGCTTATTCAATTTCAAATTGTTAACGATAGCCTGAACGATTAATGGATTAACTGAGTTGATTGAAGTATTAATTGATTGATACAGGACTGGTTGCTATGGAGACGTATGAAGTGCTGGTTGTAGCGGGTACGAGGGCGGGGTTTACTAAACCGGCGGGGCCTTGGACCTGGGTCACTATTACTTTAACCGACGTCTCGCCAACTACAGGGGGTCAGTACCTACTGCTCTTTCTTTCTTTCTCTCTCTTTCTCGCGCTCTCTCTAAATCTGATATCTATCCATTTTTCTCACTCTGTCTCTCACTCCGTCTCTTTCTCTCGATATTTTGCGTTCTAGTGTGTGTGTATATATATATATATATATATATATATATATATATATATATATATATATATATATATATATTCACATGTATATAGATATATATATTCACATGTATATAGATATATATATTATACATGTATGTGTGTGTATATATATATATATATATATATATATATATATATATATATATATATATATACACGGATATTCTCGAATCTTTTCTCCAAAATGGTGGAACGTCTTTATTATTATTATATATTAATCCTAATGACAAGGACGGTTCAATTTATGGATTCGTCTAACCTGTTTAACATGTTTAAATGTAATGAGGATCATCCTGCTGCTTGATAGTAATAGAGCCTGTACTATGACGTAAATGATATTGCTAGAGCTGCAATTGACACAGAAAAATAAAGGTCAAATCGTTATATGACTTAGAGAGTTTGATTGGGCTGAGGCACTTGATAGTGGTTGATACTCTGCGGTATGGTAAGCACCTAGCTCAGTGCAGTACTTACGACGAGCTCTCAAATAATTAAGAATGTGTGACTTAATCGTACCTATGACCCACATAATAACAGAGCGCTGTGGCAAAACATCCTGCCTGTATTTAGCCGTGAATATATCTATCTGTCTTTGTGTCTCTGTGTATCTCTCTCTGTACCTGTCTTGTTATCTCTGTAAATACTCTTTCTTTCTTCTCTTTTTATGGCTTTTAATCAGGCAGTCAATTCAAGAAATCAATAAATTAGTAAATTAATATTAAACGTTCGATTACTCACCTCAAATTTAATGGATAAGTTTATAAAAACCCAGGATTTGAACCCCGCACATACTGATCCGCGGTCGAAAATCTTGCCGACATGGCCACTGGCTCCAGTCAGCCAATATTAATAAGTTTATCACTGGAGTTGATTGATAGGTTTATCACTTAAGTTTTTTGATGAGCTTAGCAAGTAAAGAAGGCCATTATGTTAGGCAGTCTCTGAAGAAAATATTGTCTGCTATTTTCATGGGGTATTATTCGGCTGAGTAAGGCTCAAAATGTCTTGTTACTTTCTAGTTCTTCGGTAGGTTACCTTAGTTAATTAGGTCATTAGTAGGCCTACTGATTAATATGGTCTTTAGTGAACCTACTGTTTAATTAGGCTATCTGTGAGCCTGTTATATATTTAGTGAAATTAGATATTTTCTCTTTGGTGTTAAATTAATTAAATTCTAGTTTTTGGTAGCTTTGCTCTCTCTACACTCAACCAGTGGCTCGCTGTTTACTCTCTCTTTCTATTGCATCTGCATTTCAATAACTTCCTTCTTGCAGCCTCTTAACGCGGTGTATTGAGTTAAACATACAAACGAATTATCATTGGTGAACTAATACTTGTTTACCAGTCAATCACTATCTCTTTCTCTCTCTTAGTGCACTGCCTACTGGCAGGTCCATTGTATATAACGCCTCCACTCTTCTCTGTCGTCCGCTTTCCTCTTCATGTCCGCATATGAGTGGGTCTTTAAATCATCTAACATACCTAATCTCGGCCTGACCCTGCCTATTTTTCCTTCCATTCTACCTTCTATGACCTCTTTTAATAGACTTTCCCCCTTAGAATGTTGTCCTACCTAACTCTTCTTCCTATTTCTTAATACATTTATCAACTGTGTATCTATACCTACTCTCTCCAGAACTTTCTCATCACTATTGATCAATCACTACTTTTCGGGTAATATAATTAATTAATTACTGTCTTATCCGTCAATGATATTTATTCGACATTGTCTCTATAGTTATTGGTTAAGAGATTCACAGTTTTATTCAACAGATTCACCCCTCTATCCGCAAACCTGTCCTTCTCTCTGTCTCTGTCTATCTCTCTCTCTCATTCTCTCTATTCCGTGCGACATATTGTGTCCACTGAAACTGGCCGTCGCTTTCTCGTGTATAAATACACAGATGATCATACATACACTCACACTTACGTTCGCACATACACTTGCACATACACTTGCACATACACTTGCACATACGCTTACATATACACTCATAGGTACACTTGCACATACACTCACAGGTCCACTGGCACCTACGATCATACATACACTGCTGGCACACGCTCGCACAGTCTCACTTATAAACTTATTAGTGTCATTAGAGGAATGACTGAGGCCGCTGATTAAGAAATATTCCAGGGTTTGTAGTTGTAGATCAATCTAATAATTAATCCAGGGGTCCGGGTGCAACAGTTAGACCTAGAATCTCTGCCATAAACTGATATGTATCAACAGACTTGCAAGCTTCACACTGTTCGCTTTCTTTTCATTTCTTACGATAGCTGGTATAGCTAATGTTAACGTCAGTTTCCTAAATCGAAAGCAATGTCAGTGACGGGCGAGCCCAGGATTTGAACTCCGCACATACTAAGCTGCGGTCGATAGGTGACTACATTCTGAACTTATAGCAAGCAATGCAGTTGTCCTTGTAAATTTCGACTCTCTCTCTCTTCCCCTTTCTCTCTCTTTCTCTTTCTCTCTGTCACTCCCTCCCTCCCTCTCTCTCTCTCTCTCTCTCTCTCTCTCTCTCTCTCTCTCTCTCTCTCTCTCTCTCTCTCTATATATATATATATATATATATATATATATATATATATATATATATATATATATAGGACTATACTGACATTATAATGTAAAAGTTTGATATTTAAAAATGTTGGTACTAAAAAAGGCTTTCAATTAAACATCCATTTTGCATGCTGTCTATTTTATTCAGTTCCTCAGATTGAATGAGTTGATAGCTTGTCTTAAAAACTATAGACCACGGGTCGAAACCATGTTGAATCTCTCTAACTCGGAGATAGTGATCTCTGACTCTAGTTGCTTGTGAGCAAAAATACAATTGTGGAATTGAAAGGGACTCTAAACTTAGATTTGTAAATAGTTACTACGAAATCTTTCATCTCGATCATTAGCTACTAGAACGGTGTGCTAGTCTTCAGTCGTTTGTTTGTAGGTTTCTGTAGTCAGTTGTTTCTCGATGCTGAAGTCTGACCGGGGAAGTTGAGAAGGTGCAAACAGAAATTGTATGCATGTATGTCACTGAGTGGTGATGGACACTCGAATTGTTCGATAGACTGTAAAAGTCACATTCTAAGCTAGTCTTAGGATATTTTATATATATATATATATATATAACGCCTCCAATATATATATATATATATATATATATATATATATATATATATAGAGAGAGAGAGAGAGAGAGAGAGAGAGAGAGAGAGTAGGAAGGAAAAAGAGGCAGAGGCTGGCCGAGATTAGGTATGTTAGATGATTTAAAGACCCATTCATATGTGGAAATGAAGAGGAAGGCGGAATACAGAGAAGATTGGAGGCGTTATATACTATGGACCTGCCAGTAAGCAGTGCACTAAGAGAGAGAGAGAGAGAGAGAGAGAGAGAGAGAGAGAGAGAGAGAGAGGGATATGAGATCTTTTTATGTAGCGCCAAACCCGTATGCGGTTTTTTCGAAGTCGACTTTTCTAATAACTAGTCATAAGTGGTAGTCTAAAGAATCTGATGGCAAGATTTGTATGACAATTTAGACGGTCAGTCTTTGTTGGGAGAGTTTGTATGGTTGTAGTGGTTGTTTGACACCGAATTAGCGTGTTTATTGTTGTAACTTTATGTTGTTAGTGCAACAAGCCTGTGATGATGTGCTTATACACGCAATATTATCCTGCCTAATTGAATTTGTAGTTGTGTTCTTTAAACGTCGGTATTCTCATATGATTTTACTCTATTTCTGCATCACTTGATATTTGTGCGACTGTTTGGTTGGTGTGTTTGTGCTGGTTAATTATTGATTTACCGATTGAATGATATTTGATTGCATAATTGATTAATTAGATTATACTGATTGGTTGATTAATTAGATTTGATGATTTATTGGTGAATTGATCGAATGATTAATTGACTGATTGGTTGATGGATTAATTAATCGATTGATTGATTTAATTATTTGATCGATCGATTGATTGATTAATTTATTGATTAATTAATATATTGATTAATTGATTGATTGATTAATTAAATAATTGGTTGATCAATTGACTAATTAATGAATTGATTGATTAATCAATTGATTGATCGATCGATTGATTAAGTAATTGATTGGCTATTTAATTAATTCATAATTAATTAATTGATTGATTGATTAATTGATTGACTGATTGGTTTCTCTGCAGTTGCCCCAGTACGTAACTTCAACCTGAGGCTGTTGAACGGATCGACCTGTCTGTTGACCTGGGATGAGCCAGTACTTCACGGGACGGCAGAGCTGGTCGGCTACAAGCTTCAGTACAGGGCGAGGTCTTCCCAGCAGGGCCCATCGAGGATCTTCACGGAGATGTTGGTCGTGGGCACCACGAGCTTCACCGTCTTCACTCTCCGTGAGTGCCTTCTCTACACCTCCAAAGTGTCTTCTCATCTCATCTCTTTATCTCAGTGTCTTCTCATCTACATCTCTTTATCTCAGTGTCTTCTTCACTCATTTACATCTCCTGAGTGTCTTCTCCACTCATCTATATCTCTTTATCTCAGTGCCTCCTCCACTCATCTCTTTAGCTCTTTATCTCTTTCTTTTTAGCTCTTTATCTCTTTCTTTTATTTCTTATTTAATCAATCAATTAATAGGACTATAACGTCCGGTTCCTTGTCACAAGGCTATGTTAGGGACGTCACTTGTGTTCAGTTATTATCATGGTTTTGGGCTTTTGCCACTGTTTTACTGGAGTCATCGTTTGGCCACATAGTAATACAGTGACAATGTACATAGATCGGCGCTGTATAAATGTACTGATTGATTGATTGATTATGTAGATTTTGTATTTTGCTTTAATGATTTCGAAAGAGAACGGCTCTTATAAACTACATCTGAAGACAAGATGGGTTCTTCGAGGCTGCTTTAATAGTTTCTTTTGCTGTTGCTTTTGTCCACTGGAAGTTTATTGGTATTTTTTCTGCACCTGTCGTAGTGTAAATTATGCGACGTCTGTGGCATCTCCTGCGCCTGTGGAACTGGACGTTCTACAAAATGATTTGTAGTTTGAAATTGAGAATTGTCTCCCAGTTTCAACTTCGGTTTCAAAACTGCACAGTTTTGCTTGTTAGATCCATAATTACAATGTCCCCCCCCCCCCCCGCCGGGTACATCTCGCAACAAAATGGCTCTTAACCTGCCCTTGATGTAAACGAAATACTTGCAAACAGCCGTGCTCTCATTTCTCTCTTGTTTTGAAGTAGTTTTCATAAGAATTCAAACGTCCTCAATATTTGAAGCGGTGATTAATTAATTTGCGTGGAGCTGTGGGATTGTTTGCATTTTGTGTAGGTGTCCGAAGTGTGTTAGTAATTTTTGATATCCGGGAAGCGAGGAGTTAGGGGCTGCTCTGTACCCACTCCTTTCAGGGAAAATTCCCCCTGGTAGGCGCGAAAGTAATTCGATGGTATAACGCTGCAGTTTTCACATCGGCTATAAGGGTCTTCACTGAAAATTGGTATCGACTGTAAAATTAGTTTAGATTTATGATTTAGGAGAAGAGTTGAAATAGATAAACTGAGAGAAAAATATGCTTCAACATTTTAAGATTAAGAAAAAATATAGATCCATGCGAAGTGCTAGAGAAAGATATCAGAGTGTGATAAAGAGAGGGAAAGAGTGATATAGAGAACGGGAGCACAAGAGAGACAGAAAGAAGAGAGAAGAGAGAGAGACAGAGACAGAGAGAGAGAGATAGAGGGAGAGACAGAGAGAGAGACGTAGACAGAGAGAGGAGACAGAGATAGAGAGAGAGAGAGAGAAAGACAGAGAGGGAGAGAGAGAGAGAGAGAGGGAGAGGGAGAGAGAGACAGAGAGTGAGAGAGACGGAGAGACAGGAGAGAGACAGAGAGAGAAAGACAAAGAGAGAGACAGAGAGATAGAGGGAGGCAGAGACAGAGAGAGAGACAGAGGCAAGAGAGAGAGAGAGAGAGACGGAGAGAGAGAGATAGAGAGAGAGACACAGAAAGACGTAGACAGAGAGAGACGTAGACAGAGAGAGACATAGAGAGAGATAGAGAGAGAGACACAGAGACAGAGGAAGACAGAGGGAGAGAAACAGAGAGACGTAGACAGAGAAAGAGAGAGACGGAGAGAGACGGAGACACAGAGAGAGATACAGAGAGAGAGAGAGAGAGAGAGATAGAGAGGGAGTGAGAGAGAGAAGATAGAGTTAGATAGAGTAAGATAGATATTGTATTAATGTGCTGGCTCACGTTCATCACCCCGGACCTCTAGGGGAACGTTGCTCGCACCCCGGACCTCTGTGGGGAACCTTGCTCGAATTACCTGTTGCTGCAGCTTCTACTCGTGATCGATGAGCGGAGAGCGTCGAAAAAAACTATTGCTCTCGTTTTCACCCTTTTTCTCTTCTCTCTAAGCTTTTCACTTCTCTCTAAGTTTTTTCTGTTCTTTCAAAGTTCTTTCTCTTCTATCTAAGCCTTTTCTCTATAAGCTTTTTTCATCTCTCATAGCTATTTCTCTTCTTTCCAAGTTCTTTCTCTTGTATCTAAGGCTTTTCTCTCTAAGGTTATTTTCTCTCTAAGCTCTTTCTCTTCTAATTAAGCCTTTTCTCTCTAAGTTTTTCTCTTCTCTCTAAGCTTTTTCTCCTCTCCTTAAGCTCTTTTCTTCTCTGAGAGAAGAAAAAACTCAGAAGAGAAAATCAGTACAATGTAGGTTTTGCCTAGTAACTTCTTAGGATTTACTTTGGTACTAATGAGAAAGCAGCACAATTTTGATTTTTCCTTGTGAAGTGGGCAAAACTTTTGGGTTTGAGATTGTACTCTGCCCGGTTTAAACCATTGCTAAAACTGGTTTAAACTGCCCGCGGGCAGATCTTTCCACCCCAGGTTGCCTCGCCTGGGGTGGTCTGAGAGATTTCAAAATCTTGTTCTGATTTCACAAACAAGTCATCGCTGGATCAGAGCTCTCTTGAGATAGCCTAACTTTGCGTCGTATCTGTTTGGCGAGAAATCTGATGAATATTTGATATTCGTAGGCCGTGGGTGGTGTAGGTGGGTGGTGGTGAGATGGTAGGGTGAGATAGGTGGTGGTGTAGGTGGTTGGGTGGGTGGGGAGGCAGAATCGCAGCAGGTGTCGTTGTTTTGCTTTACATGACAGTTTTATTGCTTCAGATTAACGTAACGGGCGCAGCGATTCCTTTGAGCAGAGTTATTCCTCAAGAGCTTCCTTGCGTTCTCTTCTACGTTCTTTCCTTCAAAGCTTGCCAGGATGCTACCGTTTAATATACAATATTCCTTGTAGTTATCTCTCCCTCGCTCTATCTCTCACTTACTCTCTCCACACTCACCCTCACTCTCTCTCTCATTCTCTCACTCTTTACTTTCACTCTCTCTCACTCTTCTCTCATTCTCTCTCTCTCTCTCTCTCTCTCTCTCTCTTTGTCTCTCTCAATTCTTCACTCTCTCTATCTCCTCTCTCTCTCTCTCTCTCTCTCTTTCCTTCTTCATTTAAATCTTCGTTTTTAAGTCTTCCAAGTATAATCAATGTTATCTGGCGAGACTAAATCAATCAGTCGTATTGTATGCTAATTGGAATCAACGTTATATTTGGTTATGATAAGTCGATCAATCATAGTTTGCCGCAGGAACCCTTTCTTTTCCTTATTTAACATTGATCTGTCTTTTCCATGGAAACAGTAGGAAACTGTTCCCAGGAACTCATCGATTTATCGAAGAGAGTGTGGCTACCTATGTGATCCGTGGACTATTGGACTGATTTCTTGTTTTGTTATTAATACAGACCATTCTTTACTCTGGTATTTAGTAAAAATCCTTTTGTCTTCGCTATTAATACAGACCATTCTTTACTCTGGTATTTTTGTAAAACCCCTTTTGTCTTCGCTATTATTACAGGCCACTCTTTACTCTGATATTTTAATAAAAACCCAGCCCATTTGTCTTATAGATCTCTTAAAAAACTTGACTATCATGCCGATTTTGATCTTTTGTCATGAATTGACATTCTATTGGCATCACTGGAAAAGCGACTTCTGATTGACTCATTGAAAAACGTTGTTAAAGAGAAATGCCTTCGAAAGCTCAAGCTATTGAAGAAATTGTATGTTCATTATCTTTTCAGCATTCAAGTTTTTCTAATTATCTTCAAAGATTTCGCTTGTAGGGCCAATAGGGAGGTCCATGGAAGTCCTTAGATGATGAAACAAACGTTAAACTCTCGGCGCAATATCCTATCATTCCTTGTCGTGTCCGGTAAAGAATAAACCAACATGTGTCGTAAGAGGCGACAAAGCAAAACCTGCGTAATTACAACGGGAAATCACCTCAGAAACCATGTTTCCTAAGATATAGGCTACATAGGGTTTGGGCAAGGCTCAGCGTTTTGTCGAGTGATTAACCTGTTAATCTATGAAGTGCTCTTTGTGGAGCGTGAGAGCAGACTTCATGTGTGAATATGTACCTTAGACCTGCCACTTGACAGAACATTAGAAAGAGATTTTATCTATTCAGTTAGGACTGTATATAAGTGTACAACGTAGCAACACGTGTGTTAGTAATGTATAACATAGATAACACGTGTGTTATTAGTTGTACGCCGAGTTGTCAACACGTCGATGCGTACGTTGACCGCTGTACGGCTTGGGTAGTTTACAACCACCCATAATGTTGGGTTTTGATAGGATTTATTACTTCTCTAATGAGGCGATAAAATTGTGTAGACCTGTACAGTTTCGCAGAAAATCCAAACTGGGATGAATTAATTTACTAATTCAATAACTTTACTTTCTCAATTGTAATTAGATTCTTTTCTAGGATTTTTATATAATTTGAAAAAATCCGTCTGCTAAAGCACTGAAATGGTACGGAGTGGGAATCGAATCGGGCACTTCGTTTAAAGGCAAGCTCGCTAACATTATATTACCCTATACGTCGTCTTGATTTTCATTTGAGCCATTAGGATTTTGAGCTTGAAGTTAAATTCACACAGGCAGCAATAATAGTGTTCTAAAAACCATCTTTTGTCTCATTCTATAGTTTCAACATAGATTAAAATTGATTGCTGGTTTATTTAGAGTGGATCATTACTGTGGTTAGCCTAAAGCAGGTGGCATTTCTAAAACGGGAGCAGTAGCTGCTGCAAATTATTGGCACTGAGCCAACTGTGGTCACTTGTTTTCTTCAAATACTTGCTGTTGAATGTGTGAATTCACAAATATTATAATTAAAACTGATAGCGCAATATTGCTCATGCTAATCAGTAGATAAGAGGCGATAGGCAAAGATTATTAGGTCATTGTGTGATTGTGGATGCGCAGAAATTGTATTGTTTACATTTGACAGAGATGACAGGGGTATGACTATATTTTGATCCCCACGCACTGCGTAGCGTTGAACCCGCACGCAGTTCACAGGCTTATGTTTGCAGAACTACTTTTTTAGCCTACATTCCGCTAATACTCTCTCTCTCTCTCTCTCTCTCTCTCTCTCTCTCTCTCTCTCCCTCTCTCTCTCTCTCTCTCTCTCTCTCTCTCTCTCTCTCTCTCTCTCTCTCTCTCTCTCTCTCTCTCTCTCTCTCTCTGTCTCTCTCTCAAGTTACTTGTGGAATGAGTAATTGATTTTAGTTAATGGAGGAGAATCAGCTTCAGAGTTGTAAACGTAAAATTACAGTTCATTCAACGGTTTTCAATTTCAAATCGTCTTTCAGTGTTGTCGAGGACGTTTCTGACAATATTTGAGTTTCCGTCTGAACTTATAGAGTAAAGCTTAGGTTTAAAAGTAAAATAGACCTTAATATTCTTAATACCCAAATCCTGGACTTCTCACTCTGCTTATCGATTTTTATTTGACTACAGTGCTCGATGTTGTCATTGACAACAGTAGAACTCTAATCGTATTGTTGTTTTTGCTGCTGTTGTTGTTGTTGTTGTTGAAGAGGTCCACAGCGGCGAATGCACATTTGATACCTGTGAAGCAACAACAACAATGCTATAAGTTTACCGTAGTCAGTGACAGATGGAGCGTTCTGTAGTCATGCTGACAACATAATCAGAAAGTAAAAAGTGTATTAATTGGTGAAAACTAAATACGGAACATTTTCTAAAAGCGGGGGCTCAACTCTTGATACCTTATGATGGAAAACCCCATCAAATGACCAATGAAATGGGTTGTATACAATCATAGGCTGATGCCAAGAGCAAGAACGCATTTAAATACTCGGTTGAAAGGGCAGTGGACTATGTCATGCTGTTGGAATGAGCGATAAGACAACTGGATGTATGGAGAGCGCCTCTGGAAAATTCCAAACAGAATCATAATGTCATAGGTTCACATCTTGCCGAAGTCTTTTTAATTATCATTTATTTATTTTAATTAGTCTATTCAGCATAATATTATGTCTTTTGGAGATCGGTTTGGGTGAGTTATTGAAATCATCATTGGATGAGGAAACGGACGTCATCAATATTATTATTCTAATATTTTTTATTTTATTTTATTTTTTTAATGCCCTGGGCTGTAAAGGTCCCTGGGCTAAAAAATAAGATAAAAGAGACTTTATTTAATTAAAAGTTTTTAAAAAGCGATTAAAATAATTCCTCTGTACTCTGGGAAGCCGCTTTAGCCAAAGTGCCACTGAAGCAGACTGCATTGAATCGCTGGAGAGCAATAGACAGTCTAATTATATTATTATTATTATTATTATTATTATTATTATTATTATTATTAAAATAGCTTCGGACCCCGATAATACAAATTTGATAGGCGATTTATTATATAAGTTAACCTTAACCTTACTTATTGAAAAAGTCCAGATATCAATTATATATCGATATAGTGTATATCAATTATAGATCTAATATATCGATCTGACTACGTATTTATTGGTTTTGTTTCGAGTTACGTACTGGCAGATCTTTGCGTACTGGTTAAGTTATTGACCGTTACATTACCTTGGATTTATCGATTGATTGAAAAATTGATCTATATTTGCTATAACCGCTTTATCCCCATAAATGGAAATGATCGTAGTGTATCGCTGTTTGATTGTGGGTCAGTAGATTTTTTCTGACAGCCTTCTATTAATAGTATAATTCTTGTGAACGGGATATGTGTAGAGCCATTTACAAAATGCGCATCGTTTTGCCCAATCGCTGCTTTTAATGTATTACATCAGGAAATTGGAGAGACCTGAAAAATATAACATCCAACTATTCGTATTTGAATAGAATTATAACATGGACGTACTATTACCTAAAAACTTGTCACTTTTTATATGTGCTCTTCCCTTTTGGTGGGGATACAGTGCAAATGGTTTGGATTAAGACCTGGTTTTTCTTCTTAAATGTTTGTAGCTGCATGTAATTAAATAAGCGTACTTCTCACTTATTATTGACGGTTACTTTTTGTTGTCATACATGTATATTTGAAGCATGCACATAGATATCATTTGTGGACTTGGAAATTCAGAATAGGGAAATCCAATCTTAAAATATTCTTTACCTGTTTAAGGTAAAATTGACTAAAACTCAGTTTTCGTTGACTTGTTCAAGTATCTATGCTTGACCAATGCTGCTTGTAGTGACCTTGGCCTATTTCTGTGGTTAGCGCGTACATCAGCTGTGAACCTAGATATGTTTAGTCTATGCAAATCAGAGTTAGAATTTACTGGAGAGGACGTGAGATTTAAGCAGAACTTTCGTAATTGTTATTTTAAAAGGCATATATTCTGCCATTTCTCACATTAAATTATTTTTAACTCAGATATAATAGAAAATATTTATGTCCATTTGTTCCCAGTGCTTGTCACTGCTGCAGCTACCGCGAGTGTTGACTATTTGCAGTAGCTAGTCCTGAGTAAATGTGTAAACTGAAGCTTGAATAACCATTCTGAAGAACGAAAAGCTTGTAAATTACATGCATATAATAACTGATATAACTTCATATTAGTAAATATTAAATACAGGGTTGTATTTAAAACCCTGTATCAGAATCATCGCATACTATTCAAGAGTTTATAAGAAATCTATTTTTCTGCTTGCTCTGTTAAATGCATAAATTCTACGAATGATCGATGAACTCATTTTTGAGATCAACACAGTAACTAAGCGTGACTTAAACCAATGGTTTTCTCAGCATTAAATTTTAGATCAATCAATCAAACAACGAATAATATTTAGTTATCTTGACTGCTAAGTTACGATTTGCTGGCATTTCTTCAAAACAAATATGATTTCTAGAATATTTCTTACTACATTTTATTTAATGAAATATTATTGGATCATGGCTTAGCGTTAGATCCCAGTCCTGTACTTAAAAATCTTCAGGACTATTCATGATTTACTTTGCTGGACGGATGTTTTAGTTGTTGCCACGGGAATTGATGATTTTTGTTTGAATCTTTGATGGTCTAGTTGTATCACGTGACCTGTGTGAAAGTTTGTTAAATAATTGCTTGGTTTTATTGCCGCTCAATGGGCGGAGCTGTAATATTCTTTATTGTAATGTCGATCTGTTTTCGTTCGGTGTCTTTAGCGGATCAGTAGGTGCGGATTCAAATCCTGGGCTCGCCCGTCACTGACATCGCTTTCGAGTGAGGAAACTGACGTTAACCTTAGCTTTACCAGCTTTAGAATCGTTAGGAGACTGTGTACTTGCAACACGATGAATGTATGTTCTGGGCCCTCTATTTAAAAGCTGGTAAAGCCAATGTTAACGTCATTTTCCTCACTCGAAAGCGATGTCAGTGACAGGCGAGACCAGGATTTTAACCCTGCACATAATGATCCGCGGTCGAATATCAGCAATAATAACCTGAATAATTTAACACGAAAAATTTCTTTACTTTTACGCTGTTTAAATCTGCCTATAACTGAGCTTTACTGCCCCTCTAGATCAACTATTACTATTAAACAATGATGGTCGATTCAGTGGAACCACTGTAAAGCCTCTGCCAAGCGAAGCAATTCTGTAAACTCGTGCGTCTGTTATGTGAGAAAACGAAGCGATGTGCTGAAGTCGTACGGAAGCTTTCACAATGGTTTTAAAGACTAAAGATTAGAGAAACAATTAAGGCTGGAGGCTTTACTGGGATGTTATTAGATAATGTAGTTTGTTTGCGAGAGTTGTTTAGCAAAAGCGTGGGCTGAAATGTTAGACCAAATGTAAAATGAAATGTCAACCAAGCGATTTAGTTAATGAGTGTTCAGCGAATTAAAGACAATTATTGAGTGAATGTACGACTAATGTAAAATAATTATTACGAGTGAATGTAAGACTAATGTGAAAGAATTATTATGAGTCAATGTAAGACCAATTTAATAGAATTATTTTGAATGAATGTAAGACTTAAATAAATAAATATAATAAATATATAAATATAAATAAATAAGATAATTAATTGAGTAGATAAATAATGATAATAATAGATAAATAATAATATAAATAAATACTAGTATAAGCAATATAAATTTCTGACTTCGGTTTGGAACAAATGTTTTGCCACCTTTTACGACACGTGAAGTCCACGGTTGGTCTAGTCTTCAGCAACCAGGATGCAACACTGGTAAACACCAAAGCTTTCATAGTATTTGTAGGCCTATTTAATGTAGTTAATATATACAAATGCTATAATGCTATTTATTTAAATGCTTCAATGCTATTTATTTTGTATTTGCACTTATTACTACCTCTACTACTATTGAATCCTACGACTTGCATGAGTACTCAATGCGGCGGTTAATTAAGTCAAAGCAATGTGTTTTACGGTGGGAGGCGTGGTATAAGATAACCGACCTATCTGTCTATTTTAAGAAGAAACTTTTCTATGTCATCTTTGCTCGTCTAGCCTCCGTATTTCTATAGAGCGATATTTCAAATTTTTCAACACTTTTTAGGAAGAAATTAACAAGTTTTCTGTGTGGCATTTATTTTCGCACGCAATGTCATAAATAGCTCTAGTCCAACAATGATGCCCTTGTCACCTGATCTTAAATTGAACTAGTCATAGTAGAGTCAGTTCTGTCGTAGTGATGGTATAAGTAAAATATAGTTAGTGGCAATTGATGTAAGTAGATAATAAGTGGATTGATTGATCCGCTAATAAGTGGATTGATTGATCCGCTAATAAGTGGATTGATTGATCAGCGAATAAATTGGATTGATTTTGATTTTTTTTGATTGATTTATCGATCGCTTAATTTATAGATTGATTGATTAAATGTTTTGATTGATTTAGCGATCGATTAATTAATAGATTGATTGATTGTTTTGAGTAACTTATCGATTGATTGATTGGTTGTTGTGTAGAGCCGGACGCAGAGTACGAGTTTACAATCCAAGGCCTGGGGGACATGGGAGACGGAGAGGCTGTAGTGAGGACTATCAGGACTCCTCCTGCTGGCACTTCCGGTACTCACCCGTCAAATCTTGAAGCTCTAAACCTCAGTTTAACGTCCGTTTCTGTATTACAAACAGTAGTATTGGAGATAGTCAGAATTCGATCCGTCGTCTCTGAGTTATCAGGCAATGCTGATACCAACACGGCCGTTGAGCAGTAAAGTATGACGTCATCAGAAGATGTAGGTGTACCTCTACTTGCCACTGTATGTATGTGTAGGTATACCTCTACCTCTTTATGTATGTGTAGGTATACCTCTACCTCTATCTCTCTATGTATGTGTAGGTATACCTCTACCTCTATCTCTGTATGTATGTGTAGGTATACCTCTACCTCTATCTCTGTACGTATGTGTAGGTATACCTCTACCTCTCTCTGTATGTATGTGTAGTTATACCTCTGTCTCTCTGTGTATGTCTAGGTATACCTCTATCTCTCATTCTGTGTATGTGTAGGTATACCTGTCTATGTATGTGTAGGTATACCTCTACCTGTCATTCTATGTATGTGTAGGTATACCTCTACCTGTCATTCTATGTATGTCTAGGTATACCTCTACCTCTCTCTCTATGTATGTCTAGGTATACCTCTACCTCTTTATGTATGTCTAGGTATACCTCTACCTTTCTATGTCTGTGTATGTATACCTCTACCTCTCTCTCGCTATGTATGTCTAGGTATACCTCTACCAGCCACACGCTTGGCGGTGTCTCCACTTAACTCCACGGCTGTGCTGTTGTCGTGGATGGACTCGTCGGACTCGCCGGAAGAGAGACAGAAGATTAATCGCTACTCTGTGCTATATCGCCAGTCTGGCGCTGATGACACGTGGACAGGAAATCTTAGCATATACCGCTCCCCTCAGCAGCTCGACGGGTGTGATTCTGTTTAGTTTAGTTGATTGATTTTATTGATTGATTCGTTGATTATTGATTGATTGCGCTTTTAGCTCATGGATGATAGATTGGACGTCTGCTGTCCTACTGTGAATTAATTAGCAACGTTTATTCATATTACCATCCTATCTATCTGATCTTCTATCAATCTATCAGCCCTCTCGTAGTCTTTGTTCCTCTAGTAAAAACCTTCTCACTGTACCAAACATTAAATGTGCCATGGGTAGACCTTAATGTTTTCTGCTCCGACAATATGGAACTCTCTGCCACAAGATCTTCGATCGTACAACTGTATTGGAACTTTCCTTGGCAAACTAAAACCAATCTGTTTCGGTCATAGGTCTAAATTTTGACCCGCTTGCCTTGGATCATGAACTTGCACTGTTTTGATCTCGCTGTCTCTTGTGGTCTCTGTGTACTCAGTCGTCATCGTGTGGTGCTTTTGCGCCTGTTTGTGTAGAGTCTGCAAGAGACGTTCCTGACATTGCGTTATGGCAAGGAACCGGACGTTAAATTCTAATTGATTGATTTCAGCACGTGGAGGATTGTGATTGGACAGCTGCAGCCCTACACAGAGTACACTTTTGCAGTTCAAGGTCGGACACCAGCGTCAGCCGGGTTGTTGAGTGGTGAGGTGGAATGTAGGACATTTGAGGGAGGTAGGTGGTATGATTCCGTGCTGGACTTTAAATTTACAGTAAATACTTTTATACATTTGTACTAGTTGGATATTTAGAGTGACATTTGTAAAGAATAGTTAGTACTGTATGTCTAAGTGAGTCCTATAGAGGAATCTAGGCCCTTGCAAGCGCTTTACTATGAGGATATGGATATCCTAGTTATGAGTGTTATACCTGTAGGAGATCTCAAGTATTGATTGATTGATTAATTGATTGATTGATTGATTAATTGATTGACTGATTGATATATTGATTGATTAATTGATCGATATATTGATTGATTGATTTATTGATTGATTGATATATTAATTGATGGATTTATTGAATGATTAATTGATTGATTGATATATTAATATTTTGAGTGCTATATTGATTGATTGATATTTTGATTGATTGATATATTGATTGCTATATTGATTGATTGATATATAGATTGATTGATATATTGACTGATATATTGATTGATTGACTTATTGACTGATATACTGATCGATTGATTTATTGATTGATTGATAAATATATTGACTGAATGATTAATTGATATATTGAACGATAGATTGATTGACTGATTGATTGAACGATTGATTGATTGATTGTACTTACAGTACCGGAGTCACCACGGGGTGTGTCAGCGTTCCTGTTGAGTGCACGAGAGGTACAGCTCAACTGGTTGCCTCCACTCAGGACCCATGGGCCCCTCACCTCCTACATAGTGTCCTTCACCTCATCCCTCGAGACAGGCTCCTGGACCCTGAGACGTGCTAGCAGTGAGTACAAAGTAGAGCCTGATGAAGACAATGAGAATCTACCTCAGATATCATATTGGCTCAATAATTACATATTAACAATCATCATCATCATCATCTTCCCTTAAATCCCAGTTTAACCAGCATTGGAATATGAATAGACTTTCAAAGTTTATCCTTTCGTTTAAGTTTTTTTTAGCAATTTCTGGAGCCTAGGCGCTCACCAAACGAATGCGTTTTCTGACGTTGGTAATTGCATATTAACAATAATAACACTTTTTAAGTACATATTAACAATTATAACACTAAAGGTAGAATATATGTTTTAGCACTGAAATTAAGATATAGTAATAGCTGTAAGTAGCTCTACGGAATCTTCATAATCTAAAGGATGATAATGATGATGACGATGATGATGATGCTGATACTGATGACGACGATGATGCTGATGCTGATAATGCTGATGATGATGACGACGATGATGATGATGTTAAAGATGATGATGCTGCTACTGATAATGATGAAGATGATGATCATGACGATGATGCTGCTTCTGCTGATGATGATGATGATGATGAGGTGCTTGCGGATGTACAGGTATTACGACGTATTACGTTATAACGAGTCTGGACAAGAGGACGACGTACTACATCAAGGTGGAGGCAGAGACAAGAGCGGGTGTGAGCAGCTCATCTGAGGCCATCAAGATCACCACCCTCGATGACTCCGGTAGCTATATATATATATATATATATATATATATATATATATATATATATGTGCGTGTGTGTGTGTTTGTGTAATAAAGATTCATATATATATATATATATATATATATATATATATATATATATATATATATATATATGTATATGTTGTGTGTACATCAACTCAAGGAAAAAGGAAACGAGGAAGACCTAGAAGTACTTGGCTAAATACGACCAACAAGGATTTGAGAGCATTAAACATTTCATGGGAAGACGCTGTGAAGATTGCTGATGATAGAAACGAATGGAGGAATGTTGTCGCCCTATATTCTGTACAGAACGCAAGGAACTGATGATGTGTATATATATATATTTATATATATATATATATATATATATATATATATATATTCACATGTATATATATATATATATATAATTTATATATATATATATATATATAATATATATACATGTATATTATATATATATATATATATATATATATATATATATATATATATCTATATGAATCTTTATTACGCTTTAGGAAGAGATAGTGAAGTAGATAGATCTTTTAGATAGACTTGTAGACAGATCATCTTCATTTTCATGCATTCAGATGTAACCGCAAACCATACGACACGAAGATTTGGCTACTTTTTGTGATAAAGTTAAAATATTTATTGATTGAATGACTTATTGACCAATCGATTGACTGGTTGATTGACTGATTATTGACCAATCGTTCGATTGATTAATTGATTGATTGATCGATTGATTGATTGATCTGATGGTATTTGTAGGAGGTGTAGATGACAGAACGCTGGGTGCCATCATTGGAGCCTGTATCGCCATTGCCTATTGATTGATCGATCGATCGATTGATTGATTGATTGATTGATTGATCTGATGGTATTTGTAGGAGGTGTAGACGACAGAACACTGGGCGCCATCATTGGAACCTGTATCGCCATTGCCTATTGATTGATCGATCGATTGATTGATTGATTGATTGATCTGATGGTATTTGTAGGAGGTGTAGACGACAGAACACTGGGCGCCATCATTGGAGCCTGTATCGCCATTGCCTGTCTCATCGTCTGCGTTCTCATCGTACTCCTTAAAAATAGGTCAGTGCTAGTATGAGTCATCATTTGTAGGTCATCATTTAGGAGTCATCATTTGTGAATCATCATTTTTGAGTCATCATTTATGAGTCATCATTTGTTAGTCATCATTTATGAGTCAACATTTATGAATCATCATTTATTTAGTCACTATTAGTCATCATTTATGAGTCATCATTTATGAGTCATCATTTAGGAGTCATCATTTATGAGTTATCATTTGTTTATTTGTTTATCGTCATCATCAGCAACATCAACATAATCATCTATATATCAGTTCCTTGCATGCAGAGCAGAGCATAGGGCGGCAAAAGTGATGTATTTTGTGAGTGTAAGTGATGTATTGTGTGATTGTAAGTGATGTATTGTGTGATTGTAAGTGATGTATTGTGTGATTGTATGTGATGTATTGTGTGATTGTAAGTGATGTATTGTGTGATTGTAAGTGATGTATGTATTGTGTGATTGTAAGTGATGTATTGTGTGATTGTACGTGATGTATTGTGTGATTGTAAGTGATGTATTGTGTGATTGTAAGTGATGTATTGTGTGATTGTAAGTGATGTATTGTATGATTGTAAGTGATGTATTGTGTGATTGTAAGTGATGTATTTTGTGATTGTAAGTGATGGCTCATGATTGTATGTAATTGGGGCAGAGTTTCTTAGTGTTATGATGTTTCACTGCATCTGTGGCGATAATTTATAATGAAGATAATGTAATCATTTTACAATATTTACTAAATTATTCAATTTTTTTTCTAAAAGATGTCGTCCAGGAGTTAGAGGTCTAGGACAACACTCAGGTCACGCTGCCATGGCAACCGTTGCTAAGAGCTGCAATGGTCGTCACCCAGGGGCCGTCCCTAGCAACCAGCAGGGTCAGACGCTACTGCATACCCCCCAGTCACAGCCTAGAGGATTGGGGGAGGACCCGGCCGCTGTCCCCATGCTGAACCACCATACGTACTCCAGCCACCAGTCTGATCTCGACACTAAGGTAAAACTCGGCTTAACGTAAAGCTCAGCTTAACGTTTTAATAATTAACACCACAAGTATTCTACATTTGTCTCTATTTACCAGTATTCTGTATTCATCTTTTTACATTTGTCATTCCACTGACTAAAGCCAGTGGCGAAATCGGTAAGATACTCGATCGCGTATCAGATGGTGTGGGGTTCAAATCCTGGACTCGCCTGTCACTGACATCTCTTTCGAGTGAGGAAACTGACTTTAACCTTGCTTTAGCTTACTTCACAAGTGATTGGAACAGGAGATTGGCAGTGATTCGAACTTAAGGCCTCCCGTTTATCAGGCAAGCTTTGCTACCCATTCGGCCATCTAGTCGCTATAAGGTAGCAGTCGGTCAAACGAATATAATATAGTTTATTATTGTAGTAATATATGTATTGTATTTACTATTGTAATGTACTCTATGATACATCTATACTGTATCATGTAGTATAATATAGTATATTATTGTAGTAGTAATATATGTATTGTATTTACTATTGTATTGTACTATATCTTTATTGTATTGTGATATACAGGGCAGTGACCTGCAGATGGACAACCTAGCTAACTTGGCGAATTACAACGGGTACATCAATCGTACAGGCATTATTGGCGTTTCGCAGCTTCTGCCATTACCGCAGCAGCTGCAGCAGCTGCAGCAGCTGCCGGGCCAGCAGTCACAGCTGCAGCAGCTGCCTGAGCAGCAGTCACAGCTGCTGCATGACGAGGCAGGACTGTGGCAAAGCAGATTAGATGACTCATGCACTCCCATGATCGTGAGTGACCTACTAACTAGCTAATTGTATTTTATTGTACTATATTATATTTTATTGTACTGTATTGTTTTTTATTGTATTGTATTGTATTGTATTGTTGTATTGTATTGTATTGTATTATTGTATTGTTGTATTGTATTGTATTGTATTTAATTGTATTATAGTGTATTGTATTGCATCGTAATGCATTGTATTATTGTATTGTAAATGAGAAGAAATTTTAAAGAAGATGCACAACCTCCGTACAACTGTTTTACGGCGTGTATCTCTTAAAAATTCTAATTTTCTTCATTTTACAATTAGATTGTAATTCTTTTATTTTATTAGTTAAAGCGATTGCATTTTTTTAGATGTCTACTCGATTTGTTCATTTGCGTGAAAGTTTTGCTTTTCACGATAATTATTTTGGAGCTGGTGCTACGTTGTTCTGATTGGAGACGAAAGTCATACTTAGTACTACATATGTCCCTGACATAATCCTTGTATAAGGAAACGGCTGAGTATTGAATAGGACTGAATTGAATTAAATATGTGGTAATTGATTCATCAGGTGTTAGGAAGAGTGATTGAGAGATTTCATCGATTAATGAATAAGTGTTTTATCTGTGAATAATTGATTAATTAAATTCATTTTAATTTATTGAATGATTGATTGATTGATTAATTGATTGATTGATTAATTTTTTGAATGATTGATTGATTGATTGATTAATTGATTGATTGATTAAGTGATTGATTAATTGATTGATTGATTAATTTTTTGAATGATTGATTGATTGATTGATTAATTGATTGATTGATTAATTGATTATATGATTAATTGATTGATTGATTAGATGATGTCTGATCATTCTGATGGCACTCTATCGAGACAGGACTCGGGCAGGACACATCGGGCTGACGGCAGCTTACGAGAAGATGAAATAATCATGTCGTCCACTGTCGTATGATCCGTCATGAACTACAACAAGAATAGAGACTGTTGCGATAAATCCATTGGAGTAATAGTCAGTGAATCTGGAGCCTCCGTGTTCGTTATATATGCATGTGCATACTATATATTATATATATATATATATATATATATATATATATATATATATATATATATATATATATTCTATATACATGTACATTGGAGTCAAGCTTCATCTACCTCAGGGAGTGCTGTGTTTTGTTTGCTAATAGTAACCAATGACCCGTGCGGGTGATAATAACGACTATAATTCTGAAGAGAGAAAACGAAGATCGTTTGCTTGAAAGAAATTGGCTGCTACAGAACATTAAGATGTTTCTTTTGGCGGATGTGTAACTGTGTTGCACGATTGAAAGTACGTCAGAGTTAGCTCAGTTGTAAAAAGAATTTGAGTATATGACAAGGAGAATGAATATATAGACTGAAATAGAGTGTATTAGGACGATGCTTGAATTGTGTAGAAATTTGGCACTTGTGAGAATGTTTATATCAAACTAGAAACTACCTCTTACTTGTAAACACCTGATCATATAAATACCTCAAGGCTATACCGCCTCTATTGAAAGGAATGAGAATTTTATGCTGTCGAATCGATTGTGATGAGCTGCCAAGTTTACTTCAATGCCGATTTGAAAGCAGAGTAGATTGGTATCTAGTAATGTCTGGTTGAAATGGTAGGACAGAAGGTGAAAAACTTGAGACTGACTTCTAAATCTCGAATTTTCTGCACTTTGTCAAGCTGCCAGATGAGATGTACTCCCGTGAAACACTCGTCTATACTACCTCATGACTTCCTACTGGTCGGTGCGGGAATTTCCCACATCAACTTTCCGCTGAGTTTTCTTGGGAAATTCGGACTCGATGATCTTTGGAATTTCTGCAAACCTGCTGCGAAAATCGGGTGTTAATTTTCTTTGTGAATATCGTGTGAGGCATTAACATTTGCGTGGTTTATCCGTCTGACAGCTGAAACTTTCTATATTTCTAAGAACTAAGAACGTTAAATGTATTTGCGAGTATTATCGGGCGGTAAGACGATAAAGTTGTGAAGCGGTAGAAGAACTACCTCAGGACTAATACTTGGCAGCTGAAAACGGCCGCTCAGGATTTCAATGCTTTGCAGTGACTGTGTAGTAGTGAATTGTATTTGTTGCTATGATTTCCCTGTCTTCATTGCTGCAACTAACGTAACTGTGTCTGTTTGATTGTACCTATAAAGGTTTGTTTGTGCTTCAAGTCATAAGGTATCATTCTGTATATCTGTCTCTCTTACGTTCAATGTATCCACAGCTGTTGTACAACTGTTTTCAAGATTGTGTCAGCTGCTGCACACGGTTGTTGTCAAGGCTGTGTCAGCTATTTTCAAGGCTGTGTCAGCTGTTATCAAGGCTGTGTCAGCTGTTGTCAAGGCTGTGTCAGCTGCTGTACAACTGTTGTCAAGGCTGTGTCAGGTGTTGGCAAGGCTGAGTCAGCTGCTGTACAGCTGTTGTCAAGGCTGAGTCAGCTGCCGTACAGCTGTCAAGGCTGAATCAGCTGCTTTGTGTAGGAGTGCTTTGTGTAAGAATATGTTCTTTGGAATATCAATTAACGCAGAACGTCTGAGAGAAACTTCATGTATGGTAACACTGGTAACTGCAGAAAGCGAAACAGCTGATGATAATTATAACAACAGTGCTACGGGCGTCCATGCCAACATCGAGCACTATTGCTTTTGGACGCATGCATGGATTCGTCTATTATATGTATAGCGTGGGTGTGAGATTATCCGCATAATACGGGTAATATGTATATAGGTGTTTGCGTAGTTAGAAGAGCCGCACCCTTGAACTCTTTTTGTATGTCTTCTTATCGTGTTGCAGCCGACTTTGTATTTTCCTCCGTGTGTCGCTCTATCTGTGTGGTTCCGTGTATTTTTATGTGCAGGACAATCTGTATGTGTATTGCAGTATGTGTGCTTATGCATCTGTATGTGTCTGTTTTTCTTTCCGCTAACAATGGACTTAGAGAATCATATAGTTAAAATAACAATAGTAAATGTGTATGTTGTAGAACGGAATCATATATAAGAGCTTGAAATCTCTGCAAAAGTCTGCGGCAACGACTGTTCTATTAGCGCCTATTAGCTTTGCATTAGCATCGAGTGACTTATCTGTTAGCGTTGATTGCTTGACTGCTTGTCTAGTTAACGGTTTGGAAAATAAGAAAGCTGGAAAACTAATTTTAACGTCAGTTTCCTTACCTCACGGATGCTGTTAGAGACGGTCTGGCTGTAATTTGAACCGATGACCTCCTGCTTCTTAAGCAAGCGTGCTAACCATTCGGCATGCGTAAGCTCTGAAGTTAAATTGATTGATGTAGAAACTAGATGATGGCCTGATCATTTGTTAGACTTTTTATCAAAGGTACATAGCAGATTTGTAATATGCAAGTCTTTGCAAATAGTTCTGGCTTATATTTATTTCAGATAACTGCAACATTCTACGAATGTTTACGACGTCTGCGTGATTTAGACTATTAGAATGGACGCTGCTTGTCCAGTAGGAAAGTGGTTTCATGGTGCTCTGTGTTATGGTGAACGATGATCGCATTGTGATGTTGTTGCATTTGTTAGAAAAGATTTTGCGAGCGAATGGTAGCTATGAATGCTAAGCCTGAGAGTTGATGATGATAGGTTGATGCTGGATGCTTTTATGTAAGATTTTATAATTTATTCTTTATGCTCTTGAAGCTGTGTTGAAAACCTTGTGCAAATTGCCGTTACGAACTGCGAAAATCATGCACAAAAGTGAATCATTTGCTCTCGTTTTGTCGCCAAAAGAAATCGGTGTTTTATTTAAGAATAATTCTTTTTTGAAAGATGTTTTAGGCATTTTCCACTAGTGGATGTAGTTTTTAAATATTTTATATTCAAAATTGGCCGACTCAATTAAGCGAAAGAAAATAATTATTTAAAACAAACAGAATAGCCTACTAAGAAATTAAAAGTAATGATTTTTGACCTCTAAATTGTCTGCATGCAAATGGATGCATGCTTGTATGTGTGCATATTTCTAACTGGTTTGGCGTGTATGTGTGTATATTTTTAGCTGGTTTGTTATTGTGATTTCTGACCAGGGTAAACAAAACAATTTGTGTGCTTGTTATTCTGCGTGCCCTGTTAGGTATGTTTATTTCTCTGTCCGTCTGTCAGCGTACGTACGTGTACGTAGCTCTGCTAGCCCTGTTTAGTCTCTGTTTGTTTGCCTACGCGTTTATGTGCTGCTTTTTCTCCACATGCTTTAAGCCCTGATGTACTTTAATTACTGGTCCACACGAGAGCGTATGATTGGAAAAGATTGTGATGAGGTAACCCTAGGGTTGGCAGAATAGACTGGGTTTGTGAGTGGGCAAGTGGCTGGACGAGATATAGGACTATTTAAAAGTTTCCTCACTCGAAAGCGATGTCTGCAACGGGAAATCATGTGATGTCAATCAATCATAAATAATAAATAAATAATAATAATGGTTTAACGTCCGTTTTCTCATTCAAGGATGATGCCAGGGACTGATTCATAGGTCATGACTCTTTTAATCTACTTTTCCCTAAAGTTTAGTATTAGTGCCAGACTGTAACGTGACAGCTGTAAAACGCTACTTTTTATTATCTTTATTTTCTTAACCGAGATCAATGGCACTTGGCCTTCTCCTAAAAGACAGATTTTCTGGGCTGAGATTTGTAATTCCAATGTTATTTTGTTACAGTGTACTCCTAAGTGGCTACCTAACTTGTCTTCTATTATTTGGGCTAACAGGTCGCTCTCAGATGAACTCTAAATGGTCTATTCTATTTTTATTTGATATTAAATACAGAACAATTGTTCAAATCGTTGTAGTCACACTGTGCGAGCGAAGCGCCGGGTAATTTCAAGCGATTTAAAATTATTTTATTTTAAAAGCGACATTTCAACTGCATGTGCAGTAGCAAATCGTGCTTTAAAAATTACTTTATACAAACGTGTAAAGATTGTGGGCTAAGCTAAGACTGGTAATTCATATATTTTATCGTCAGTTTTTATGTGTCATTCAAATAAAACAAAATAAGATAAAAACTGAATTGATAATTAAAATAATAAAATTTAAATTGCTAAGTTCATTAATTGTATGATTGATAATTAATATAATGTTTAACTTTAGTTTTGATCGTAAAGCTCTATGTGTCAGCAAAAAAGCTAATGTTAACGCCAGTTTCCTAACTCGAAAGCGATGTCCGTGACGGGCGAGCCCAGGATTTGAACCACGTACATGCTGATCCTCGGTCTAATACCTTACCGACATCGCCACTGGCTTCAACCAAACGAAAGTAGAGCAGACTCTTTTTATACATCTTACAGACGTACTGTTTGTAGAACTATTTATAGTTAGTACATTTATGTTTGAGTATATAAGTCTAAGATATGTAAACCTGTTGTTGAAGTCTGCCAGTGTGTGTAAGCTTGTGGGTCTGTAATCTGTACAACAGTACTGAGTGCCTTGTCTTTATGTAGAGTATTTATTGGCAGTTAACTCTTGTAATTTAATCTAAATGCTATTTTTGTTCGGTCGTTAACGCTTGGATGGAGTTTAATCGGAATTCTACCATCTGAAATATAAATCTATAAATGTTTTGAATTGAAGAAAGGTGGGCGAGTATTTGGAATAGAGATTTCGTATTGCATAAAACGGGTTTTCTTTCTGTTTAGAAACCCAGTACTATTTTCATTTGTATCACCTACTACCCGGTTCTGCTGTTGTTAATCTGTTCGTTCATCTTTGACTTCTTTTAATCTATGGCAGCTTATTGAAATGTCTAGAGGCTTTTGTTGCTTCTGTGCATGATCAAAACTCTACTATTGTCGACTTAGTGTGTAAAATGCAGTTTTTTAAGAGAAGGAAAACTTGTTTGGGGCGGGAAATCAATTAGAACAGGCTTATTTTACTTTATTTGCAAGTCATGACAAAAATTTTCTTGATTTTAATATGTGCAATTATTTTTAATACAGATTTCTGTTTTGGTTGTAATCAATTCTGATAAAATTCGTTCTGAATGGTGAACTATATGAACGTTATCTTATTTTATTATCATGCTATATAATGTTAGCATGCTCTATCATGATAACATGCTCTATCATGAATGTCTAAATAGCGTAGGGGTAACGTCATGAAGTTTTAAATGACAAATCCTAAGGTGATTTGAATCCGCGTGGGTTCGAATCCCGGTCGCGCTGATCTAAGAGTAAAATCTCGGACATTCACTGGACTGGTTATACGGAAAATGGTCTAAATTGCCTAACGGATTAAACATATGGTTTTAAAAGTGATAGATATCAACACAGTTGATTACAAAGTAAATAAAGTAAACACGCATTATAGTTCACTATAATGCGTGTTTACTTTATAACATTCTTTATGATGTAATCCTGCTCTAGCATGCTCATCGTGTTGTCATAATTTTAACATGTTATACTCTATATACGATCATATTAATTATTCATATATTCACATTAACACTATTTTAGTTATCATAATTTCCATCAAATCGTAGCTCTGCATACGACTGTGAAAGTGCTGAGCCTGTAGTGTAATAAATAAAATTTAATTGTTTGGACATAAAATTACAAATTAGTCTCAATATTATAGGCCTAAATTTTTGTATCTCGACCGTAGTTATACTGGGATTAAGGCAAGATGACGATGATGAGCAGAATCATGAATTCATTTAATTGAAGTCACTGATTTACAAGCAATTTATAATCAATGATTGTGCTCGAGTGTTCATTTGATTAATTTGACGATGCATTTTCCACTTTAGCCACAACTTTTCCTAATATAGACGTAGGTGTGGATAAGGCATCTCCTTTTGTGGAGGGATTAACTCGTTGATCGATGGAGTGCTCTTTATGAAGAGTGAAAAGAAGCATGTAAATATCAATATGCACCTTGGTCCTGCCACTTGACAGAATACTAGAAAGAGAGATAAAGAAATAAATATAGTACTCCATGTTGATGTTCTCGTCAGTGCTCTCGGACGAGGAAGCGGACGTTAAATCCGATTTTTTAATTTGTGTAGTAGAACCGTGTTTGTCGTATCGTTGTGTGTTTGTGAAACATTCAGTGTTAATGCATTAAGAAAACGGAACGGGTAAATAATTTAATACAAGCTTGTAACTTAGGAGAGAAATTATTATTCGTGTTATTTCTAACTTGCATACAAAATATGCGATTTCTGTAGCTGTACGTATTTGTGCTGTGTACATGCTTGTATTTGCACCTGTTTGTGCTGTGTATATGCACGTGTATGTATTGTGTACACGCACGTGTATGCAGTGTTTATGCACGTGTATGTCTTGTGTACATGCACGTGTATGTATTGTATATACACGTGTACGTGACGTCTAAAAACACGTGTCATGCACTGTTTATACACGTGCATTCAGTGTGTATATACACGTGTATGTGATGTGTATACACGTGCATTCAGTGTGTATATACACGTGTATGTGATGTGTATACACGTGCATTCAGTGTGTATATACACGTGTATGTGATGTGTATACACGTGCATTCAGTGTGTATATACACGTGTATGTGATGTGTATACACGTGCATTCAGTGTGTATATACACGTGTATATTCAGTGTATATACACGTGAATGTACTGGCCCTTACATGTGATGTATATACACTTGTATGTGATGTATATACACATGTATTCAGTGTATATACACTTGTATGGAGTGTATATACACATGTATTCAGTGTATATACACTTGTATTGAGTGTATATACACTTGTATTCAGTGTATATACACTTGTATTCAGTGTATACACACGTGTGTTCAGTGTGTATATATATGTGTATTCAGTGTATATACACGTGTATGTACATACACTTACATGTGATGTATATACACGTGTATTCAGTGTATATACACGTGTATTCAGTGTATATACGCGTGTATTCAGTGTATATACGCGTGTATTCAGTGTATATACACGTGTATTCAGTGTATATACACGTGTATATATATACATACATGCTTCGACTGTGCTATTACCGCCCAGGTATACAATCTTATCAGTACCACATAAGATGCTGTATATAATATTGCATGTATGACAGCGCTTCTGAGTGTGCTGTTCAGTGAAGTAAATCGACGATTATAATTCTAATGTATTTGCATTGTGTACGAAATAGGACCTACCTGTAAGGTCCAATACACAAAATCTGGGCTACTTGCTTTATAGTGAATCTGTGTTAACAGTAGAAAGCTGTTGCTAATGTTGGTTAGCGTTTGTTAAATACTGTCTGCATGCTTTTTTGTGAATCTGTGTTAACCTTGGCTAACAATTAATAACGTGTTAACTGTAGTTAACTATGAGCTACAAGTGTTCTAGTAAATCTTTGTTAACTGTGGCTAACAGCTTATAACATTTGTTAGCAGTGGATATGGCAAACGGCTTTGACTGTTTAAAATTATTTGAAGATTGTATTGTATTACGTCTGCTATAGCATTTGCAATATGTGCTGTACTAATGTAATTTAGCACAATTCATGTAAATATCTCCTCTCTCTGTCTCTCAATTTATCTTTCTCTCTTTCTCTCTCTCTCTCTATATATATCTTTCTCTCTCTCTATCCTAGATTCATATGTATATATTACACGTCACGGGTACAGTTGATAGAACTATTTGCTAGTAATGTCCACGTGCGCTTATGTAATAGTTTCTTCTCTGATTAATTGCCGATAGTGGCAGTTTGTATGACTTTTAAGATTTTTAAAATTAAAATTTAACGTCAATTGTCTGTATTATTCTTCTATGTCTATATAATTATATTGTGTGTGCTTGCACATAAAATATTATACGCCATGTGTGTATTCCATTGGATAGTGTGTAAACAAATGATGTATATGTATATTATGTTTGCAGATATTCTATCTACTATGCATACATTTATATAAATGTATGTGGTATATTTACATGTATATGTGTGTGTGTGTATATATATATATATATATATATATATATATATATATATATATATACACATCTATATTATATATCTATCTATCTATATACATGTATATATACATAACATACGTACATATATATATATATCTATATATCTATATATATATATATATATATATATATATATATATATATATATATATATATATATA
>CAJHZI010000456.1:1365000-1427500 GCA_905160935.1 Enchytraeus crypticus | reverse complement strand
CATCTGAGACTTCATACTCCTGAGACTCTGTACTCCTGTTCTCCATACATGACAAGACATAACGGCACACTGGGACAGGAAGCACGGATGCTTGTTTAAGACCCATTTCCTCCTTCCTCTCCATGATTTTTAGTAATCTTTGCCTTTTGATGGCGCATCAATTGCAACCGGCACCGATTTAAGAATAACCTTCCTACATCCCAGGATTTTTTCATTGAAAGCTATCAACACTCGGTCTTCCAAGGTGATCGCCCAACTGTGTACTAACCGAGGCCGAGGGATCTCAACTTCGATTATTGACGGACAACTAAACTAATTACACTAAATCCCGTCGTCTTACTTCCTGATTGGCGTTTCTCATGAGTTTAAATTTAATTTTTTAGTTTATAATTTAAATATTAGTATTAGAAAAACCTTAGACTATATCATCAGTATACGATTTTTTAGACAACAGCAGTTTCGAATTTTTTATTTTATCTTTCAATCTGCTAATATTCGTACAGTATCTCTGGATAATATGATATTGAGAGTATTTGAAATATCTAGTTGTATGAGACGCGTCAGTACGTGTTGTGTCTTGTAATATCTATTTGTATGATACACGTCAGTACGTGTAGTGTCCTGTAATATCTAGTTGTATGAGACACGTCAGTACGTGTAGTGTCCTGTAATATCTAGTTGTATGAGACACGTCAGTACGTGTAGTGTCCTGTAATATCTACATGTAGTTGTATGAGACACGTCTCATACAACTCAGTATGTATAGTGTCCGGTGTACTAGTTTATAGAAGTTGCTACCAGCTCTCTACTGATCTCAACTTCATGTATTTTATACCGTTGAGTCTGGTCATTACATCTCGTTATTGTCACATTTCCATGTGTTTCGTGTTTTATATTTATGTCTAGTAGCAACGATGTAACAAAAATTATATTGAGAACATAATTGTATTACATCTTATTTAAATGCCCTGCCCATCAAGACTATAGAAAGAATAGCCTGGGTACGAGTATAGACCTACCTCTGCCAGTAAAAGTAAAATAATGTTATACCATTTTAATATTAATTTTACATGTACTATACTCCTTTAATTCTTAGGAATATCTTTATCGTGTTTTCTTTTCAAATCCCCTCTCCCCAGCAAGACATAATTTGTGCCAACGCCTGTGCAATAGACTTTTATAAGGTTTGCCTAAGAGGTGTTAAACAAAATGAACTCTAGTACTTAAGTGGGTTCTGTTTCTGATGGACAAATGACTACTGAATGTCTTGATAGCGTAGGGGTAACGTCATGAAGTTTTCAATGACAAATCCTGAGGTGAATTGAACACTCGTGGGTTCGAATCCCAGCCGCGCCGAACTGAGAGTAAAATCTCGGACATTCACTGGACTGGTTACACGGAAAATGGAATAAATTGTCTAACGGTTTAAACATGTGGTATTAAAAAGTGAGAGATTTTAACGTAGTTGATCATTTCACTATAACGCGTGTTTTCCTTTACTTTTGACATAGGCAGGAAATTAAATTGACCATGTCATTTGAAGCAGAAAATCAAAGACATTTAAAGTCCTGGCAACAGAGCTGCATGATTAAACTGCGGGTTACTGGTTGAATATATGATATTAACATTGCCAGACATACAGAAACTAATTTACTCTTAAGGAGAATTAAATTTCTTAGTCCATAGAATAATCTCCTATAAATCCAATAATAAATTCCCCGTGTTGTGCTCAGGTGTGGTTGGACCACTGCAGAATAGGGCAAGAGGGGATTCACCTCACCATGAAATATTTTCCCCAAGATTAAATGATAATTAATCCATCTAACTCCATCCATCCGGACGTTAAATTCTTTTTGATGGACGGATTAACTGTGGAAGGCAACGGGAAACCACCACAGAAGCCATACTTTTCCCAAGCTATATGCGTTATAGGGTATGGCTACGGCATAGACTTTGTGAAGGGATTTACTTGTTGATCTAAGGAGTGCTCTTATGGAGCGAGAACACAGACTTTGAGTATGAATAATTTATTTATGTACCTTTATCCTGCCACTTGGTAGTGCACTGAAGAAGGGAAGAATCTCCTGTCAATGATTGAAATTAAAAACTATTTAATGTAAAACTGATTTCGGTTGATTTTCACCAAGGCAAAAATTTAAGAGACTTATAATAAAAATAATTTATTATAGTTACCATGATTTTCATGTCTATGGAGTATTTGTTGGTAAACAAACAATAAAGATGGCGACCTCCATTAGTTATAACGTGACGAATTGTTACACCTGTTGCTCCTGTAACCGCACGCCGGACTCCGCTGATTGGGCGCCTGTATCTGGTCTCATCTGTTATGCCGCATCCCATTCTGTCGCCATCTACCAGCCTAAAGTACGAAGATGAAAATGCTTTAAACAATAAATGTTTTGTATGATTGGTTACTTGTTCTAAGTTGATAGTCAAATATAATCAATAATAATAAAGTGTCTAAAATCTCCTTCCGGACAAGTTGCATAGAGAATGTTTCATTAATACAAGAGTTTTCAGGAATTTACTTAGATAATTATAATCATTATCGAACGTACTTTCTGCACTAATATTGAATTATTTTTAATCTTCTTAAGTATAAGATGCAGCCCTGGAGGATGTTTTATTAGTACCAGAGTTATCAGGAATTTACTTAGATATAATCATTATCGAACGAACTTTCTGCACTAATAACATATAGTCTAGTTCTTTATGAGCCTACTGATAAGATGTCCGGCAGCCGACCTGTATGTGCAGGGTTCAATTCCAATGCCCGCTCCATTATTGAAGCTAAACTTGGCTTTTGGCTTATAACTGTACTACTGCCTGTATAAAATGATATTGCTGCATTTTTAAGAGCTAAGAATTTTCTTGCTTAATATTGTAATGATTTTTCCTTCTTTGTTTATTCTATCTCTGCAGTCTCCTGCAAAAATTCTGAGGACACTGTTGGGGCATTCAGAAAGGGTTAATTGTGTCAAGTGGATTAGATCACCAGCTTTTGGTTTGTCAAATTTGTTGTCAAATAATAAAAATACAATTCAATTTAAAGTTAGGCCAAATAATTCATTTTTGATCACCGGCTTTCGTTTAGGACCTTACTTCTCCTCAGCACCATGTTTCTTTTGCAGATTGATCTGAGTGAATTGATCTATAATGAGGTATGCTGTGGGGATGTCCCTGACATCATCCTTGGATGAGGAAACGGACGTTAAACCTTAATTATTATTATTGTTATTATTATTAGTATTATCATTTACTGTTTTATTACTTAGGCTTCTGTCAAACTGTTTGTACTATTTTATAGAAAAGTAGCCAGTTATTTTATAAAAGTTAACAGCATGTCTAGAAGCTAGAACTGTTTTAGCAAAGAGACTGCATTTATTTTAACAATTATTTTTGAATTATCTCAAGTGGAGTATTGTTTCTGATAAAATTATGTAAATAACAAATACTACTTATTTATTCATTATTTGTAAATGGTAAATTTATGTGTAATTTAAAAAAGTTATTTATATAAAAAATAGTTGTGCTGTATGTCGATTTGAGGTATTTAAATAGCTAAACTAAATATGAAATAAACATTAAATTAAACTCAATGTTTCTCAAGTAAATAAGATAAATTGCACATAAGTGAGTTTATGTGTAATATTGCATGTGTACAGAGTGTGAAGATGAACTGGTATCTGCCTCGCTCGACAAGACTGTGATAGTGTGGAAGAGATGTGGTGATGATGTGAGTAATGCAGTCAGTAATTCTCTAAGATTATATCATTATCGTCATCTATTTTCTTCTAATCTTGATGTGGGTAATCAGTCAGTTTTAACAATTACCAGGAAACTGAAGCATAAACAATAAATTGTAAAAAACAAGTAAATGTAACGGAAATGATTTTGATCAATTTTACTATGACTGTAACTTGAATGATTTGCAAAACGTTTCAGAAGCATGTTATCATCTCCGATATCTCTGAACAGATTATTACATCAAAATTCATTTCAATCCAATTCAGTTTAATAAGAGCACCAAATTGCATCATTCAACCCTGTAGAATTCACATACACTAGATACAAACAAGCAAATTGCAACAGGACAAAACACAAACTAAATGTGAACTATGGTGAACTTAAAGAAAAATAAGAAAAATAATGATAATAGGTTAACTTGTGAATACAAAACAGAAATACACAAAATGATAAATTGTTATAGAAATTATATATATTCATTTGTGGTGAACAGTTAAACTTTAACGTAGCTGCCCCATTTCTCAAAAATTTTCTAAAACAACTCAATAAAATTACTGGATTTGATGGCGGGATTAGCGCACTTGGTTTAGTTGCGCGTCAATTATCGAAGTTACGCTGCATCGACCTCGGTTAGTACTTTATGGGTGACCACCTTGGAAGACCGAGTGTTGGTAAAAGTTTAGGATGGAAAAAAATCCCAGGGTAATAATAGCAACAATTAGAGTGCTACTGTCGTCAATGACAACATCTAGCACTATTGAGACCAAATCAAGCCGGCTAGCAAAAAGAAGGTCCAAAACGGTGCAAATTCCAAAATCCAGATAATCAGTGCAAAGTGATGAAAGGTTATTATTAAATCCATGCCGGCTGCAATTGATGCGCCATCAAAAGGAAACATTTACTAATAGCCATGGAGAGGAAGGAGGAAATTGGTCTTAAACAAGCATCTGTGCTTCCTGACCCAGTGTGCCGTTATGTAATTAATAATGGATAATAGAATTACCATCAAAGAGTTCACCAATGATGCAAATTTTATTGTGTTGTGACAGTATAAGCTTGGTCACAGACTGATTGGTCACGAGGATTCTGTGACACTCGTCAAGGGGCTGCTAATTGAGAGTAGCAAGAGCCTAGGGGTGTGCGACAACAACATCGAGTCCTCTCGTCGGCATAGACTGTTGATAGCTTCTACTTCTGTTGATTCCACTGTCAGGATCTGGCAGAGAGAGCCGGGATGCAGTGAGTTCTAGTATTTGTTTGCTTCCTTTCATTATCATCGTCATCATCATCTTCCCTTGAATCCTAGATTAACTAGGGTCGGGATACGAATAGACTGTCTCAAATCCTCTCTGTCCTACATCATATCATTCATCGGTCAATCCCCTATTTGTGACTTTTCCATTCGTTTCATGATAAATCATTTAGAATTATTCTTTCATTATTTACCCCGACACTAAGCAAACTGTGGGCAGAGTCTGATGATGAATTCCATTCATAATGCAACGCACGTGTTTATAGATTTAATCTTTGACTTTTGTTTAGTTTATCTTTTGAATTAAATTATAATTTAGCTGTTACAATACAGCCAGATTGTGGATGTTTTTTGAATTCTTAGTGTCTGTTTTAAAGTAATCATAGGAATGGTGGGATAATAATAATAATAGTAAAGGTTTAATGTCCGTTTCCTCATCCAGGGATGATGTCAGGGACGTCAGGGATAGATGACTGATCTTTGTTTTTATTCTCTCAGTAGTATGCACTATTCATCATTAATCATTCCATCCATATGATACTATATGTTAGAGAGAGTGAGAGAGAAAGAGAGATATGTTTTATTTTCACATAATTTCGCAGAGTAATCACGTCAGTGAACACATTCTGCGTGAATAGATTGTATGCACTACTTGAACAGCGGCAGCTTTGACTGTTGTGGCTCGTGGTCAGACTTTGAAGTACTCTGATCTTCTGATCCAGAATTTACCAGAATCTATAATCTAAGTGGAGCATTTGATTATGCTGTGTGAGTTACTAATGTGTATATTCTTGTACTCTGTGTTATTGTTTTAAGTAAATGCTACGTTTGTTGTCCATGTATGTTTTATATTTCGTGTACTTTATGTTACTAATGTTTTTGCTGTAGACGAGTGTGAGTGCACGCAGGTCATATCTCTGGGGGCAGGGCTTGTTCTCTCTCTGGCTCTTGTCTCTCTACCTAACATCAACGGTTTGTCTTCAGTCCTCGATCAAATAATAATTAATTGCAAATAAATTAATAAATTAATCGCAAAAAGCTCTCATAAGTGATGTTTATTAACTAAATTAATTCTTTAATTTCCATTTTTAAAATGATGAGCTGTTTTTTTAGTAATTTATCTATACAATATACAAGTATGTATACGCACACCACATATATATATATATATATATATATATATATATATATATACGTGTGTATATATATATATATATATATACACTGTGAGTCATTAAAAAAACATGTGCGCAGTATTTCATCCACAACTTTGACATTTGTGAACCGATTTTGAAAGTTGTTTCAGAATTATAAAGTAGAAGAAAAGTATCAATCTTAAATCTAGTTTTTGTGACAATTCCGGTATATTTTAAACAATAACAGACGATTTTACAAACATAGTCTGTCTTTGTTTAAATTTTAAAATGGTGTTTACTAAAGCAGATGAAGAGTTCACAAAAACTTGTACCTCTTAAAGGGTTGTGGCTCACATTGGTTGATTGCCGAATTTCTAACAAAAAACTGGATTCTGGGAGGGCCAGATTGCTTATTAAAGAAATTACACCGAAAAGAAAATAAATAACGTGGACAAGTTGAAGCAACGCCTGGTGGACGTTTGGCAAGACATGAAGCAATCTGTCATTGATAAAGCAATAGATGAGTGGCGCAAGCGTCTTCAAGCTTGTATTCCAGCTAAAGGAGGGCACTTTGAGCATAATTAAGCTTTGACAGTTGACAGTAGCAGTAGGCCTATAATACTGCTTGTTTCGTTTTTTGTTAAGCCACGGATTTGTAAACATTCCGTAGCGATTGATTTACTTAAACTAAATATTTTCAGTCGCTCATATTTTCAAGCACTGCTTCAACGCAAAAATAATAGTTAACAGAGTCACTTAACGTTATTTTATAGCAAATGTGTTCCTGATTATACCTACGCAAAAATTTAAAAAATCGGTTCACTAATACCAAAGTTATGGGCGAAAGACTGCGCACATGTTTTTTTTTACTCACAGTGTATATATATATATATATATATATATATATATATATATATATATATATATATATATATATATATATATATATACAGGACTCACTCAGGCTTTCATATACGTTGCACAGTATAAAACAGGTTATTGATTTACAGTGATCTAGAATTGCATCATACCTTTCTCTATTCTCATTAGTGCTCTGTCTTTTGTGTCTTGATGCAGTTCCTCTGTTGGCGTGTGGCAGAGATGATTTGAATGTACATCTCTACGTTGAGAGAAATAATCAGGTGATTTTCTTTTTCCCTATATCTCGCTCTCTCACACCTCTCACACATACACATATACACACACACACACACACACACATGCACACAGTAGGGCTGGGATTTGAATCAATGGCTTCCTGCATATTGATCAAGCTTGCTATTAATTCGTACATCAAATCAGTGTGTTTGTAACGCCGGTATTGTTTTTGATTGGTCACAGTTTGAAGTTGTCCAGAAGCTGTCTGGTCATGAGGAATGGATCAGGGGGCTTGACTTTGCTGTTACTGGTATGACTTATATTTATTGCTTCTATTTTTACTTATCTTTAACTTATACTTATTAGATACACGACCGCGGATCAGATGGTGCAGGGTTCAAATCCTAGGCTCGCCCGTCACTGACATCGTTTTCGAGTAAGGAAACTGACGTTAACCTTTGCTTTATCTCCTAAATTTTATTCATTTATAACATTTGAGTTAGGATATGAAAAAGCAGTCAAATTACTTCATAATCCAATTCCCTTGATATTATGCATTCATAACAAAGTTTCAAAGGCGCTTGTAAGTCGTTATTGGCTTTTATGAATGTAGAAAACACCTTCAAAGCTAAACACATGAAAACTGTCTATAAATCGTCTATCTGTAAATATAACACAATTAAATAAATATATGAAAGAGAAAAGGCTGAGTTATAATAGTGATCTGTTAATTTATTATGTAAATGTCTTAAGTTTGTTATTTATTTATTTATTATTAAGTTATTATTATTATTACTGTTATTTTATTATTTTTATTATTAATTATTATTTTACTATTTGGTTATTAATTATTTTATTTTATTATTTATTTATTATTTATTTTTAATTAATTAATTATTTTTTAATTTATTATGTAAATATTTGAAAAAACAGACTCTGAGTATGAGTATGTGCCTTGGACCTACAACCTGGCAGTGCACTAGAGATAGATCTCTCTATTTATTTTTGTGTCTCTCTCTCAGTATGGCGTATAGCTCGATCAACCAATCATTATTAACCAATAGTAATTATTCTATCCTCAAGTTTCCCTTTCGTTTCAGTATGTAAAAATACATTTTTACTACCAGGTTCATGGATATCACAGAATATCTCAACTTAATATTAAACTTTTATCAATGACTTTCTAGAACTTCTGTAAAAATGTGCAATTTTGTAAAACTTAACACAATAATCCGGTTACTGTTGGTTGTTTCCATTCGTCCAGATGTATTTGTGATTTCATGGATGACTCAGACGTCCTTGGACCTGCCACCTGGCAGAACTCTAGAGATAAATGCATTTGTGATTATTTAGATGACTCAGACGTCCTTGGACCTGCCACCTGGCAGAACTCTAGAGATAAATGCATTTGTGATTATTTAGATGACTCAGACGTCCTTGGACCTGCCACCTGGCAGAACTCTAGAGATAAATGCATTTGTGATTATTTAGATGACTCAGACGTCCTTGGACCTGCGACCTGGCAGAACTCTAGAGAGAGAGATGCATTTGTGATTATTTAGATGACTCAGACGTCCTTGGACCTGCCACCTTGGACCTGGCAAAACTCTAGAGAGAGGTGTATTTGTGATTACATATATGACTCAGACGTCCTTGGACCTGCCACCTGGCAAAACTCTAGAGAGAGATGTATTTGTGATTACATAGATGACTCAGACGTCCTTGGACCTGCCACCTGGCAGAACTCTAGAGAGAGATGCATTTGTGATTACTTAGATGACTCAGACGTCCTTGGACCTGCCACCTGGCAAACTCTAGAGAGAGATGTATTTGTGATTACATAGATGACTCAGACGTCCTTGGACCTGCCACCTGGCAGAACTCTAGAGATAAATGCATTTGTGATTATTTAGATGACTCAGACGTCCTTGGACCTGCCACCTGGCAGAACTCTAGAGATAAATGCATTTGTGATTACTTAGATGACTCAGACGTCCTTGGACCTGCCACCTGGCAAAACTCTAGAGAGAGATGTATTTGTGATTACATAGATGACTCAGACGTCCTTGGACCTGCCACCTGGCAAAACTCTAGAGAGAGATGTATTTGTGATTACATAGATGACTCAGACGTCCTTGGACCTGCCACCTGGCAAAACTCTAGAGAGAGATGTATTTGTGATTATATAGATGACTCAGACGTCCTTGGACCTGCCACCTGGCAGAACTCTAGAGATAAATGCATTTGTGATTATTTAGATGACTCAGACGTCCTTGGACCTGCCACCTGGCAGAACTCTAGAGATAAATGCATTTGTGATTATTTAGATGACTCAGACGTCCTTGGACCTGCGACCTGGCAGAACTCTAGAGAGAGAGATGCATTTGTGATTATTTAGATGACTCAGACGTCCTTGGACCTGCCACCTGGCAAAACTCTAGAGAGAGATGTATTTGTGATTACATAGATGACTCAGACGTCCTTGGACCTGCCACCTGGCAAAACTCTAGAGAGAGATGTATTTGTGATTACATAGATGACTCAGACGTCCTTGGACCTGCGACCTGGCAGAACTCTAGAGAGAGAGATGCATTTGTGATTATTTAGATGACTCAGACGTCCTTGGACCTGCCACCTGGCAGAACTCTAGAGATAAATGCATTTGTGATTATTTAGATGACTCAGACGTCCTTGGACCTGCGACCTGGCAGAACTCTAGAGAGAGAGATGCATTTGTGATTATTTAGATGACTCAGACGTCCTTGGACCTGCCACCTGGCAAAACTCTAGAGAGAGATGTATTTGTGATTACATAGATGACTCAGACGTCCTTGGACCTGCCACCTGGCAAAACTCTAGAGAGAGATGTATTTGTGATTACATAGATGACTCAGACGTCCTTGGACCTGCCACCTGGCAAAACTCTAGAGAGAGATGTATTTGTGATTACATAGATGACTCAGACGTCCTTGGACCTGCCACCTGGCAGAACTCTAGAGATAAATGCATTTGTGATTATTTAGATGACTCAGACGTCCTTGGACCTGCCACCTGGCAGAATTCTAGAGATAAATGCATTTGTGATTATTTAGATGACTCAGACGTCCTTGGACCTGCCACCTGGCAGATTCTAATATAAATGCTAGATGACTCAGACGTCCTGGACCTGCACCTGGAGAACTCTAGAGAGAGAATGCATTTGTGATTATTTTAGAGAAGCATTTGTGATTACTCAGATGGACCTGCCACCTGGCAGAACTCTAGAGATAATGCATTTGTGATTATTTAGATGACTCAGACGTCCTTGGACCTGCCACCTGGCAGAACTCTAGAGATAAATGCATTTGTGATTATAGATGACTCAGACTCCTTTGACCTGCGACCTGGCAGAACTCTAGAGAGAGAGATGCATTTGTGATTATTTAGATGACTCAGACGTCCTTGGACCTGCCACCTGGCAAAACTCTAGAGAGAGATGTATTTGTGATTACATAGATGACTCAGACGTCCTTGGACCTGCCACCTGGCAAAACTCTAGAGAGAGATGTATTTGTGATTACATAGATGACTCAGACGTCCTTGGACCTGCCACCTGGCAGAACTCTAGAGAGAGATGTATTTGTGATTACATAGATGACTCAGACGTCCTTGGACCTGCCACCTGGCAGAACTCTAGAGATAAATGCATTTGTGATTATTTAGATGACTCAGACGTCCTTGGACCTGCCACCTGGCAAAACTCTAGAGAGAGATGTATTTGTGATTACATAGATGACTCGGACGTGTTGTTGGCTAGCTGTAGTCAGGATACATACATCAGACTGTGGAGAATATCTGCTGCTGACAGTCGATCTACCGAGCTAGCGACTGATGGACTTCTGAAGACAAAGAAAAACCTCTTCAGTGTATCTACAGCACAAGGTTTTACTGTTATTCAATTCAGTGTAAATTTCCTCAAATTTTTGTGAAAATATTGCAAGGTGGACATTGTAACATATGGCTAATATTTTAATAAGCTTACTCATCGTGTGTTTGCAAAATTTATACCTGTTGCCAATAATGTTTGTTGTCGCCGGGTCTTTAGATTTGTGTTTTGAAACACGTTGAATGTATTCTATTTTTTATTATTTTATGTCGCATTTTTTTCCTCTTTATGCTGCATATATTTTTTAAATCTTCAGTATTATTATTACTATTTTTTAATTGTTAATTTTTCATTATTTCATTGCTAAGAAACACCTGCAGTTATCGGCAAATCAATTCCCGGGAGAATATAATAATAATAATTATTATTATATTATATTATTATTATTATTATTATTCTTGATTATTTAATAAGTTAAATTTATTATTATAATTACTATTTTTATTATATATATACCTTTTTATTTGCCACTTTGGCTACCAAAACACACACAAAACAGAAACTATTATTATGAGTTTCCTCTTTATTATGTAATGCAGATGAGCAAAGGGATTACATGGTATCTTTAGAGTCTGTGCTACTGGGTCATGATAACTGGGTCTACAGCGTTAGATGGCATCCGACTATGCTTAAAGGTAGAAAGTACGAAAATCTCAGGATAATCAGATTGTACGAATATTTGTATTTCATTTCAAATCCAAACTACTGCTTATCGATATTTTTCCTGTTTTCCTCAGGCTGATATTTTTGAAGATGTAATATCACCTTTATTTCTTGATTCCATAACTTTGCAGATTCCATGAGATTGATGGAAATGGATTGATTCTTAGCAGGGTTGGGTTTTTGCGATGGCAAAAAGGGTTTTTGCCAGGACACTTGCAAAACCGGTAAAAACCATGTCAAAAACTGGCGAAAACCGGCAAAAACTGGCAAAAGCCGTCTAACACACCAAGACTGGAATAGAAATATTTCATGCTTGTAAATGTATTATATCGTTTACAACATAAACTTTATAAGTTAAATTTGATGTTAGAAATGTTAACTAACAATTTAATATCAATTTGCCACTCACATTAAATTTTTAAAAACTAATTCTTTAGAATTTGCTTCACAGTATTCGAAATTCTAGGTTACTGTAACTTAACTAGCTTGTTAACACAAAATTACTGCTAACTATATTATTTATAGAACAGCTTAGGCACTTAACAGATTTTTTTATTTGCAGTTCTTTGATCGTATTTCCCTTAAGCAATCAATCATATTAAGTCTGACCTGCATAATCAGTCAATCAATCAATCAATCAATCAATCAGCCAATCAATCAATCGATCAGCCAATCAATCAATCAATCAATCAGCCAATCAATCAATCAAGAAATCAATTGTAGTACACCTGTTCCTGGATAATCAATCAATCAAACCTGTATCTGGTCCTTGATATCAGTTAACTAGGTAATTGAAAGATATATCAATCGCTTATTGTACAGTTACAATATAGTTACAATCCTTGCCCCTATATACGTCATGGACCTATATAGGACCTGCACTTCTCTGATTTCTATCAGTTATTTTTATTGTATTTTTATTAGTCTCTGTTGAATGATTGCTCGATGTGGTTGCAAACTCTCTGTATTCAAAAGTGAAAACCATCCGTGACAAGTACCTGCTAAACTCGCTTTGTGGCTTTGTAATCTATCTAGAGCTGCAGCAACTGGTCGAAGCCTTGATATCAAGTCCTTAGTTTGTCAGTAAAGGTTGAAATCATTGACTAGATGACAAATTCTTAGTTCAGTTTCTTGTTCATGCTCTTCTGCAATACTGATATAAGCTTTTCGATTGCCAAGAAATGTATCAGTACATGTCAGCTGACTATTCCATCTGGTGTCACCAGGTAGCCGAGGCTTCACCGAAAGTGGATACTCTTTCAGCCTTGCACCAGGGGCATGATGGTTCTTGAAATATTTTTGCACTTCAATGATCTGCTTCAATATAGCAGCCGGTGTGAGTGCCTGCTCAAGCACATTCAGTGTATGTGCAGCACAGCCATACACAATTAATCCCTGATCTTCCTCCTTTAAAAGTCGTCTCATTTTAACCATATTCTTAGCATAATGTGACCACATTTTTTACATTACATTAAATTTTAACCTTTACTTTAGCTAGTTAAATATTTTTTAATGTCACCACTGACCACTGTGTGCTACTTTTTGTAATCTAGTTTTTAAAGTTTATAACTTATGCCTCAGGGATTTGCTTTTATTATAGGGTGTTACACTACTAGTTTTTCAGCATGTGCTCGCAGAAACTTGATAACTCTGTGTGTGACCAATTAATGGGACTGCAATATAATGTAGTTGTTACTAGATTTTATGTTTTAGACTAGAAAGACTTTCGCCAGGAGGGTTTAGATGGTTTTTGCCAGTTTTTGCCATGACAAAATCTGGTTTTTGCCGGGACGGTTTTTGCCATGGAAAAAACCGGTTTTTTCCACTAAGTGGCAAAAACTTGCCAACCCTAATTCTTAGCTTTGACTTGGTCTATTAATTATTTTTAAATGTTTAAATGTGAATAAAAGATTTATTTTTTGATTGATCAGTTAATTGACTTATTGGATGTGTTTGATATATTAGATGTATTAATTCTTAACTAATTTTTTCCGTTTGTGTTCGTGTTACTGAAGAATAGAACAACCGTGAACTTCTCATGTCATAAATGGTTACAAAGCACTCATGTCATAAATGGTTACAAAGCACTCATGTCATAAATGGTTACAAAGCACTCATGTCGTAAATGGTTACAAAGCACTCATGTCATAAATGGTTACAAAGCACTCATGTCGCAAATGGTTACAAAGCACTCATGTCATAAATGGCAACAAAGCACTCATGTCATAAATGGCAACAAAGCACTAAGATCCAAACCAACGTCAGAAAAGACATTCGGTTGGTGAATTCTTAGGCTCAAAAAGTTGCTACAAATTTTAAGTCCCGAGCCCAGCTAAACTGAGATTCAAGAGAAGATGATGTTGACGATGATGATGACGATGATGATCAGATAGATTAGTTCAGTGGTAAATCGATTGATTGATCGATTGATTGATTGATTAATGTAGATGGGAAGATACACCAGCCAATGAATCTGTTATCGGCCTCTATGGACAAGACTCTGATAGTCTGGGAGCCGGCTGCTGAGACTGGCATCTGGTCTGAAAAGGTTCTGTTGTATTTTCCTGCTTCCATGTTAGGGACGTCCCTGACTGCGTCATCATCAGAATGATTTTATCTCTAGACTGGCTTTTGGAATTTGCAACGTTTTGTACCTTCTTTTTTTCTCACCGGCTTGGATTTGTCTCAATAGTGCTCGATGGTGTCATGGACGACAGGAGCACGATGTCTTCGTAATAGCATCGAGTTTATTGAAGTTTTGGAAGCTCTTCCATTTCCTGACTCAATGTTTATATTCCTCAATAACTGACCTCCACTAAAACAAGCTGTCGAAGTTCCCAGTACTTTTACTTTCAGTCATTCTTGTTATCATTTGAAACTCGCTAGATAAGTTACAAGTGTATAGACCCTGAAATTAACAAAAGCTATCTATATGGGCAGATATATTCTAGCTCATATAGGTAGACACAGTTTCTGCATTAAGGTTTTGAATTAGAGTATTATTACTTACTGTGTCGTGCAGTAAATCAATGTATGCTGCCGATGGGATGATCATTATCACGATTGATTTGTGCTGTTGAGTGTGATGTTAAGTATTGTAGAGCATACACTTGATGGATCGGAGTTGTTTGTATGGTTAAGAACTATGTTGGCTGGAGCCAGTGACGATGTCGGTAAAATACTCAACCGCGGATCAGTATATGCGGGGTTCAAATCTAGGGCTCGCCCGTTACTGACATCGCTTTCGAGTGATGAAACTGACGCTAACATTATCTTTGTCATCTTTTTACTGAAAAGTTGAAGCCGTACCAGACTTTATCTACTAACAACAACAGGATGATGCCCTGCTATATTTTACTGGTTTATGCACTACGCTCACCATATTCCTTGGCTCGTCCATCACTGACATCACTTTCGTGTGAGGAAACGTACGTTAACACTAGCTCTACCAGATTTTTTATTGTACTATATCATGCTATATTACATTGAGTGTCAGGTGTTTTGTTATGATATGATGATATGATGATATTATGTAGGACAGAGAAGATTTGAGACGGTCTATTCGTAGCCTGACCCTAGTTTAACTGGGTTTTAAGGGAAGATGATGATGATGATGATGATGATGATGATGATGATGATGATGATGATGATATTGGGTGTATTGTTAGGTTTGTGTAGGGGAAGTGGGTGGGGGTAATCTTGGATTCTATGGGGGTATGTTTGGACCTGAGGGCAGATATATTCTGGCTCATGGGTACCAGGGGGCATTCCACTTGTGGGCCAGGCAGGAGAAGCTGGTATACTTCGTTTTTTATTATATTAACCAATTTAGAAGATTTTGTAGTATATTTAATGAAATTGATACAGTAGCTTGATTTGCCAATTGAAATGGTTTAACTAGTTAGTAGAATTTTAAAGCTAAAGATCATTTTGCCTCTCTACTATGTACTGTTACAAAGTTTACACATTATCTACTAGTAGGTTAATATATTTATATGCTGTTCTATAGTTTATTTAATATTAGTCAGTAAATAACTACATTTATGTTAACTTCTGGAGTTTAATTACTATAAGTCATTAAATAGCTACATTTATGTCCTTTTTAGTTTGCTTACTATAAGTTATTAAATAAGTTATAAGTTATCTAAATTTATTTTCTGTTCTGTAGTTTAAGTAACTAAATTTATGTTCAGTTTTGTAGTGTACACACTATCAGTCATTGAATAGGTACATTTTTTACCTGTTTTGTAGTTTAAATAACTACATATATGTTCTGCTCTATGGTTGACACTCTATCAGTCATTAAATAACTATATTTATGGTCTGTTTTGTAGTTTAACTACATATATGTTCTGCTCTATGGTTGACACTCTATCAGTAATTAAATAACTATATTTATGGTCTGTTTTGTAGTTTAAATAACTACATATATGTTCTGCTCTATGGTTGACACTATCAGTCATTAAATAGCTATATTTATGGTCTGTTTTGTAGTTTAAATAACTACATATATGTTCTGCTCTATGATTGACACTCTATCAGTCATTAAATAACTATATTTATGGTCTGTTTTGTAGTTTACACACTTTCAGTCATTAAATACCTACATATTGTTTGTATAATCTGTGCTGTGATGAACAAATAAACGATACTAATCTAACGAAATGACTACATCTATGTTCTGTAGTTAACACACTTTCAATCATTATATAACTACGTTTATGACCTGTTTTGTAGTTGACGTACTATCAGTCATTAAAAACTACATTTATGTTGTGTACTGTAGTTGACACTCTATCAGCCAGTAGTAACGTGTGGAGGTCACTACTCTGTGGTAACGGACTTGGCCTGGGACCCAGAGGCTCAGTTTCTAATCTCTGTCAGTTCTGATCAGACAACACGTCTACATGCTTACTGGAACAGTGGTGAAAAAGTTGAGGTAACTAGTTAGCTTCAGCTTCTCTATCGACACACTCTCATGATACTTCTCTCATAACAACATCAAGCACTGTTATGCTGAATCCAGCTCGATGTGTTAAAGGATAAAATAGGATTAAATGATGAAATCAAATTTTTATGTCTTCGTTTATTTCGCGACAATTTGGCAACCGCAGACTATTTACAGTGCCTAAAATTATAAAGCAATGCAAACAGAAATAATGTATTTTAATTATAGTAAAATATTGTATTTAAGTAAAATTTAATCACTTCAAAGTCAGCTTGAGTAGGCACATTCCTTCTACCGAGAAATATAATGCTTAATTCTGATTGATTGATTGATTGATCTATTGATTGATTGATTGATCTATTGATTGATTGATTTATTGATTGATTGACTGATTGATCTATTGCTTGATTGATTGATTGACTGATTGATTGATTGATGGAGAACTCATGGCACGAGATAGCTAGACCTCAGGTACACGGATATGATATGCAGTGCATCGCTCTGATCGACAGGTTTGTGTTATATCCATCGATCTGCATACTGCTCTATGTCACAGTCTTTCTATCTATCTACTGTTCTATTTGTCAGTCTTTCTATCTATTTAGTCTACTATGAGGCAGTCTTTCTATCTCTCTAGTCTACTATGTGACAGTCTTTCTATCTGTCTATTCTTCTAAGTGACAGGCTTTCTATTCTCAAATCTGTCTCTCTGTCTACTGCTCTTTGTGATAGTCTACATCATATCTATCTCCCTACTGCTCTGTCATTCTACAATTTCCTTGGATTTATTTATATCTCAGCTGTCCGCAGTATTTCATTCATAAATATATTCTAAATCATGTGTCAATATATATTCGTGTCAATATACATTCTACCTTGCCCTTTTTGTCTAGTAAATTTTTATTTTATAGTCGTATCTGTCATGCCCTTTCTCTGAAGTCTTTACTGATGTAATCGTTCCTGTAGTCTTTCCAATTCAGCTTTCAGCAGCCATCCTGATAACTTTTGATTACTTGGCCATCCTTATCCCTAGCCAAATTTCAATTACAATTGTTGTAGGTTCAGTTATATTGTATTCGTTAACACTGTCTCCACTATAGAATCAGATTTTTTATAGTTGTTAGCACTCAGTTTATGGTATTTGTTAACACTGTCTCTACTATAGGTTCAGTTTATGGTATTTGTTAACACTGCCTCTACTTTAGTTTAGTTTTGTTGTACTTGTTAACACTGTCTCTACTTTAGGTTCAGTTTTGCTGTATTTGTTAACACTGTCTCTACTGTAGGTTCAGTTTTGTTGTATTTATTAACACTGTCTGTGCTGTAGGTTCAGTTTTGTTGTATTTGTTAACACTGTCTCTACTATAGGTTCAGTTTTTATATATATATTTGTTAACGCTGTTCACTTTAGATTCAGTTTTGTCTCCGGTGCTGACGAGAAGGTTGTGAGAGCTTTCACGGCTCCACGCAACTTTCTGGAGAATTTTAGGAGTCTATGCAGAGCTGACGTCACTGAGGCCATCAACAAACTGGTAGAGATTTATGCAGAATCAATCAATCAATCAATGGGTGCTTGTGTGGCACTTCATAGCATGTCTCAGAAGCATGGTGCTACTGCACAATAAATCATCATCATCTTCCCATTAATCCCAGTTCAATCATGGTCGGGATACGAATAGACCTTCTCTACTCCTCTATGTCCCATACCATATCATCCATCAATCCTCTATAAACTCTTTCATTCGTTTTATAAAATTTTGTAGCAATTTCTGGAGCGTAGGCATTCACCAACCGAATGCCCTTTCTGACGTTGGTTTGGATCTTAGTGCTTTAGTCGCCTGCTACGACACGTTCAGTCACCGGTTGGTCAATTCTTCAAGCAAGCTGGACACAACATGGGGATACTGCACAATAAATAATAATAATATGACTTAGACTTTAATATGACTATTAATATTAATACTAATATTAATTAATTAATTAATTAAATAATAATAAAATAAATAAATAATAATAAATAAAATAAATAATTAATTAATTATTAATATTAATTAATTAATTAGTTAATATTAACTAATATTTTAAAGACTTAACGTGCTAGATTGTACATTTAGCTAGCTCAAGGGACCAGATGCTGAGACCAGCGTGGGCAATACTGTATATGCACGAGCATTGCCATCACAGAGAATGTCTTTTGTAATATTTCCTCCTATTGACTAATTGTATCTTTACAATGCAGTGATTGATTTGATCTGATTGCATGATTTATCTAACAGCATAACTACTGTAAGATATAATCGACTGATTTGATTGATTGATTTAGTGATTAATTAATCTAACAAAAGAAGTGCTGTAATATGTAATTGATTGATTTGTGGATGATTTACCTAACAACAACAGAACTACTGTAGCATATAACTGATTGATATGATCTGATTGATTGATTTACCTAACAACAACAGAACTACTGTAGCATATAATTGATTGATATGATATTATTGTTTGATTTATCAAATAACAGAACCACTGTAGGATATAATTGATTGATTGATTGATTGACCGATTGATTGATCTAACAACAGACGTTCTCTATTATATAATTGATTGATTAGATATGATTGTTTAATTGATCTAACAGCAGGACAGTAAGCTGGCTGAGGGCGCTAGTGTACCAGCCCTGGGCCTGTCTAATAAAGCCGTGTACTGTGATGATACGAGAGCGTCGGCTGGAGATAATGCTGAGGTGGAGAGAAAGGCAGACCAATATGCTGAGTCATCACACTTCGTAGCGCAGAATCTCATTGGTCAGCAAACACTTGTTCACGTACTCATCTCTTAATATATAGGGCTTGCAGTGTAAAATTTCTCTCTCTTAGTTCTCTGCCAACTGGCAGGTCCATGGCATATAACGCCTCCACTCCTCTCTGTCTTCCGTTTTCCTCTTCATTTCCACATACGAATGGATCTTTAAATCATCTCTAACATTCCTCTTGATATACCATTGTTCTTGGAGGATTCTGCTAATGACGAGATGGGCCCCCTGTGCCTTCCTCAGCTTCGACTAACATTTACTGGACAGAGTTGTCATTCCCTGAGATAACAATCCAGTTTACCCTGAGTGCAACATATTTATCTGAAAATAAAAAATAAACATAATAATAATAATAAAGGTTTAACGTCTGTTTCCTCTTCCAGGGATGATGTCAGGGACGCCATATTTGTTATTAGTTACTTTGTTAGTGCAGAGTTGAGAAACTATTGGTATACAGGTACATTTTATAAAACGTCTCTGGCACAAGATGCTGGTAGTTTGATTCAGCCATCACGAAGAGGAAAACAGAAGATAGAGATGAGTGGAGGCGTTATATACCGTGGACCTGCTAGTAGGCAGTGCACTAAGAGAGACAGAGAGAGAGACATTGTTATGTTTTACTGTTCAGAGCCCCCCAGTGAGGAGAATCTGCTTCAGAACACTCTGTGGCCCGAGACACAAAAACTGTATGGACATGGTAACGAGGTGTTTGCTCTAGCCTGTCATCCTACTGGTGCTCTCGTTGCTTCTGCTTGCAAGGTACTGGTGTTGTTGTAGTTGCTGTTGTTGTTGTTGTTGTAGTTCGTCTAGCCTGCCACCCCTCTGGTGCTCTCGTTGCTTCTGCCTGCAAGGTATTGGTGTTGTTGTTGTTGTTGTTGTTTTTCATCTAGTCTGCCACCCCACTGGTGCCATCGTTGCTTTTGCCTGCAAGGTACTGGTGTTGTTGTTGTTGTTCATCTAGTCTGCTATCCTACTGGTGCTCTCGTTGCTTCTGCTTGCAAGGTACTGGTGTTGTTGCTGTTGTTCATCTAGTCTGCCATCCTACTGGTGCTCTCGTTGCTTCTGCTTGCAAGGTACTGGTGTTGTTGTTACTGTTGTTGTTGTTCTTCTAATCTGCCATCCTACTGGTGCTCTCGTTGCTTCTGCCTGCAAGGTACTGGTGTTGTTGTTGTTGTTGATCTTCTAATCTGCCATCCTACTGGTGCTCTCGTTGCTTCTGCCTGCAAGGTACTGGTGTTGTTGTTTTTATTGCTGCTGTAATGAATTGTTTTAGTTAAACTGTTGATCATAATGGAATAATTAAGAAGTATTGGGTTCAGTCAGTTTTACATCCACTCTCCTGTGTAAAAGATTCTTCTTGCTATACTGAAGCGATAGAGAAGTAGCAAAACTGAATAATTAATTGAATGATTAATTGATTGATTGATTGACTGATTGATCGATTGATTGATTGACCAGGCCGCTAAGTCAGAGCACGCAGCAGTAATCCTGTGGCAGGTGGACGGATGGAGAGAGTTGATAAGACTGGAATCTCACTCGCTGACTGTCACACAGATGTCGTTCTGTCACACCGGTCACAGGCTCCTCACCGTGTCACGTGACAGGACCTGGACTCTCTACGAGAACACGGCAGAGGAATCAGACACTGGTAAAATACTCTTTCAGTCTTTGCATTGAATGATGCTTGACATGTTTGGCTTAAATTATGTGTACTGTGCATTACGATTATGATTTTAAAAGCTTTAACAGCTTTTAGATGATTTTTAGTTGAATGCAAGTAGGACATTATAGCCTTTCCATCTCATATCACGTTCTCCATGTGTCGGATATGATTTTATCTGTTTTGAGTAAAATATACAATGTATATGGCTCTATAATACTTCCTTCTAGAATACTCAGAAGAAGGTGAAATAGGACGTGGAGTAAGACAAGGTTGTAGCATTTCGCCGCTGCTGTTTAACATTTACGCTGAGGCAATGATGGAAGAAGCCATGGAAGACTTGGAAGAAGGAATAAAAGTAGGAGGGAATTTGTTACAAGATGTACGATTTGCAGATGACCAAGGAATGGTAGCGGGCAGCGAGATTGGATTGCAGAAGATAATGGATAAGCTGAATGATACGGCCCTAAGATATGTCATGAAGATTAATATAAAAAAGACCAAGGTTATGAGAGTGTCCAATAATAAAGGTGAAGTTAATATCACAATAAATGGTACGAAATTGGAACAGGTAAGGAGTTTCAAATATTGGGTCATACTATAACCGATGATGGGAAATGTGAGACGGAAATATGCAGTAGGATTGCACAAGCAAAAGCGGCCTTTGGTAGTAGAAAAGAACTATTAACAAAAAGTTTAAAGAACGACACAAAGATAAAGATAGTGAAAACTTTGGTTTGGACCACGCTATTGTATGGGTGTGAAACATGGACCTTAAGGAAGGAAGATATTAGGAAACTGGAGGCATTGGAAATGTGGATTTGGAGAAGACTGGAGAGGATTAGCTGGACTCAAAAGGTTACAAATGAGGAAGTCCTGGAGAGAGTTGGCACAGATAGACAGTTGATAAATGTATTAAGAAATAGGAAGAAGAGATGGATAGGACCCATTCTAAGGGGGGAAGGTCTATTAAAAGAGGTCATAGAAGGTAGAATGGAAGGAAAAAGAGGCAGGGGCAGGCCGAGATTAGGTATGTTAGATGATTTAAAGACCCACTCATATGTGGAAATGAAGATGAAGGCGGAAGACAGAGAAGAATGGAGGCGTTATGTACCATGGACCTGCCAGTAGGCAGTGCAGTGCAGTAGGCAGTACTAAGAGAGAGAGAGAGATGGTTCTATGAAGACGCCTTTTATTGTCTACTTGCATTTATTTTTAAGTAGTCTGGAATTTTTAAAAATTCTATGATATAACCTGAGTTTATAAATATAGTTTACTTCAAGATTCCAATTTATATATTGTATTTATATGTAGCCATTTAATTGACGATCAAGCGAGTAATTCGATGTAAAAAAACTGGAATTCATTGACTCTATGTTGTGTTGTATTGATGAACAGCTGGCTGGGGCTATGCTAGAGTGATAAGTTAATACACTGCTGCACTTCTTATGTAGTGTTGTATTGATGAACAGCTGTCTGGAGCTATGCTAGAGTGATAAGTTAATACACTGCTGCACTTCTTATGTGGTGTTGTATTGATGAACAGCTGTCTGGAGCTATGCTAGAGTGGCAGGCACTGATAAGAAGACAGCTGTACATTCTAGAATCATTTGGTCTTGTTCCTGGTCACATGATGATCTCTACTTTATCACTGTGTCGAGAGATAAAAGGGTTTGTTGACATTTGCTATCAACACTTATCGCTGTGTCGAGAGATAAATGGGTTTGTTGACATTTGCTATCAACACTTATCACTGTGTCGAGAGATAAATGGGTTTGTTGACATTTGCTATCAACACTTATCACTGTGTCGAGAGATAAATGGGTTTGTTGACATTTGCTATCAACACTTATCACTGTGTCGAGAGATAAATGGGTTTGTTGACATTTTCTATCATTTTTTATTTGTTATCATTTGTTTTCTGGAGAGAGTTGGCTCAGATAGACAGTTGATAAATGTATTAAGAAATTGGAAGAAGAGATGGATAGGACACATTTAAAGGGGGGAAGGTCTATTAAAAGAGGTCATAGAAGGTAGAACGGAAGGAAAAAGAGGCAGGGGCAGGCCGAGATTAGGTATGTTAGATGATTTAAAGACCCACTCATATGTGGAAATGAAGAGGAAGGCGGAAGACAGAGAAGAGTGGAGGCATTATGTACCATGGATCTGCCAGTAGGCAGTGCACTGGAAAGAGATCATTTGTTATCATATTTGTCAGTGAGCACTCAATACATCAACGATATTGATCTTATCGCAAGTACTTTGATTTTAACCCCATTTTAAATTATCCTTTGCCTTGAAAGATAATGTTTCTGTATTGGTTTTCAATGTCGCTTACTATATCTAGTTAGTCGGTTCTTAAGAAGCTAATACAGTGTTTGTCGGATTTTTTTATTGGTTTCGTGGAATTTGCTCGTGGGGTTTGATGGATTTTAAAATATAGTATTGAGAGCCATGTGATTTGGTTGTTAACGCATTTCATTCCAGCAACATATCCTTGACGTTGACTCTATAGACCTACTAAACGTGCATGTTCTTGATTGATTGATTATCCTGTACATTGTTATCGATTGATAACTCTGTGTTATGATATTGATTGATTGATCATTGGTGCAATGATATTGACTGATTGATCGTTTTTGTTGTGCTATTGATTGATTGATCAGGCTGTAATTTGGGGCCCAGCTGTCGAGGACGCTGTTAGTGATGGTAAAGAAGAAGAAAGAAGAACATCATGGACGAATGTTGTCAGTCAGTGCTGCCCTCTGGAGCTGTCAGAGTCCATAACAGCCGTCGACTTCTCTCCAATAGCACTGTCTCCTGATAGGTGTGTTCCTCTTTCTCCCTCTCTTGCTCTCTCCTCTCTCTGTCTCTCTCTCTGTCTTCTTCCCTCTCTTTTACTCTCTCTCTCTCTGTCTCTCACTCTCTCTCTGCCAATCTCTTTCTCTGTCTCTCTGTCTCTGTCTCTCTCTCTCTCTCTCTCTGTCTCCTTCCCTCTCTTTTACTCTCTCTCTCTCTGTCTCTCTCTCTCTCTGCCAATCTCTTTCTCTGTCTCTCTCTCTGTCTCTTTCTCTGTCTCTTCCTCCCTGTCTCTCTCTCTCTGACTCTCTCTCTCTCCTCTGTCTCTCTCTCTCTCTCTCTCTCTTACTCTCTCTCTGTCTGTCTCTCTCTTTCCTCTTTCCCTCTGACTCTCTCTCTCCCCCTCTCTCTCTCTCTCTCGCTATGTCTATGTGCGGTTGTATGTTTAGTGCAGTTGTCTATTAATTGTCTATTATAATAGACAATTTATTAACTGCACTAAACATACAAACGCACATAGACATTGGTTTGATAAATTAAATTGTTAAAAATTTGTATTTTGATAAAGTTTTTTTAAAACGTGTATTGACTGCTTTTTAGTATAAGTTCTAGTGTTAAATGCATTTTGAGCCATTCGTTTGATATATGTTCTTATGAAGTTGATTGATTGCATCTTGACACACGTTCCTGTAGTTTTATTGATTGATTGCATCTTGGTACAAGCTCTTTTAGGTTTATTTATGATTGCATTTTAATACAAGCTCTTTTAGCTTTATTGATTGATTACTTTTGAATTAACGCTCTTTCAGCAGCTTTGTCGATTGATTGTATTTTGACAGATATCTGATAGCATTTGGACTTGAGAACGGAACGATAGCGTTATATAGCTGGACCGCTGTCAAGCCTCAGAGCTTGCAGTCTTGGACTCAACTCTGTCAGCTTCCTTCCAGGTCTGATGGACTTCCTCTTTCTTGCTTAAAAATGTAAGAAGTTTTTATTTAAAATCTGTGCTCACGTTCGATAAGGAGCATTCCACTTCTTGTGTTGTGCCCGGGACCCTCAAGAATAAATCAACCTTAAATCGCACATTTCATAAGAGCTACTACGCAAAAAATGAGAACGGCAACGCGAAACCACCTCAGAAGCCTTATTTTTTTCTTAACCTATGGGCTACATATGGTATGGAACTATGGATAAGAAATAACTGTTTGTGAAGAGATGAACTTGTTATTCTTTATATCTGGTTTATTCTAACATTATCTATTACGTCATTAGTTTAAATAATTATGAATAGTAATAGTAATTTATAATTACTACAACTAATGTTATAATAAATTAGTGTGATAATTATTGCATTTGTTGACAGTGAGGCCCATCATTTGTGTGTAAGACGACTGCGGTTTCAGCCAGTTAAAACTGGTTTAAACCAGTGTCACAGCGAGGGGCTACATCTAGCAAGCTGCGGTGATGATCACACAGTCAGGATATATCACCTGCAGCAGAGTTCTCTTACAGCTTCAAGCTAATGACAAGAGACTACGCAGTTATAACTGTTACTGTTAATAACTTAATATACATAAGTGGTATAACATCGTCGTACAACATGTAGGAATCAGTGATTTAAAGATAAGAACTACAGTAGAGCAGTCAAGTAGAAGAGGGATTGACCGAGGTCAGTCCCGCCTCTACTAGTGGGTTCGAATCGCTGGGGCGCTGATCTGATAATAAAATCTCGGACATTCACAGGACTGGTTATGCGGAGAATGGATTAAATTGCCTAACGGATTAAACATGTGGTGTTAAAAAGTGATAGATATCAACATAGTTAATCATTTCACTATAATGCGTGTTTACTTTTTACCGTAAGAGAGCCTTAAGGCCACTTGTTATCATCTCACTGAACTGATGACGAGTGTTACAATCACTCAGGAACTAGAGGCGCTACAGTCACGTGATTTTAGAACCGGTTAAAACTGGTTACTCTAACCTCTCATTTGATTTAACCGCCTAATGTGTGCGATTTTAACAATCCTGAAAATTTACTGATAAACTAATAAATAGGCATAATGCAGTATTCTGCAAAATGATACGAAATGCTATATTCAGCTGTAATTCAAAATTTTGATATTCTTGTAGTAGTTTTGCAACGTCAAGGCTTAGAAATTAAAGATGAATTTAGTCACAGTTTCATCTAAGGCTAGAAGACGAACTTATAGAGCATAGCAAGGCCGTGGACTCGGTGGTATGGAATCAACTGTACGAGAAAACATGTGTTGAGCTAGACGAGTCTGAGAACATTTGAGGCTAACCTCACTGGCCGAGTCCTCAGGCTTCATTCAGGTTTTTCTATCAGAGTTCCTTGGGTTGTTCTTTCGAAGCCCAGGCCCGCTCGGCACTGATGCTACATCCAGCCGTTAAACGGACGTTAAATTTCACTCTTGAGATGTATTAATACAAGTCAAAAGAGAACACGATAGGAGTAGTTGTATTTTAATTACACGTACATATTATGCCAATAACAATATTTAATACATCTCGTAGTGCATTGGAGGTTACTTTCTTTCATATAATACTGCTTTAATGTCAATTACTACAAATTAAAATGGAGTAGCGTTTATTTGATTTAATACACACCAATATCATAATAAACATCCTAAATTCTATACAAATTCGACCGCATATTAACATAACATAACAACACTTAGAGTGCTACCGTCATCAATGACAACATCGAGCACTATTGAGACAAAATCAAGCCGGCGAGCAAAGAGAAGGTCCAAAAACGGTGCAAATTCCAAAATCCAGAAAATTAGTCCAAAGGTGACAGTATTCAGATAGCACAATTCACATCACACGTTTAGTTGATAAGTTTACACACCCCAAGCAGGCAACAGACACACACCCACAAGCCACCTCGGTAGTGCATTTAAAAAACTGGCACTTTTAATAAACAAAATTATTACACAAAACTTAAGCTTAAACATTGTCCAATTAAGTAACAGAAATAATATTAACTTAGTAAATAGGCTTATCTAGAGCAGACTTTTATTAAACACACAATTTCTAATTGAAGACACCAATGGAGCGACAAATTACCATATACATATTTGAGATTGGAATATTTAAAATGCGCAGTGGAATACTTAAAATGCGCAGTGGAATATTTAAAATGCGCAGCTATAGATTCTACAATAAGCAGCAGCAAACAACAGATGGACGCCGTAATTAAAACAAATATAACCAATAAACCATCATCATCATCTCACCTCGAATACCAGTTTAACTCCTAAACTCCTGATACGAATAAACCTTTCATTCAATTCTGATAGAAAGTTTTGTAGAAATTTCTAGAGTCTAGAAACTCATCAACAGAATCTTTTTCAGACGTTAGTTTGGATCTTGTGCTTGTAACATTTATGACAATGTGCTATGACACGGATGGTCTATTCTTCAGCAACCCTACATAACACGGGTAATAACCCATAAACAATGAACCAAATAAACTATAACAAAATGCTACAGAAACAACTCGACTATTAGTACATAGATTTCAATTTAAAAAACCAGAGACATGGTTGGTCTATTCTTCATCAACCCAGACACAACACGGGTAATAACCCATAAACAATGAACCAAATAAATTATAACACAATGCTACGGAAACAACTCGACTATAGTACAAATATTTCAATTTAAAAAATCAGAGACATAGGCCTACAAGTAAATATTACTATAAAACAAAGCAATTTAAAACAGGTTAGCAAAGGAAGCGATTCTCCGATATAACATTTCCATGCTGTGTCCATCACACGAGTACAGAATAGATCAAAAGTGACTGCACGCGTCAAAGTGACGACCAGTCAAACAACTGGAGAACACATTGATAACTCAGACTCGGAAGTCTGATTTTCTCGAGATAGTGAAATCTTTAAAGATGATAAATGTTCAGTTAACGAAGTCTTTGATACAACGTGTATGATGATATATTTCAAGTTACAGTCAAAAGAGACAGCGACAACAAATATGTTCCTAGAGCCAAGAGCCCCTGGACCTTCCACTTTAGAACTAGAACTAATTAGAACTAATAAAGAAAGAATTAGAACACAAGAATTAAAAGCTGTAAACGTTTCTCACATATTAAGCTATAGGTTCAACGGAAGCCGCTACAATTAAAACATTAATATATACTCAAGTCATTTAATGATATTAAAGCAAACGGAACATATGATAGAATAAGTGCTTGATACATCATATAAATGAATGTACAGACATACAATGAAGAGCAAATATAAAAATACTGTAGTTAGCGGTAATATTGTTTCTTACATAACAAATTATTGAACTTATGAGCTAGAGTCAGTGGCTTGGTGACAAGTTTCTTGACAGCGGATCAGTAGATGCAGGGTTCAAATCCAGAACTCTTCCCGTTACTGAAATGCTAGATCGAACAAGAAACTAACGTTAATTTTTTTTACTATGCAACCTTTTTATTTTTATCATGTCATAATACACAACAAATTCAGCATATTTAGCTAGAAACCACACAAATAATCACAAACAGCGTTACCACAAAAGAGCCTATGCTCTGTTCTTCATTATAGCTAACTCGGCTTTAGCTATAATGAAAGTAATTTAGACAAAACCTGAGTTAAATAGCGATGAAATAGCAATATGAAGATCAGTAAATGATGCTTATATAGTATTTATTTACATAGCATAAAATTACTTATAATTATATGTATACAAAAAATAGGTTCAATTAAAATAATTACATCACCAAACAGTTAACTATACAATTTTTCTTTAAATTAATAATACATGAATCATAAATTTTTAAATTCTTAGTAAATACATGTTTTGTAAATAGGTTGCATTATTTCTAGCCAATTAAAGTGAAATTAATATTATCAATGGTTATATATAAATACACTTTTAAAATTCAAACGTCATATTAGCAAACATACTTTTATAGTTAGTTATTGATATGTACAAATTGAAACAATTTTTAAAATTAAGTCCAATAACAACAAAAAGCCTGTAAAATTAGAGTTAATCTTTCTAATTAGTAACCAATTTTTAAGTAACAAAATATTATATAGAAATAATTAACAATTTTCTAAATCTAAGTAAATCTTAACAAAGTATACAAATCGGAAAGTATTTAAACAATTCATACTTAATAAATGCTTTCAAATATATAAAATGGTAATATTTTTATTTACTCACTCAACCTCAATTAGAATTATAAGATCATTTAAATCTAAGGCACAGCTGAAGTCTTAGCTAGAGCCTTGACTTAGAAATTACATATTTTCTAATAACAACACAGCTCTGTGAGCCATGACTTTTAGAGGTTTAATAGATTCCTTTAAACCCTGACACTGAATCTAACTACTGAATGACTTACAGAACACCCTGAGCTAGACCTCTTGTAGAAAAGCAAACTGGAAAATTTGTTACATTGAGCTATTTCAAGTCTCTCCCCCCACTGAGCTTTGAGAATTCTGGTCATTAAACTGACTGCGGCTATTAGTCATGTGACTGGATGAGGTCGCCAAGACTAGGAATAAATTCTGATACACTTATTGATCGATTGATTGATGCATTGATTGATTGATCGATTGATGGATTGATTGATTGATCGATTGATTGATTGGGTTGAACAAGGTGATACACACTGTGCTGCCTGACGAAGTGAAAGTTGAATATCTATGAGACAGCCTGAACAAATCAGTCTCGTCACTAGGTAGTATTGATCCATCAGATAATAGACTGAATCTAACCGGGATGAATGAGATAAAATTAAAGAGTTAAATCCATCATACGCCGGCTTCCATTGCAGATGAAGGTGATATGCTACCTGTAGAAGATACAGCTATTTTATGCTGCTAACATACCGCGGCAATGCTACGTATATACTCTGATAGTCTCCCCTATGGCATGCCTACACAACGGACACAATTTTCTGTTTTGTTGATTATCGTTCATTATCACATTACAGCACGCCACACACAAACACATGTGTCGACAAGGCATTAGCAGAACCTTCTTGTTTCTCATCTGACATACAACACATAATCTGCTGGCACGCTCAGCTTCAAGTCTCTTGCGAACAGAATCTGATTCTCTACTTACAGATCTGCGACTTCTTGCGTAATCATAATCCTCGTCTTCATCGATGACGCTCTCACTATCCGAGGAATCTGTTAGTTCAACCCGTTGACCACGGTTCATAATTTGATCCTCCATTATAACTCTAAGTTGATCAAACAGAATCACATTTGGAAAATTGATCATAACGATATGGATGGTAAACGCTACGACAGTGATAATCAGGAGCACCAGTAGGATTATCAGCCAGGACCTAAGAGACAACGCGCACACAGCTGAGATTAGAATCCCTGAGAGGGTTTTGATTACGAGTCCAACTATGACGACAATCCTCCACAAAGAAGATAGAATCCAATCAGCAATAATGTACAGTGCCACAAGTGGTGACAGAGCCGTTTGGAATATGAACAAAATCATTGAGTATATATCAGATGTGGTTGAGCTGATTTTCTGAAACACAAAACTGACGGGCTTCCAAGGTGGCGGCTCAATTCTTTCACACCAGCCAGGTACATCGTTTGTCCCATTTTCTTCAGGTTCAGCGCAGAAGAGCTCGCAAACAACAATAGCAACATCTCGTATCGTGTAGTTGAAGGCCATGAATATCAAGCGGAGAGCATACACCAAAGCTAGACATAGTCCACAGAAAGAGTGACATAGAATCAGCAGAAAACTCCAAAGAATATTGGTCAATAATAAGAATACTTGACAGAAAAATGAAGCTATGTCAATAGCAGCGGACAATATGGCGGTCAGAAGAGACGATAAACAGTCCAGAATCACTTGCAGACAATTGAAGATATACGAGACAACCAGATAGTTTAAACGAAATATTGCGATAATGACAGTTCCTAAACTTTTCAAGCCTTCTGCCACTGTCTCAATACCTCCAACTACTGATGCTATCAGCTGTGACATTCTTGTATCTATAAGCAAACAAAACAATTCCATTATTAAAGCATTGAAAGTTTACATGTCATCTTTCCCTCCCTACACACACACACACATATATATATATATATATATGTGTGTGTGTGTGTGTGTGTGTGTGTGTGTGTGTGTGTGTGTGTGTGTGTGTGTGTAACACTATTTATGTGTAAATGCAAAATTGACAGCAGACAGCATTGCTAACTGTTCATAGGTTAGTATCAGTTGACAATTGGTGTGGCTCTACCTCAAAATATAATTTATAAAGTGTTAACTGACACTCGAGGGTGTTGGGAAGGAGTAAGAATATTCAACAGATACTTTTGGCTGTGTCCATGGATACTCGTGCGTTTTGATCAAAAGATATTGTGAAATGAATAAGAATAGCAGTTTAAGAAATAAGAATAGCAGGTTTAATTACGCGAAATCAAATTATGTGTATGCATTAGGCACCCGTGCAGTGTTTTAAAGTTTATTAATTTTTATTAATTTTCTTTGGACTGACAGATTTTCTGGATTTTGGAATTTGCCTTAACCTTCTTTATGCTCGCTGCTTGCTGTTGTCTCAATAGTGCTCGATGTTGTCATTGATGACTGTAGCACTCTGCCTGCTATGTTATTAAAACTTTTATTTTGTTTTAAAATTGTTAATTACTTTCTTTTTAATCTGCTTTGTTTACAAACAATCTGAAGCACTTCTATACTTCTTTAACAATTTGTTTTACATTCTTTCGTTAGTCTTTCAAAATTTCTGAATTTTATTAATAATAACAATAACACACATTATAGTGAAATCATTATATCAACTACTTTGATATCTATCACTTTTAATACCGCATGTTAAATCCGTTAGGCAATTTATTCCATTTTCCGTGTAACCAGTCCAGTGAATGTCCGAGATTTTACTCTCAGATCAGCGCGGCTGAGATTCGAACCCACGAGGGTTCAATTCACATCAGGATCTGTAATTTAAAACTTCATGACGTTATCTACACCTCTAACCATCTAACTCTATTGAGACATTCGTATTACATCATATTACATATGATACTTCACAGTCCACACATGACACAGGCAGTTTCCATTTCTATTTTCACAATATCTAGTCGTACTATTTTCGATTTAAATTAGAACCAGTTGGCTTAAATGTGTTAATCATCATTGCGAATGATATTTATTCCATTACAATAAACTTATACATATACATGTAGTTTCTGTATGTATATACTCATAGATGTTACACATACTCATGTTACTTACGGTTCATGTAAATACTTATACCGGTCAACATCGTAAATATACCCGTGGGTAAGTAGTAAAGCCAAGACAATATCAGCTCCTCTGGATTCGAATGCACTTTGTGTACCTGAAATTTTTCAGGTAACCTACACGGTGCAAACTAGGTTAATGAAAAAATTTGATATTACTGATCCAAATTTTAATTGGGTACCGTTGTCTAAACCTACAGTAGCTAATTATATCAAAGAGTTAAGAGTTGTAAATGTTAGACACTAAGGAAAGTCACGTGCAGTAAGGATATTCGACTAAAATGTGACTAATATTTAGCATCTGGCATGCACTCTAATTGTTATTATGTTATGAAGACAAGTTTATTTAAGTTTTCAATTTCGAATCTCCAAAGAATACCTTTATAGCCATGCCTACATTTTGTATCCAACTTTAACAGATCTGTAGTTGGATATAGGCCTATCCTTAACAATTAAATCATTGCCACTCTCTCCGTTAGTGCTAGCTTACATCATGAACTGTAATCTAACTATTTCACTATGGCGTATGCTAACTTCGACTTAACACGCATCAGTATGTACCTAAGACAAAGAACGTTGACAGCTACTATTTACAAACTAAGCAGAATTTGAGCTGAGGACCCTTAAATCATTCATCTAACCTCGCTAATCTAGCTAGCTTGCACTCACCGACATTTAACAGCCAGACAAAAGCAAGTTGTAGCGGTCACCCACGACATCATACAGTAAGCCATTTACTCTGCATTTTATTATAAGTAAAAGCCATTTACTTAGCATTTTATTATAAGTAAAAGCCATTTACTTAGCATTTTATTATAAGTAAAAGCTATTTACTCTGCATTTTAATATAAGTAAAAGCCATTTACTCTGCATTTTATTATAAGTAAAGCCATTTACTCTGCATTTTATTATAAGTAAAAGCCATTTACTTAGCATTTTATTATAAGTAAAAGCCATTTACTTAGCATTTTATTATAAGTAAAAGCCTTGTAAATGGCCAAACAAAACAACAAATTTATGTTCGAATCCAAAATTTAGAATTTCTAACAAAAAATCTCACGCAAACATATTCACGTTATATTTAGTTTCATGCCACCTAACTGGGATAATTTATAAGCTTAATGCTAGAGTTACATCTAGAATATGAATCAAGATACACAGTAGGAAGTTAATATCAAGTACCTCACGCACTGGATTTATTGACTGTTACTTTAACACATCTACAACAGCAACGATTCACTGTACGACAAAGCACGACACAGTGTAAATATACATAATTATAGGCAACTGAACAGAGGCTGATTTATTAACTATACACAAACCTTTGGGTAAACAGGATAGCATAGCGAAAGAAGACTCAGTGAAGACGTCCCTGTTTAGTTAGTTTTTATTCGAAGCTGAGGAAGGCATAGGAGACCCACCTCGTCATAAGCAGAATCCCCCCAAGAATAATGGTATATCATGTTAGATGATTTAAAGATCCACTCGTAATATACCATGGACCTGCCTGTAGGCAGTGCACTAAGAGAGAGACATATAAACATGTGCACACTAAATTGTACACACGTTTACAGTATACATCAGTATGAGATCAGCTGGCATGCCTATAATTGTATGCGATTAAAAGTGACTATAGTAAATTTAAAACTAGAATAAAATATACTATATATAAGAATACAACACTAGCATCATCGGGCGATGAAGTTACAAGATAACAACGGACAATTAAATCAAATCACAAGTCGTTAATTAATCATCTTCATGAATCATAATAGAATCTTAAGAAACTAGTTGACTAATTAATTACAGGACAAAGTTACAACAACAATAGTCAATGATAAAATAATCACATGGCACTTGATATAACAGCACAATACGTGTTAAATAGAAGAGGACGAATGAAATTTCAATTGGCGGTTACAACATAAAAGCGTGAATGATGATGAATCAACCTGCACTCACTAACATGTCACAATCACTTTCATCAAAAGCAAAAAATCACAAATCACAAACAAAAATCACAAAGGGGTTATAGTTGTGGAAAGTCATTTATTTAACGTTATTAAATCAGCTGCCTGTTTTAGTAAGTTGGTGGAAATAATGTAGAAATTATGAAAAGTTAAAATCGTTAGTGAGAGCTGGAGGTCAGCCTTGTGTAAATTTTTCACTAATGCACCCTTTAAAATCTATTATAAAGTGTAATTAACTCCAATAATATCAAACAAATAAATAGCAAAGTGTCATTAACTCTTGTAATGTCCAACAAACATTAATGTGAAATTGTTTTATTTAAATCTAGGATAATGTTTCGATTTTTTGGCCTTATATTGGAAACAACTTCACTTCAATGCTTCTCAATCATTCATGTCGTTTAAAATTCCATACGCTAAACGTGAAAAGAAGTACGATACTTAAATGTATACTTCTTAAACAAAAGGTTACAAATAATAAACGACAATTAAGCTAAAAGACTAGACGTAACTGATTAACATAGATATGATTGTGACTTAATTAACTCATTACAATTAAAATGCCAATTCTGCCAATTTTATAACACATTTTTAACACTATTATACACTTGCAATACTGTAGAAAACGAGAACAAGACAATACTAAATGACTTTCAAACATTTTTAAAATACCAACAATGAAAGTAATTTTTTTCATATAAATCTTTTTCTTATGCAGAGATAAAAAAGTGACGACTGGTTAAAAAGTGATGACTCACATGAATGAGTTCAGACAGTTTTAGAATCCCAAGCGTCCTGCTTTCGAGGCAGATATGCTACTCATTGGACTATGCTACACAATTGACTATGCTACACAACTGACTATGCTACACAACTGACTATGATACAGATATGTACCTGAAGGCTGCTGGAGTTAGCAATTACGGGAGAACAGAGGGAAGAAAAACAATGAACATCGAGGAACTGGCGAAGAATAGTTTTGTGGAGGAACATTATACAGAAATGTTTGGCTGGAACCAACCCCAGGATAGTCACATAACATGACATGACTAATATGTAAATAATGACTTTAAAAGATATAACAGGCAGTGTTATTTCAGTTCACAAATTAATTTCAGATTTCTATTACTATTCTATTCCATGATCATAATTTCCATTACTATTCTAATTTCAGTTCTTAAATAACTTAAAATTTCTATTACTATTCTAATTTCAGTTCTCTAATAATTTCCATTTTCTATTACTATTCTGTTATGAAAATAATTTCTATTTTATATTTTTAATTATTTCTATTACTGTCAACATTCACATTTTCTAATTAATCAACTGCAATTTAAATATCAGCAGCTGAAGAATAGTTCTATAACCAGGAATGACAAAATATTAAGTCTGTTGGAGGTTGCAAGTCAGATTGATTTCAGATTTGTTACAAAAAAAATTATAAAAGAAGTTAAATTTGAAATTGAATAAAGGCAATATGCAGTTCACCAGATATTTTCATTGCACATTTCTGTTAAGTTTAAAGAAAAGTCACATTTTCAGATTATTCTGAAGCCTATTCCGACTACCGGGTGTTAGCAAGACACAGAGAGAAAATTCTTTCTACACAGGCTTGGGATGCCGATGCCGTTACCAGGTCTTCAGCTTTGTCTGCTACACAGCTCTATGTTCTTTCCAAAAGAGCAAAGCATCAGTACAATTGCTGCTCGTGACATTAGACAAAAAAGCATTAAATTGCCTTTGTGAAGAGTCTAGTGATGAAAAAGCTGCTGGCGTCAGATTGTTTTTGTTCTTCCTTCCTTTGTGAAATTTCTTTGTATACGTTTTCATGCACACGCTTTATGTGAGCCATTAGATTTGTGGCATTGCTGCCGGCCAATAATGCCCCACACTCTTTACCATTCCTGCAATCAATTATTTGACAGCAGGATTTTCCCTTTGCAGCGTCGTACATGAAATACTCCCATACTATGCTTTCTTTCTTTCTCTCAACGAACAATTTTGCCATAGTTAAACTCATCCTAAACCTGCAAAGCATGATTAAAATAGATCCGACACCCCACAATTTTCCAACAAAGCTCACAATCCTGGAAACACAAAAGATCACGGATCAAGAACGCAAGTTGTCTTCTTCTTCTTCTTTAATACATGTGATGAGATTTTAAAAATTGTTAAAATAATCATTTATAAAAATCTAATATTTTATCACAATTTCTGTTCTTAGAAAATTTAAGTTCAAGTTACTATTCTATTCAGGACGCAGAAATTTCTACTTCTATTTTATTTCTATTTTTAAAATAATTTCTATTCTTAATTTCCGTTATCGTTAATGGATATCAATAATTTCCGTTCAAATTTCTATTACCGTTAACGGAATTATCCCTGATAACAGGGATGATATGTTTTAAAGACACCGGTGCGATAATTATTATTAACATTTTTATTATTTAAATAATTATAATTATAATAATAATTATTATCATAATAAAGACATTTAGACTGGGATTCAAGGGAGGATGATGATGACGATAATAAAGACATTTATGCACAACAATGAGCGCATATAAGCTCATACACAACAACTAATAGTAATATTACCGGGGAGCAAAATAGTAAATAACCTCAATTACAGAAATTTCAACCAATCAATTCCCCAGAAGGATTGCTGTAGATAGCACTACAATGGACCAAAGTCAATCAATCAAAATGAATTTAACTTCCAGTTCCTCGTCAAGCGACAATGTCAGGGACGTCTCAAGCAGATACTGCACCAACAGACGCCAAAAGCACCACACAAAATGACGACATGATTATAACATCTGAACGTTGGACTTCAAACAGTCAAACAAACCACAGTATAAGGCAAATATACTAGTAAGTATAGCATCAGTAGAAGCAAATAGCACTGCTAGTAAACCATTATGCGCTTGATTATAATATAATAAACTTTAATGCATACTGCGTAATAAACTTTAATGCATACTTTTATAAGCAGATTAAAATATTTAACGTAAAATAGCTGCTACAGTAATTCATGTCAAAAATAAAGAATCAGTTGCCCGACATAATCCTCGCAAGATAATACAGACTTTAAATCTTCATCATAAAATTATTCAAACTAAAACCCCAGCCACAACTCCTTTATAAAAATTCGTAGCAAGAAATGGTAGCAAGAAATGAATATAGAAATTAGACTGCCGTCATTTGCGTCCTTCATTGAGCGTGTTTAACACCATTATTGCAAGCAGCTTCTAGTGACATTTATTTCCAGTGTCGCTTATAGGGACATTTCTATTGACATTTATAGCGTCATTCCTAATGGTACTTTTAGTGACATTTCTAGTGTCAATTCTAATTTAGTGAAATTTCTAATGTAACTTCTAGTGACATTTCTAGTGTCAACCAATGAAGAAGAGCTTAACAGAGTTGCCAAAGGTAGGCAACCAATGAAGAAGAGCTTAACAGAGTTGCTACAAGTTGACAACCAATGAAGAAGAGCTTAACAGAGTTGCTACAAGTAGACAACTAATGAAGAAGAGCTTAACAGAGATGCTACAGGTAAGCAACCTATATGTATACCTTGATATGATAACATATTCTTAGGTGAATAGGAAGTGAAAAACTGAGGATAGAAATATATGGAAGAGTTATAAGCCACGGATCTGCCATTAGACAGGCACTGAGAGAGAGAGAGAGAGAGAGAGAGAGAGAGAGAGAGAGAGAGAGACAGCTGATTAAAGGAAACATAGAAACTGCTTTTAGCTAGCACCGATCCAGTAACATTTACAGAATCAGACATTTCTTCTTCTTCTTTGGCTCCGGAGGTTCCAGTGCTGCCAGTATAGCCTCGTCAAAAACGTTCTTCAGTCCTTTCTGTAGCATACAGCATGGACACATTATAATACAATAAAACCTTTCTGTGGCATACAGCATGGACACAATATAATACAATAGAACATTGATCATATCATACTACTGACATCTCTTTCTGGGTCCAACTCACTTATGAATTGTAGTGTATACACGCTCCATAGAGAGCATAATTCCATATATCTCCATAAAGCTGGTAAAGACAATGTTAATGTCCGTTTCCTCACTCGAAAGCGATGTCAGTGACAGGCGAGCATAAGATGCACCCACCCGTGTGATCAACACAACCACCCACCGGTACAATCATAAGATGCACCCACCCGTGTGATCAACACAACCACCCACTGGTACAATCATAAGATGCACCCACCTGTGTGATCAACACAACCACCCACTGGTACAATCATAAGATGCACCCACCCGTGTGATCAACACAACCACCCACTGGTACAATCATAAGATGCACCCACCTGTGTGATCAACACAACCACCCGCTGGTCAATCATAAGATGCACCCACCTGTGTGGTAAAGACAATGTTAACGTCAGTTTCCTCACTCGAAAGCGATGTCAGTGACGGGCGAGCCCACAATTTGAACCTTGCACCTACTGATCATCGGTCGAGTGTCTTACCGATGTCTTCAGATAGCAGCAAATCTAATTCAAGTAATATAAGCAATTTATCCTTCAATAAAGAATATATTAATATTCTATACTTTTATCATCCTGCCTGGCTGTTTTTTATCACCGGACCGGCACCATTTGGGATCTTTTTCTTTCTCTTCAGCACGTTTTTTTCAGATTGTTTTGGGTGAATCGATTTGTAGTGACATGTGATGGGGGGACGTCTCTGACAGCATCCTTGTATGAGGAAAAGGATGTTAAACCTTTATTAATATTATTATTATTTTACTATTATTATTATTATACAACAATGGATAGTAACACAAATGGTCCAGCTGGGTTTTGAACCCAGGGTTTCTAGATTACCCGCAATACTGCTAGCCTGCTATCAACACAACCACTCGCTGGTATAATCATAAGAGGCACACACCTGTGTAATCAACACAACCACCTGCTGGTATAATCATAAGACGCACACACCTGTGTAATTAACACAACCACCCGCTGGTACAATCATAAGATGCACCCACCTGCGTTAGAGCAGAGCATTCGACGTACTTTACAGCACGCAGCTCCTTGGCAAGCTTGTCACCCATCTCAGCCGGTATCGGCTTCTGCCGGTTCTTGGCTAGCCGCTCTAAAGTAGCCGGGTTATCTCTCAGATCAGTCTGTGTGCCCACGAGCAGGAATGGAGTGCGCTGACAATGATGCACTATCTCAGGTACCCACTGTGTGTTAGTTATAATAGTTCAGTAAGTTGGTTATAATATAATTAGTTATAATTTATTATTTTTATCATTAGTTATAATTAGTTAGCTATAATTAGCTATAGTTAGTTATAAGTTGTTAGTCATAAGAGGTATGATTAATCAGTACATGGCGGTTAGAATTATAATGATATCTAGGGCATCCACTGTGCGTTAGTCATAAGGGTTAAGTGAGTTATTATTATGTATTATTATTATTTATTATTATTATTATTAGTTATAATTACTTAGTTATAATTAGTTATAATTAGTTATAATTACTTAGTTATAATTAGTTATAATTAGTTATAATTTATTATAATTTATTATTATTATTAATTAGAATTAGTTAGTTATAATTAGCTATAGTTAGTTATAAGTTGTTAGTCATAAGAGGTGCGATTAATCAGTACATAGTGGTTAGAACTATAATGAGTGAGAACAATAACAATGGTAATTAATAACATTAAAATAAATTATTATTAAATACACTAAATAAATACACTGTTATTATTGATAGTAGTAAGAAGAAAGGCGATATAATAAAATCAATTGTAGTGAAAAAATAAGTATTTCTAAATCTAATAATAGTAGAGAATTAGTAAAAAGCTAAAGCTGGTAAAATCCTTGGCTCGCCCGTCACTGATATCGCTTTTGGGTGAGGAAACTGACGTTAACATTAGCTTTACCAGCTTTTTAGTGATGTGTCGTTGCACAACATCCCACCACATTACAACATCCATTATCTCAGCCCACTAAGATGATGATAGTCAGTCAGTCAGACCTTTTCTTTGACGTTCTCAAATGACGCCGGAGAGACGACGCTGAAGCAGACGAGGAAGACGTCAGTCTGAGGATAGCTGAGAGGTCTCAGCCTGTCGTAGTCCTCCTGACCCGCCGTATCAAACAGTCCCAGAGTGTAGGGCTCTCCCCCTATCATAACTGTCACTGCGTAGTTGTCAAACACCTGCATCAATCAATCAATCAATCAAATAAATCATTGTGTCAAACAAGAGCAGAATATTGGGCTCCCCCCCCCAATCATAACTGTCACTGCGTAGTTGTCAAATACCTGTGTCAAATCAAATCAATCAATCAATCAGTCAAATAGATTATTGTGTCACACAGGCCCAGTGTATAGGGTTCTCCCCCTATTATAACTGTCACTGCGTAGTTGTCAAACACCTGCATCAATCAATCAATAAATCAATCAGTCAAATAGATGACAGTGTCAAACAGGCCCAGTGTGTAGGGCTCTCCCCCATCATAACTGCGCAGTTGTCAAACACCTGCATCAATCAATCAATCAATTTGTCAAATACCTGCATCAATCAGTCAATAAATCAATTTAGAAATTAAGCAAGCAATCAGTCAATCAATTAAACAGGCCTAGTTATAGGACTCTTTTCATAGAATACCTGTCACTACAGAGTTGTCAATCAATCCATTAATCAATCAATCAATCAATAACTCAATTGATCAATCAATCATCTTGTTTCAATCAAGTCTCAGCCAAGTCAAATATAAATTAAACAAATTTTAGCTCTTACTCGAACAGCTTGACATCACATTAAGTCATTGAAGTCCTTATGTTATTTAAGAGGCTCCTACTCATAACACCAACAAGCAACAACAACAAGATTAGAGAGCTATGGTTGTCCACAACCACATCAAGCACAGCATTGTCGTGTTTTAATTGGGGTCACTCCTAATCTATCCCATCCATGTCCGCTAGTTGTACATAAAAATGATAAAATTGTCCGTCTCCGCAACCAGTAGCAAATCACAGTATTTTTAAACTCTCTTTTTTTATAATTAGAAGTCAGGCAGCAAGGTCCAAACAAAGCACACAAGACACACAGCACATTCATAAAATCAGGTAAACACTCATAAAATCAGATTTTTCCCAGTAGATTTTTAAATTTGTTGCAGTCATGTATGTAGCTAATCTTACCGTAGGAACATATTCCGAGGGAAATTTGTTGGTAGTGTACGAAATGAGAAGGCACGTTTTACCCACAGCTCCATCGCCCACCACTACACATTTGATTGTCTGCATGGCACCTCTACTCCACACTGCTGTACAGAAAACAAATTTATTGTTCTCATTCTTATCGGTAGACATTTCTAGGTGGCCCTACATTTAGTTTTCTAAGTAAATTAGCTAAAATAACAAAAATTACAAGCTTAAAATAATTAATAGGTACTGTAGTATGTAGGTATATCTAAAAAAAACAATACCAGTTTTACATAACTTAATAAAAATTTTCTAGAATGTTATATCAATGAAATACAAAGCAGCTTCAGCCAAAGACTTCAGCTATAAAATGCAACAAACTATAAACCTTAAAATTACTATATAGTTGCTCAGCAAGTTGTTCAATACCTATAGACCCACAAACCAATACATCGTCAGCTATTATAGAAAAAAAATTACATAACACTGACAACATTGAAGTTATTAGGACAAAGTCAATAATAATCATATCACTTCAACACTGTAAGAAGAAATCACAAAATACAGAAACATTTGATCCAGGTAAAAATAACAATTCTCAAATTTTAAATTGTTTGAAAAATTGCAAAATAGTTTGAAAGCATTAATTTTACGAATTTTAAGACATTTTCGAGACGAACAGCTCGAATGAAAAGCCTTAAAATAGTAACACCTTTGCTTCAATTTACCTTAAATTATTAAGCTTAGCATTTTCTTTATTTTATCCCAAAACATTTTAAATATAGGTATTCCTTAGGGATAGAAAATAACAGGATTACGATGACATGGCTAGCTTTTTTAGTCAGCGTTAAGTTTAAGGTTAGGAAAGTGCAGATCTTTAATATAATGTAAATATCATCTAGGGAGCCTGAATATTAGTCATGTTCATACTATTTATAGGAGCATAATAAACATCTTTATACTTACGCTCTAAACAATTTCTCCTGTAAGGCAACGCTTACTCTCAATAGTCTATATTAAAAGTTTCTCGGTTATTGAAGAATTTTGTTTATTTTATTTTATTTATTGAATTCAAAACAATAAAATAAAAGCGATAAGTGCGATAAATAAAACAACTTCAGTTTTTATTTATCGCTATCTACAACCATAGATACAAAAAGGTAGTCCAAGAGTTTAACGAACTTGTATCCTTCTTGTGATAATACTACATTGACATTGCATAACATTACAGTTTTCCAGTAGGCCTACTAGGTGAGCATGCATTAAACTCTAGTTTAAAACCCACTAAGTACAGTGGTGTAATTATGCTGGAATGAATGGATACCCTATTCTGTATTTTTTTCTGATAGGAACGGCATGCCTGTTAGAAATAGTTGAAATTATAGTTTAAACGGCGTTCCTAGCTATTACGTTCCCAATCCTTTTTAGCACAGCATGGAATGGCGTTTCACTCCGATAAGAGCACCAACTATTACTATTAATTCTGTTAAAACAAAGACGAAGATAAATCACTACTATTCACTAGAAAAGTATTATGTATGTTTATGTCAACAATTAGAGCTGAACATTTTAATTAAGCAAGTTTCACTGCCGATTAAGCTTTAGAAAGTCTGGCCTATGCAACAAAAGGCTATAATTTAATGTCAAACTGCTAGACCTAATCGTCGTCAATTATTGCTAAACGCAATATGGAATAAATTAGACATTTCGTTACATAACTCGCGTTTTAGTTGGCTAAATCTGTATAATTATATATAGCGGAACGAACACAATTAAACTACGATTAATTATGACTCTATTGACAGAAGTAACGGAACACACAGTTCAGATCTAGTATATTTAATGTGCTGATTATTAAAATGGTCGATGTTTTTGTAATTGCAGATCGTCGAGTAGCACTGAGCGACTTTTCGATCATTACCTATGCGTGAAGGACTACTACTTTTCGACGCCTGCTGTGCCTATAATTTAAATTAATTACCGCCATGATTGCACGCTACACATACTGTGCATAATTATGTGCTATTCACATGTACGGCTGTATATCAGTTTATCTACTGTAAATGTATTGCTCTCTTTAAGGAATAAAGACTAATTAAATTTTACTTTTAAACGAACTAAATTTTACTAATGCACCACGTACGTACAATGTGAAATAAATGGATATGGTTTCTTTAATTTCCTTTATCTTTGGACAAATAATAGTAAAAATTTTCCCCAGGATTAATCGGTAATTAATCCATCTAACTGAGGAAGGCAACGGGAAACCACCTCAGAAGCCATACTTTTCCAAGCTATGGCTACATAAGGTATGGATAAGGCATAAACATAATGTGAAAGGATTAATTTAATTGTTGATCTAAGGAGTGCTCTTATGGAGCGAGAAAACAGACTTTATGTAAGAATATGTATCTTGAACCTGCCACTTGGCTATACACTAAAGAAGAAGAAGAGATCAGTAAATAAATTTCAGGGAGCCGGCTCAAACAATTTAGACCGTTCCCCTCACTCTCAATTCCCACTTAAACCACTGCTTAAAACTATCGATTAAAAGCCGATACAAAGCCTATACGTTCAGCCAGCAGACTTTTCTAATCAAGTGGACAGGCCGGTGAATTAGCTGCAGCCAGTCTGTTAGCCAGTTTATACCGTCCAGATACAACGTAGCCTGTAGGCTGTCTGGTAACCTACTGAAGTTTCGTTTAAAGTGCATAGGCAAAAACTTGTTTTTCTAGAAGGTAATTGATTTTGAGAAATTACTAAAGATCTAATGTGCATTGATGTAATTAAGACTTTAAAATACAATAGGACCTAGTATTGTTTCTTCACATAGATTTATTTAAAGTTTAAAAATGTTGCAAAACATTATTTAAATGTGGATTAACCGCCCGTACCATAGAGTCGCTATCTAATCTACTATAGAGGGCCTACTGGTAGACTAGGCGTTCGGCGTTCATTATTTTTACGTGCACTGAGTAAATTACCTTCCTATAGGCTTCAATGAGATTTACAGATCTGAGCCTCATCCGGCTTAAGTTTTCAAAAGTTAACATTTAATGTCATATCTGACATTTGCTTCTGAAACCCCGAATTCAGAAAAGCCTAAAGTCGATTAAATTTTAAGTTTGTGCAGCTTTCATATAGCAACAGTAAAATCTTTAATTATAATGTTACTCCATAGAAATGTTGTACAGAAATGTTGTAATGTTGTGTTGTTGTAATGTTGCCTGGTAAATAAATACTTGTAACTGTAGACATATTTACGCCAAACCTATTCAATACGACGTGTAATATTGAATTAATTTCAGGCATAAATGTACGTATTGGAAACGATTCTATAATTAATTGTTAACTTTCTTCTCAATTAATACACAAAGATGGATGCCATGGATGCAGAATACAACTGCGGCATATGCTCTTGGATATTCAGCCCAGATCAGCCCTCTGATGCCCTACTAATGCCCTGTGGGCATACATATTGCGCCACCTGCCTCACAGCCCACTACACCGCCCGCCAGGCCCTCTCGACCATGCGAATAGCCATGCTGCCCTGCCCACAGTGTCGACAGGGCGCAGTGGTGCCCTACCTGGGCGTCCAGTACTTCCCCTCGCCCTATGATGCCAACTTCAGGTCCTACGCTGACGTAGGTAACCTCCGCTTTACGTCATCCGCAGAAAACGATGACGTCAGACTAAAGAGCGCAGTAAATAATGATTTCACTGCGACTAACAAGAGAGTCAGCTACGATGGCATTGAAGAAGGCTTTACGTCACAGTTTCGAAAAGATGACGTAGTCAATACGTCACCAGGCTGCAAAGGCGAAACGATTAGTCATAGTGCAAATCGCGAGGAATCGTTCGTGACGTCACAGAAGAATTCCACCACCGATTCTGAAGGCAGTCATCTGGATTCTCCGCTGACTGGAAAACCGGAAGTTCGATTTGTGTTTCCGCCGTCGATTGAGGAAGGCGAGAAGTGGATGGAGGAAATGGATGCCAATGCCAACTTTAGAACGGATGAACACGACAATGTGGAAGTACAAATTGGAGAGAACCAGGTGAGAACATTAACATTAGATTCATCAACAAGAATGGAGTATATATGTTTGCTTTTGATAATTCTTAGTTAGGTAAAGTTTTATACGCTCAACTTATCCAAGTTATTTTCAGTGGATGACTTAAAGTATATTTGTCGTAGTGGCTAAGCAATGATAGAAAACCACATGTCGCACAACTGTTGGTAACGCTGAGTTTATAGTGTAAATTCTTTATTGTTTCAGACGAAGAAGAAGTGGCTAGATGATGATAACGATGAAGACAATGATGATGATAACGATGATGAATGCCGTACTCCTACCTCACAACAGCCTTCACCATACGCCAGCCGCCCAACACCCGCTACCCCCCGCAGTCAAACATCTGAAATAAACAGCCAAACATCTAACACAACCACCCCTAACTTTTCCTCCGAGCGGAGATTTGAACCCAATGCACCAGATCTTCTGGGAACCTACTGCGCACGTTGGCAGATTGTCAAATCCAACCATGAACTACCAACATCCCCTCTGATCCTTCCCACGGACTGGTCTCAATCAACTCTCGGCGCCCAGGCGGTGGTAGCTGAATACGGGTCGAGCGCGGTGAACTTCATCGACCACACGGGGGAGACCGTGACGACGATCAGCGGCCTGAAGCCCTTCAGCCTCACCCTCGACGCCTCGGGGTGTCTGCTCGTCGGTGATCGTCGCACCAAGTCCCTTCTGGCCCTCACACAGGACGGCGAGGAGGCGTATCGATGGGAACAAGGCTGCTTCCCCTGGGTAGGAGGCATAGCCTGCTTGCGAGGAGGCAACGTAGTGGTTTATGATCGAGACTGGGCGAGGATTGGTATTTATTCCCCGGAGGGGGAGAAGATCAGAGTGTTTGGGAGTTATGGCTCGTCAGCTGACGACCAGATTTGTATGGCAGATTTTCTAACAGTGGATCGTTTTAATAGAATCATCGTGTCAGACTCCGCCAATCATAGAATTAAAATATTTGACGACACGGGGGAGCTTTTGACGGTGTTTGGGGGCCGGGGGTCAGAGGTGGGGCGACTGAATTGGCCCCGGGGCTTGTGCACAAATGAGCGCGGCGAGATGCTGGTGGTGGACTCGATGAACGAGAGGGTGGTGTTGTTTGCCGGGAGTGGGAAGTACATAGGGACAGCGCTAGATAGAGTGGAGCGACCCTATGGGCTGGGTTATGGTAACGACGGGTGGGTTGGTCTTACTCAACATCGAAGAGCAGGGTGGTCTCAGGTGTCCTTGTTTCAAGTTCTTTCTTGATAGTTCTTATTTCAAGTTCTTTCTTGATCGTCCTTACTTCAAGTTCTTCTTTGATAGTTCTTATTTCAAGTTCTTTCTTGATCGTCCTTATTTCAAGTTCTTCCTTGATCGTTCTTACTTCAAGTTCTTCCTTGATCGTTCTTACTTCAAGTTCTTCTTTGATAGTTCTTATTTCAAGTTCTTTCTTGATCGTTCTTAGTTCAAGTTCTTCCTTGACCGTTCTTAGTTCAAGTTCTTCCTTGATCGTTCTTAGTTCAAGTTCTTCATTGATCGTTCTTAGTTCAAGTTCTTCCTTGATAGTTCTTACTTCAAGTTCTTGCTTGATAGTTCTTATTTCAAGTTCTTCCTTGATAGTTCTTACTTGAAGTTCTTCTTTGATAGTTCTTACTTCAAGTTCTTGCTTGGTCGGAACAAAGAGACGTACATGGCTATTAGTAGACTATGACGCATAACAATTGCAGTCATAACATCGTTGATTATTTTGATTGTAATGCCACTGATATTGTAATGCTAAGGATATTGTAATGCTACAATAACAAAAAAGGTGTAACAAAAGAGGCTAAACGGATAACCTTGCGTTAGAATAAAGGTCGAACTGGCATCGTTTTGGACTTTTTAAAAATAAATTATTATTTCGCTTCAAACTAAAAACATCTGTGCGAAGACGAGAAGTGTTTAAAATCATCTTTATATGGAACAAGGACTTTAAACAAGAAATATTTCCAGTAGAAAGCTTACTGCATTGCCACACATTTTATTCCCAATTTCGTAAATAAAACTATTACACAGAAGTCGCAAAATACTCACTCAAAGACTATACTAATACTTCGCTTAAATAAATTAGTTTATTTATTCCTAAATTACATATGAATATTGATCATAAATTAACAAAAAAATCTCTACACTTCTGGAACCTGACATTGCCAGATCATAATGATCCACAGTAGCGACTTGCAATGGAGTCCAACTTACATTTAATGACAATTTCATAAACTAAAATTGGCACAAGAAATACTAAACAAAACAACACCAGTATATCTTCTCTATAATTAAGGCCTGACAGACTTCACTTATTTCTAGAGCAGTCTGACCACCTGATAAACTGTGTCAGGTTGATCAGGCAAATGATACTCTGTCAGGCTCAGTCAGGCTCTGTCAGGGACGTCCCTGGAGTCATCGCCTGATGAAGAACAGGACGTTAAATCTCGCAGTGCTGTTTAGTCATATCACACAATTAGTTATGGATTTCATAAATAAAGAGCTGCAGTAAGCTTACACAGCTGTAAAAGGCCTACATAGCTGCAGCAAGCCTACACAACAGCAGCAGGCCTACACAGCAACAGCAGGCCTACACAGCTGCAGCAGGCCAACACAGCTGCAGCAGGCATACACAGCTGCAGCAGGCTTACAGAGCTGCAACAGGCCTACACAGCTGCAGCAGGCCTACAGAGCTGCAACAGGCCTACACAGCTGCAGCAGGCCTACAGAGCTGCAACAGGCCTACACAGCTGCAGCAGGCCTAAAGAGCTGCATCAGGCCTACACAGCTGCAGCTTTAACTTTCAATTTTAACTTGCAATAGGCTGCAGCTGTGTAGGCCCGTTGCAGTTCTGTAAGCCGATGCAGCTGTGTAGGCCTGTTGCAAGTTAAAATTGAAAGTTAAAGATAGTAGAAAATTAGTCACATGACTGAATTCATGTTAAAGTTTACTTCATAGCTGTTGTCAGTGAAACAGCTGCAGCTGTTACTCCTACAGTTGTCAGAGAAACAGCTACAGCTGTTACTCCTACAGCTGTTGTCAGTAGAACAGCTGCAGCTGTTACTTCCACAGCTGTTGCAAGAGAAACAGCTGCAGATGTTACTCGTACAGCTGCTGTCAGTGAAACAGCTGCAGCTGTTACTTCTACAGCTGTGCAAGTGAAACACCTGCAGCTACAACTACAGCTGTAGTCAGTGAATCAACTGCAGCCGTAACTCCTACAGCTGTTGTAAGTGAAACAGCTGCAGCTGTTACTCCTACAGCTGTAGTCAGTGGAACAACTGCAGCTGTTACTTCCACAGCTGTAGTCAATGGAACAGCTGCAGCTGTTACTCCTACAGCTGTAGTCAGTGAAACAGCTGCAGCTACAACTACCACTGTAGTCAGTGGAACAGCTGCAGGTATAACTACAGCTGTAGTCAGTGGACCAGCTGCAGCTACAACTACAGCTGTAGTCAATGAAACAGCTGCAGCTACAACAACAGCTGTTCCAAGTACAAGCAACAAAATAAGAACGCTAGAGCAACTGTCGGATAAACACAGATACGTAAGAATACACACCAGCGGTCAGTCATAAATTAGCTAAATAGTGACACATTTTTTCAGGTTCACATAAATTCTAGATTTAATGTTAACGCGCCATATCTACTGTGATTATTACTTTACCTTCACCACCCACACTCAGCTGTATGTGCAGAAAGTAATAATGATTTTGCTTCATATTTACATTACTCAAGCAGCTTAATAGAATAAAGCAGCTCTCCTATTTACAGTAGCAGTTAGCATCAGCTGCTTACTCAAGCAGCTAGCATAAAGCAGCTCTTATCTACAATACAGCATGCAGCAGCTGTTTATAGTACTCTAGCAGCTAACATAAAGCAGCTCTTATCTACAGTACAGCATACAGCAGCTGCCTGCAGTACTGAAGTGCCGTAAGAGGCAATTAAGCAGAGAACGAGAAAGGCATAGGGACGCTACACGAGTGTTGGTAGAGGCTTTGCGATGTGTCTGCTGATCTACGGAGAGCTGTCGCTGAAAACAAGTAGAATTTGAGTATGAATATGCGCCACTAGGACCTGCCACTTAACAGGACACGAGAGAGAGAGAGGCTTGCATAAAACAGCTGCTTACATTAGGATCTTTCTCTCAGTGCACTGCCTACTGGCAAGTCCGTGGTATATAGCGTCTCCACTCTACTCTGTCTTGCATTTTCCTTTTCATGTCCACATACAGTGGCATTTGTAAATGCTACTGCAGCAGTTTGTATACAGCTGTTTCTACTATTGCAGCAGTTTGCCTAAGCAGCCCCTACAATTTACACCACCCTACCAGCTTGCACACAGCAGCTGTAGCAGCTAAATTTAGAGGAGATACAGGAGTAGATGAAGCCAAATATTTACACTACAGCTACAGCAGTGAGAAATAGCTTTACAAATACCGCAAGACAGCAGCAGCTGCTAGAACAGCTGAGATGAACATAGCTGTTGACAGCAGCAGCTGCTAGAACAACTGAGATGAACAAAGCTGCATGGAGACACCCTAGGCACATATTCGCGCATGACTAAAACATTAGACATCTCTACAACTACTGAAGGATTGAAAACAGGTTTCTGTGAGTAGCAAAAGTTGAGAATATTAAGTGGTAAAATACATGTATATTCATTCGTCCGATTACAGCTACGGCATTACCTACGGCACATATTTAACTGTCGTTAAAATCGATCGATATCTAATTCGTCTAATTAGCCTGGGCCAGCAGCATAGCAGAATAATCATCGATCAACTTATAGCGTCCTACAGCAGTACAGCAGCTGTTCGAAGAGTTACTTCAATTATCACTCACAGGCGCTGCGCTTCGCAGAGCAGGTACTAGCCATGCAGAGCGTGAGGGTAGTTCAACTGACGCTAGATATCATCATGAACGACATCAGGGTACCAGATATCATCGCGGACGATGAGTTCAGAAGACAGACTCGGCGCTGCGAGAGAGCTGGATGGGGTGGGAGGGAGAGCGAGCGAGACGTTTCTTAGGCAGCCTGTCGAGCACCTTGAGCAGCTCTCTAAAGTCCAGTCTGTCCGTCGTCTTGTAGGCCCAGCACTGCATCAACACGTCCTACAACAATCAGTCAATCAATCAATCAATCAATCAATCAGCTCTCTAAAGTCCAGTCTGGCGGTCGTCTTATAGGACCAGCACTGTATCAACACGTCCTGCAACAATCAATCAATCAATCAATCAGCTCTCTAAAGTCCAGCCTGTCCGTCGTCTTGTAGGCCCAACACAGCATTAGAACATCCTACAACAATCAATCAATCAATCAATCAGTCAATCAATTAGTCAATCAGTAAAACAATCAAACAGTAATCAATCAATCAATATAACAATCAGTCAATCAATCAATCAGTCAATTAATCAATCAATAAAACAATAAGTAAATCAGTCAATAAATAAAACAATCAGTAAATCAGTCAGTCAATCAATCAATCAATCCACCTTGATAAATAGTGGTAAATATCTTGTGTAAGCACTAGAAATGAAGCAAACAAGTGATAAATACCTCGTGCAAGTGCATTTTTAAGCTATACCCATAATTATTTGACTGCATGAGTATGCCTATTAGCCATACTTATATTTGCCTAATTTTTCCATTTTTTCACTTACATTCACCATAGTTCACATATAGTTTATGTTTTCCTTGTTGCATGTGCCAGATTGTCTGTGTTATTTGTAAACCGTACAGGGCTCTATGACCCTTTTTGGTGTTCTTATTAAACATCGTCATCATCATGTACCATCATCGACCCGGACCCAACACGGGGAAGTGATCTTATTAAACAAATAAACAAATGAGTGAATACCTTGACATCTCTGGATGCCTGCACGTTGGTGAGGGATTGCTTCATGCCCTTACCCACCTGCCAGATGATAGCCTCAGGGGGTTGTTTACGGAATGGCCACTCACCACATAACAGCTCGTACCACACCGTCCTGCAGTCAATCAATCAATCAATCAATCAATCAATAAATCAATCAATCATTAAATCAATACATTAATCAATAAATCAATTAATCAATCACTCAATCAGTAAATCAATCAATTAATGGATGAAATAGCGAATCAGCGACTAAATGATTTGATAAATTTCACCAATGTATTAATCAATGAATGAGAAATCAATTTGTAAATAAAAGATTGATGAATGAAAGAACAAAGCCTACCATCATTACGTGATTCCCAAGCACAGCACGAGACAGACTTGTGCACATAAATAGGTACAATCAATCAATCAATAAGAATTTAAAGTCCGGTTCCTTACCATAAGGCAATGTCAGGGACGTCAATAGAAATATTTATCGGATTAAGTAGATATTTAGTAAGTTCTCTGATACAAACCAATTGGCAGAATCAAATGGTGAAACCACGACAGAGAGATCATCAACACGGAGGTTGTAAGCGACCTGACGACATAAGACTAAATTTAAATATTTAAATTTAAAGACTAGATTAACATTACCTTCTTTTTGCTCGCCGGCTTGATTATGTCTCAATAGTGCTCGACGTTGTCATTGATGACTGTAGCACTCTAATTGTTACTATTATTATTATAATTATAATAATAATAATAATAATAATTATTATTATTATTAAGATAAACACTTAATGAGACAGTATGTGGACTCACCCAAAAGCATAGACATCTGAAGCAGCAGTGAAGGGCAGGTTGAGATCATGCTGATGTCCAGCCTTCAGTGCCTTCATTATCTCAGGAGCCAGGTAGCAGAGCCAGCCTGAAGGTATCGTTAACCACTTGCCTTTCCTACAGCGCAGTAATAATAATAATAATAATAATGGTTTAATGTCTGTTTCCTCATCCAGGGAAGATGTCAGGGACGTCCCCACAGCACGCATCACTACAGATCAGTAAAGCACAATATAATGAAATACAATACAATGCAATACAATAAAATATAATACAGTATGATGAAACAAATAACAAGTTATTAGTATTATTGTTTATTTTATTTATCGGTTCAACGGCAAAATAAGAGTCAAAGAGTCTTTGGGAAGCCTAAAACAGATCAAAGTCTCAAAAATTCAAGATCTCGAGCCAGATATTATCTTGGATGATAAAGAGCCAGATATTATCTTATATGATCAAGAGCCAGATATAATCTTGGATGATAAAGAGCCAGATATTATCTTATATGATCAAGAGCCAGATATAATCTTGGATGATCTAGGAGTGATAGAGAGATCTCACCTGCTGCCACGACACAGCTTCGTTAAACTGAAGAGACCAAAGTCAGTGATGACGACCTTGCCGTTCTCCAGAAAGATGTTCTTCGTTTTTAGATCTTTATGTATGATGCCCTTAGCGTGCAGATATCCCATACCCTACAGTATCAATCAATCAATCAATCAATCAATCAATCAATCAATCAATCAGTCAATCAATCAATCAATGCTTAGCGTGCAGATATCCCATACCCTACAGTGTCAATCAATCAATCAATCAATCAATCAACGCTTAGTGGGCAGATATCCCATACCCTACAATATCAAACAATCAACGCTCAAACTAAATGAGAGAATAAATGTATTTATTAACATATAACTATATAGACAATGAACGAGTGACAAACACTCCCACAAGTGTATAGACGATGCTACTCGTACGTGTATGCATGAGCTTAAATACTTAGCTCAGTACTATAGTAAATCAATAGGTATCGCGGTAACCTAATGTAATGATCAAGTCTAGGGTGTTGGTTTGACAAGTGTGAACATCGCTTTCAGGGCCAAATTGTTTAGGAACTCTATAGCGAGGTTTTATTGCTCATCAAGGTCAACTCGGTTTTAATCTATAAGCAAGGCTAAAACATTGATATGCTAGTCGAGGTCAATTCGGTTATAATCTGTTTGTAAGGCTAGAAGGTTTCACTTCAAGGTCTTATTGACTAAATGATTATCTTACTTCAAGGTCTTATTGACTAAATGATTATCTTACTTCAAGGTCTTATTGACTAAATGATTATCTTACTTCAAGGTCTTATTGACTAAATGATTATCTTACTTCAAGGTCTTATTGACTAAATGATTATCTTACTTCAAGGTCTTATTGACTAAATGATTATCTTACTTCAAGGTCTTATTGACTAAATGATTATCTTACTTCAAGGTCTTATTGACTAAATGAATATTTCACTTCAAGGTCGTTTTGGCTCGAGTCCCTCACAAGGTCTGATATGTTGAGTGTAATCTTGTAATTCTCGTTCAAGGTAATATTTAGTATATCAGTCCTATTAAGTTTAGAAGTGTATTTTACTATTTATGAAGGCCGATTATGAGCCTTGAATAGGGTAGTATATAAGACTTAGGGGTAGAACAATTGACATTCGGGTTTTAAGTGGAGTTTAGTTTAGTCTGGAGTTATGAGCTCACGGGACTCGATCTGAGCTCGCAAACGGTCAACTAGTAGGAATCAGGATTCGAGCCATCGGAGACCGCCACGGACCAGTCTCTCAGGCTTAGTTATTCTTCTTTATTCAGTTAACTACTTAGAGAAGGGACTTGATTAAACAAAGTCGTTTGATTTATTATGTAGCACCGTATACCGTAATTATTAACTATACATTTGTGTCGTTGATTTTATTGTTTATTTTACATTGACAATTAAAGATACATATATCGCTCGCTCTGATTATTTACTTATGATAACCAGTTTGTACAAGTTGTCCATGAATTACATAAAGCATCGGGCATGTCATTATCAACGGAGTGTGCTGTGAGAATTAAGTTAGACATTAGACATTAATCTGTGGCGATCAATTATAAATAACACAGAGTTACCTCTCACAAACGCAAGCGAGTAGCGGAGATTAGAAAACAATAACGAATAACTCAGGGAAGCAGTCATTAAACATAGGATACATCTACTACCTCCCAGAAGCATTCAGAAATCCAAGGACGATCCCTGAGGTTTAATTAACTTTAAACCTACTCTATCACACTAATTAAAAGTTAAACCTTATTAAATGGTAACTTTATTGACCTTATTAGGGCCACGTCGAACATCTTTTAACAAGGTTAGCGTTAGGTTTATTAAAGTTCGCTTCTTGTTCCAGAAATATGTCAGCGATGGAGGAATAAAAACTAAATTTCATGCAATTGAGAAAAACGAATGCTAAACAGTTGTGTGATATTTCGTTGGCGACGGCTCACAATTCTCAGAATTTAAATAGTATAGGTGCTAATTAATTTGTGCAATTACACTGATTGGCAGAAATTTTGCACAACTTGCAACATTGCATTTTCCTATGTAATTTTTTTGCGCTGATTTCAAATCCGCTTTTGCTCTATCACACTCTGTTGCTGAGATAATGAGACTTATATCAGTTTGAAGTTTTACAGAATTAGAATTTTTAATAAATATATTAATAGTAATAAAGCAGCATTTCCAATAAAAAGGAGTAAGTAATATGTAATAACACAAAATGTGTGTATTATGTCTTTAGAGAAACAATATGCAATAATAAATAGAAGATAATGTAATAATGTGCTATAAAGAAATATTGAAATATGGAATGGTAGTAGCACCTGAGCTATTTGAGTAGCAATGATAACAGCCCTGTTCATAGGTAGCTTATCTCTCCTCACATGTAGCTGAGTGTACAGGGTGATACACTTACATAGACTGTCAATCAATCAATCAAACAATCAATCAATCAATCAACCAATCAATCAATCATCAAGTAATTAAGGAATCAATCAATCAATCAATCAATCAATGAATAAATCAATCATTCATTCAGCAATCACTAAATCAGTAAACCAATCAGTCGATCATACAATCAATCAATCCATTAATCATTCGATCAATCAACACAAAACATCCTTGAGGACATAGAAACTATATTCTGTATACAGACAAATAACATGGCCATTCACAGATCGTCCAGAGATCTATCAATCAGCTGTCAATCATTAATCAAACCCTCCCTATACCAGTACTAATAGAGCTCAAGACACGCCCACAGTTCTCTTGATCTACACACAATACCTTCAACAGGAATTGCTCGAGAATAAATTAACCAGAGTTAAGAATAGCAACTGCGCTTTAAAAGATAGAGCTGCAAGAAACAGCCGCGAAATCTTGATATGACGAAGAACTGGGCGTTTAGTAGAAGTTCTATCATATCAGATTTCAATATACGTCAGTGAGTTATACCTGGTAATTATAGCAAGACGAGGCGGAGTCATACAGGCCCCCATGAACAGAACTAGGTTCTCATGTCTTGTCTTACGTAGCATGGCAACCTATCAATCAATCAATCAGTCAATCAATCAATCAATCAATAATAATCAAAAGATAACCTGATAATGATAATTTAATTAGCAGCAGCTGCCTAACCTCCTGCTCGAAGGCGATCTGAGATTTTACTCTCAGATCAGTGCGGCTGGGATTCGAACCCACGAGGCCTCCATTCACCTCAGGATCTGTCATTTAAAACTTCATGACGTTACCCCTACACTATTGAGACATTCTATAGTGAACAAATAGTAACAAATAAATTACAAATAAATCAATTAAATTAATAAATCAATCACACTCTACATCAATCATTTAACCTGTATCTTGTGCTACGCAGCATAGCAAGTATTAGCAACCTATTAACCAATCGATCCACAAAGTCAGTTACAATATCTTAGATCGTTAGATTATTAGATTATTAGTCTATGGTATAAATCTAACAGCAGCTATTCCTAATCTTTGACTAATGTCATAATCAGAAGAAATTTTACAAATCTTTTAAATTAATAGAGTGAACGTATAGAGCAGCAGCAGCTGCCTGACCTCCTGCTTGAAGGCATGCAGCTGTGACTGGTAGTCAGGACCATCAGCGTCCAGCAGCAGCAGCTTGATCGCCACGTCACCGTGCCAGCTGCCTCTGTTGAACAATAAATAAATAATAAACAAATTCAACAATAAATAAACAATAAACATCACAGTCTTGCTCAGTCAGCATCTTCAGTGATATTTAAAGCTAATACTAAGTTAACATCAGTCCTCACTCGAAAGTGATGTCAGTGACGAGCGAGCCCAGAATTTGAACCCCGCACAGACTGATCCGCGGTCGAATATCTTACCGAAGTCGGTAAGATATTCGACTACGGATCAGTAAATTTTACAATATTTTATCTTTGAAAGATTATCCAGTAATTGGTTAGGATCATTTGCTGCGTCACTGAAATAGAATGACTAGGAATGGAAATTAGAAATCCTAGAGATGATATTTGTTCAAACTGAAGACAATATGAAGATGCGTTATAGGCCTAGCCTTAGAGTTACGAACATACAGTTAGTTATCTCTTTCTTTCTCTTCAGCATATGTTTTTCAGATTGTTTGGGGCGAATAGATTTGTAGTGACATGCGATGGGGACGTCCCTGACATCATCCTTGTATGAGGAAATAGACGTTAAACCTTTATTATTATTATTATTATTATTGTTAAAAGCTTCTAACCGAGCCCGAAGGCAAAAGCAGACACTGAGCGAGAATATATACCACGGACTTGAGAACTGCACGTGCTCTTAGAAGATGACCAGAGGTTAAGCAGTGAAGGAGCTATTATATTAGAACCAGACAGTTGATCACTGGTCTCACTCTTACTGCACTGCCTATTGGCAGGTCCATGGCATATAACTACTCTACACATTTCTATCCTCTGCCTTTCTCTTTACATCAACATACGATTTACTTTCAAACCATCCAGCATCCCAAGTCTCAGTACTTCCTCTAACCTTTCCCCTTCCATTCTTCTTTCAATTTAAAAAATAAAAGTAAACATGCATTATAGTGAAATGATCAACTATGTCGATATCTATCACTTCTAATACCGCATGTTTAAACCGTTATGCAATATAGGCCATTTTCCGTATAACCAGTCCTGTTAATAACCTCTATTAGAAAAACCATCAATACATAGCTCAATAGTCTCCCAAAACCCCGTGGAGTTATCACTAAAGAGGATTAGGTATCTCGGAGTGTATTTTATTAGTAAATTAGGCTAGTCTCTCGGATTACACTAATTTAACATTACTACTGAGAATGCGCTTCTGAGACAATGATAAGAGTATGCTACAAAGAGAATATTCCAATCCAATAAATTTCTCCACAGCACATTTCTTTTGAAGATTGGTCTGGGTGAATTGATCTGTAGTGATGGGTGCTGTGGGGACGTCCCTGATTTCATCCCTGGATGAGGAAATGGACATTAAACCTTTATTATTATTATTATTATTATTATTACTATTATGATTATAAAGAGAAAATTCTTTTAAGACATAGACAGCACTATCGTACTTGTGCACTTCACCGAACCGACCCACTCCTATGAGCTCTCCTAGTATCAGCTCATCATAGGGGATGTCCCACTCCTTCAGCGTCACAGATATCTACAACATTAGAGCAACAATGAACAACATTTCACACAATAAGTTATGAAATATCATATAATACATATATAATATATAGTATATATATATATATATATCTATATATATATATATATATAGATATATATATATATATTACGCATGTAGACGTGTGTGTGTGTGTGTGTGTGTGATATGCCATATAAAATGGCATGTCACATAGCCAATACTTTATGACAATTACAAAATTAATATAATAAGAGCGAGAGAGAGAGAGAAATATGTTTATTAGATTGAAACACAGCACATACCACACAAAATCAAAACAATCACACGAAAATAGTCACAAATTGAATAGAAAGCAAAAAATAGCACCAATCAAACAAATATGACAATAACAAAGTAACATAACAATAAAAATATGTTTAACTTGACAAATTTATTAGCTTCCGAGGGTTTACTTTCTCTTTTTACAACATACTTATACAGATTTCGAAAGAACTTTAGTGGATCTCTAATATAGTAAGCGAAATGCACTTGATGACCTATGACGTTAGTCTACATGTACTTGATGACCTATGACGTCAGTGTACATCCACTTGATGACCTGTTACGTTAGTCTACATGTACTTGATGACCTCAATCACCTCTAGGGTGAAAATCAACTCTAAACCTATGAACCTATTGCACGTGCACCCGATGACCTATGACCCTATTGCAGATGCACCTGATGATCTATGACCCTATTGCAGATGCACATGATGACCTATGACCCTAGTGTACTTACACTGTTGGCTCTCTGTAGATCTTTCAGCTGGGACTCGTCGCAATCCTGAGAGTCCAACCTCTCCAGTCCAGCCACGCCTCCACCGTCCATACTCGTGGAAAAGTCTGCCGATCCGCTCTGTAATTATAATACATTATTATAATATATTATAAAAATAAATCCTATCTAGTTGACAGCCCACAATCATAAGTAAACATACGCAGACAACAACTCACAATAATACGCCAATTAATATATATGCAGATTCTCATAAAGTCCTATATAATAATTATTATATAGGACTTTATGAGAATCTGCTGTGTTGCAATCTGCATTAATTGGCGTATTATTGTGAGTTGTTGTCTGCATATGTTTGCTTATGATTGTGGGCTGTCAACTAGATAGGATTTATTTATCCTCTTTGATGACCCGTTTGTATGTGCAATTCTGTATTTCATGCTTTGATGATAAAGTCATTAAACATAGTTCTCTCTCTCATTAATAATAGCAGGTTTAACGTCCGTGTCTTCACTCCGTGGACACGTTGGGAATGTCATATCTATGACAAACTAACCTATGTCATATCAGGATTAATAATAACCTGCCAGGAACGTGTAAAGCGGTCTCGAAGACCGGACACCGGCCATGACACAGCTATAGAAATTGTCAGAGGCTATTATTATTATTATATCTATGAATACATAGGTATAAAGCAGAAGGAGATAATGAAGCACAATCAATAGCACTTTGAGACGACCTTGATATCGTCCTCAGAACCGGACGTTAAATCTTGATTGAACTCTTTTGTGTTGTAACTAAACAATAGAATGTCTAAATAGCGTAGGGGTAACGTCATGAAGGTTTAAATGACAGATCCTGAGGTGATTTGAATCCTCGTGGGTTCGAATCCCGGCCGCGCTTATCTGAGAGTAAAATCTCGGACATTCACTGGACTGGTTATATGGAAAATAGTCTAAATTGCCTAACGGATTAAACATGTGGTTTTAAAAGTGATAGATATCAACGTAGTTGATTATTAACTATCATGCATGTTTACTTTTTTTTTTAATAAGTGAAAAATGTTAGAAATTAAATTACGAAAATAATAAATAAGTAAATCTTAATAAGTTTAGAGATGAATTAATGAAGAGGAAAATTAAGAGTTAAATTAATTAAAAGATTAATTAATTATGAGAGAAATTAAGAGTTAAATTAATTAGGAGATAAATTAATTAAGAGATGAATTAAGAGTTAAATTAAGAGACAAATTAATTATGAGAAAAATTAAGAGTTAAATTAATTAAGAGATAAATTAAATAAGAGATGAATTAAGAGATAAATTAAGAGATAAATTAATTAAGAAATAACACAATTGATGTTCTACTCACATCAATCAGCGTTCTATCACTCTTATCACTGTCATTCGAGGTATTTGTGTTGACGACGTCACTGAAAACAACAGCATTAATAATTCACTTTAGCAAAAGCTAGTAAAGTTAAGGCTAACGTCAGTTTCCTCACTCGAAAGCGATGTCAGTGACGGGCGAGCCCAGGATTTTAACCCTGCAACTACTGATCCGCGGTCGAATATCTTACCGACTTCGCCACTGACTCCAGCCAGTAACGCAGTGTGGAATATCAAAACAGTCTGTCATTAGATTTAACGTCCGTTTCCTCATCCAAGGAAGATGTCAGGGATGTCAACATAGGTAAATGTCACAGGAACATAAGCAAAAGAAACACAAACGCACCGACACAGGGACATCTAATGCGATAAAGAGATGAGTGAGGCATCAGGACAGAGACACATAGATATAAGGATGTCTAGACATACACATAAGTATTCCAATACATACCTGACAGTGTCTACAGAGACTGTTGGCATTGTGCCAATAGTGTAGCCACTGTCTTTAAAACTTCCGTTAACGTCGAGTACAGTGTCTGTAATCAACAACATCAGAAATACCATGACTAAATTAGCAAAAACATCAGTACAACAGGCGTTACCATGACTAAATCATCAAAAACATCAGTACAAGAGCTACAATGACTATATCATCAAAAATATCAGTACAAGTGTTATCATGACTAAATCAGCAAACACATCAGTACAAGAGTTACCATGAGTAATTGTCAAAAACATCAGTACAAGCGTTACCATGACTAATCATCAAAAACATTAGTACAAGTGCTACCGTAACTAAATCATCAAAACACATTTTAAATATTGCACAAGTGTCACAATGTCTACATCATTAAACAATCAGACATACTGTAGAAGTGTTACCAAATCTAAATAATGTGCTACTTTGCATAAATCTTCCGTAACATTAGAAAATACCATATAGTAACCAGAGCTACCATGTTTAAATCATCAGCAACATCCCTGAATGCTGTCATGATTTGTAAGCAGAACTAACGATGGAAACAATGAATAGCTAATGAACAATGAACATGGTTTCCTTTCTTGGTTTTCTGTTTTTGTAGTTTTCGTTATTTCCTCCATTCTTCTCCATGGTTATTAGTAATCGTTGCCTTCTGTTGGCGCTCCAATAGCAGCCGGCGCGGATTTAAGAATAACCTTCCAACATCCTCAAGATTTGTTTTCTTTCAAATCTGTCAACACTCGGTCTTCCAAGGTGGTCGCCCACAATGTACTAACCGACGCGATGAAGCTTAACTTCGTTCAACTAATGCGCAGCTTAACCGACTGCTCTAAATCCCGCCCCAAAAAGTATACACGCATTATAGTCAAATGATCAACTATGTTGATATCTATCACTTTTAATACCACATTTTTAAACCATTAGGCAATTTTGTCCATTTTCCGAGTAACCAGTCCAGTGAATGTTCGAGATTTAACTCTCAGATCAGTGCGGCTGGGATTCGAACCCACGCGAGTTCAATTCACCTCAGGGTCTGTCATTTAAAACTTCATGACGTTATCTACACCTCTAACCATGGCGCTATTGAGACATTCAAATATCAATACAAAATAATATCATTTTTGTATTTCAGACTTAAGTAGTTAAAGTAGACTATGGCTGCTAATTATGGTATTACCGAACAGAGCTATGGCTCTTTTACGGTATCCTCTTTCGTATTGTTATTTGTTTATCTAACTACATGCACGTTCCTATTGTTTGTATAATCTGTGCTGTGATGAACAAATAAACGATATTAAACTATAAATAAAAAAATACCACTAGTGGACTAACCAGGAAACTGGAACCTCGTGTCTGTGCCGCCAGCACTACGTAACCTAGACCTCTGCTGCTGCTGCATATGAATGGTGGCGGGGGAGGCCGGGACACCAGGCTGTGAGGACGACGAGTTGATCACAGCCGGTGAGCTCGGCGTCGAGGAGTTGCATGACGAGGTGGCAGAGCTAGAGTAGTCCCCGCCCCCTTGCGCGTTACCATGGTGAGAGCCAGGGTAGATACCAGTGTGACATCTGTCAATCAATCAAATAATCTGAAGCAACTTGTGATGCAGCTGCGGAAAGCTTATCTCTTGAACGCGAGGTTGCGAATTTGAGACTGCGTCATTTGATTTTCTGTTTCAGAGGGTTGCAAAAACCCAGTTCTGTACATTTATTGGTGTCAGACCGAAGGATGGCCAATCTTATGATTTAATTTTCTACATAGATCTCAAAATTGGGACCTAATTACTCGTTAA
>CAJHZI010000456.1:1287500-1360000 GCA_905160935.1 Enchytraeus crypticus | reverse complement strand
CACACCACAGAGAGATGAATGGACCTACTTGATGACGTCAGCAGGTGTGATCTCAGACTGATTGACTCTGATATATAATTGGGACTCGTGAGATCGGCTCTTACTCAATGGCTGAAACGGATCAGAATACAGTTTATGCTTCTTCTGAGGCGGCGGCGTCGTTGGAAACTTTCCGCTTCGGCCGATAGTCCCGCCTCCTGTTATCGTCGACGAACCTTTGCTCGTAGGGGGAGACAACTGACGATGTCGATTACATCGATCAAAAGTGTCAGTTGAATTCGTAAACGGGGATTCGCAGCTGTCGCTACTGGTTCCCCCGAACACGCTGGACCCCTCATCCCCCCGGCCAGATATATCTCCTGCGGGAATAGCGATCATGCCGGAGTCTGCGTTCAGTATGGCCTCGCACGGTAGCGAAGATGTCGATGGGCGGGGCATAGTGTGGTGGGCGGGGACATGCGAGGGAAACTTGGGGGAATTCCCCGCGTATGGACTAGTGGTGGTTGAACGGGGGTATAGGGGCGGGGTGGCACTAGAGAGAACGGGGGTGGTCCAAGATAAGTCCCGCTGATCATACGATTTGAACCCATTCATCTGATGCTCTACAAATACAGAAATAATACAGTACAGTAGAAATGTCATAGAATGTATTAGAATGCATTAGAATGTACTAGAATGCATTAGAATGTACTAGAATGCATTAGAATGTACTACAATGCATTTGAATGTACTAGAATGCATTATAATGTACTAGAATGCATTAGAATGTACTAGAATGCATTATAATGTACTAGAATGCAGTATAATGTACTAGAATGCATTACAATGTAGTAGAAATGTATCGTATGCGAGGCTCTGTGTGTGCAGTGCTGGCCTTTTGAGTGGTAGATACACGCTTAGTTATAGCAGAGTCAATCAGAAAGCAAATGCCGACAATGTAAAATTCCTTCTTATATAATAAGATTATATAATAATACGATTATCTACCTTCCTTGGTCAATGAATAGCAAGCGAGTGTCTATAAGAGGCAAATGTAATTGTGTAAAGCATATATCTGACACTTAAATACAAGTCTGGCTCATTCACATGATTGACCTATTTGTAACTTCGATTAATAAGCAAACAAACAATAAGAGCCAAGGTATTATCATTGGCTCAATTCATTACACAGGAGTGAGGAAAGCAACAGGAAACTCCCTCAGTAGCCATATTTTCTCAAACTGTAGCTTCGTATGGCACAGAGGATAAGGCATGGACTTTGATGAAAAATTTAACTTGTTGATCAATGAATTGGTCTTTATGGAGCGTGAATGAAGACTATGAGTACAGCAACATACCTTGGACCTGCCGCTCCAGCGAAACACTAGAGAGAGAATGTCATGTAATGAGAATCTAATTTCTCACCAATTTCATAACAATGCAGTGCAATACTGACCATACAGTAAGTTTTATCATAGTCTTTGGCAGAGCCAGCAACAGGATAGCTTTGTTATACGACTTCTGTAGGTGCGGGTTCAAATCCAGCGCTCTTTTGATCACTGAAACGCTTTCACAACAGATAATTGACGTTAAACCTCTTTAACCTCTCTATCGCTCACGACTGGCAGAGGAATGAATGGAAAACTACTCCAGCCAGACCTATGACTATTCTGAGATTGGTGAGGGCCGCTGTCAAACGTCGAACATCCTCCTGACTGGCGCCTGTGTCGATCATCATCTGCCGCAGCTCTCTTGTGGGCGTGTCCATCATCTTCTTCAGCGATGACTTGGCCAGCACCTAACAATTAACAACGGACATCACATTTCAACATGTTCCGTAGTATTAGCATATCGGCTGGAGCCAGTGGCGAAGTCGGTACGATACTCGACCGCGGATCAGATGGCGCTGGGTTCAAATCCTGAGCTCGCCCATCACTGACATCGCTTTCGAGTGAGGAAACTGACGTTTACCTTAGCTTTACCAGCTTTGGTTTATCCATCACCAAACGGTTTCTAACCTTCACAACTGCTTCAGTTTTTTGATTAACTGAGTAAATACTAACAAAAGTTCTATAAATTATAAAATGTAGAGATTTAAGGGGTTAATAGACTTAAATTAAATTAATAGACTTAAATTAAATTAATAGACTTAAATTAAATTAATAGACTTAAATTAAATTAATAGACTTAAATTAAATTAATAGACTTAAATTAAAGTAATAGACTTAAATTAAATTAATAGACTTAAATGGTTAAAGTCAACCATGCAGGTATAAATATATTTATATCAACTTCTTTATTCGTCAACACTTGACAGGAAGAATATTAACAGAATATCATAAACATAAAAAGTAGGACAAAAAATTAACCCACCATCAAAAAGTAAACACGCATTATAGTGAATAATAATCAACGATGTTGATATCTATCACTGTTAAAATCACATGTTTAAACAGTTAAACAATTTAGACCATTTTTCGAATAACCAGTCCAGTGAATGTCTGAGATTTTACTCTCAGATCAGCGCAGCCGGGATTCGAACCCATAAATACTGTATAAATATACACAATAGTGTACATAAAATGTATAGTTAAGTCACGTTATGTTAGTTAAGTTCAGTATATTACCAAATTGATTTAAGTGTAGAAAATAAGAAAAGAAATCAGCATACTGCTAAACTTTAGTAGGCTACATCTATAGATCTATAGGCAAACATTTACTTGATAGAATTCCACTGCAGTGTGCTGCATACCAGAACACATACAAGCTAAGATGCTTAAATTAGATAGGATTCCAAGAGAAAATAGATTATTAAAACAAACTAATTTTATATAATTTTATAATAATAATTTATTTTAATATAATTAAATTAAATTACATTATTTAATATAAAAAAATAAATTTTAATTTTAATTTAATTAAAAGTAAATTTTAGTTTTATTATATAATTTAATTTTAATATAATATACTTATTTCATAGGTTTCCTGCTCTTTGTAAATTTACATTCCGCTATAGTTAGTTCCTTAAGTGAATTGAATCGAATAGATTTAATTTTTACGAAAATCACAACAACATTAAGCAAAGAATAGAGCATTATAATAATAATTATATTTTAATATAATTTTTAATAAATATTTTAATAATAGTATTTTAAAATTTAGACCTGTGGTGGAAAGAGGTGGGTTTTTAGCTTGCCAAGGAAAGTACCCAATACAATATGCTCTTGCTGAAGCTAAAGCACTCTGTGGAGAAGCGGACACTTCATCAGGAAGACAACTGAGGAGGAGAGGTTCACAGTTTAACAGGGTCTTTGTAGAGAGGGAACAGGATGTCACAAATGCAATACTATTAAATGTTGGAAATTAAATAAAAGTGACAGAGCCTGAATGTAAGCCAGTAAACTCATCAGAAATGTCCCATAAAAAGGTGAATTCAATGTCCAGAGATTCAGGTCAGAGAATTACATTTGCCCACAGTTTCCTATTAGAACGTCGTATTTTAATATTTTATATTACAAACCTTAGCAGCGGCTCCCTCGATACCCACGATGTTGAGCCACTGGTCAGCTCGGGGCAGAGCCTGGAGCTCAGGGGGGAGGGTGTGGGAGGGGTGTCGAGCCTTCACAGCCATCAGCTTGCCAAATAGCCGCACCAACTTACTCTGTAACAGCAACAACGTAAAGCAATATATTAAATAATCAAAATGTTTCATTTAACAGAATCAATGTAATGCAACATATTAAATAATCAAAAAGTGAAACAAGGTTACATATAATATTATTATCAAATAATCTACAACAACTGAAATGTAAAACTATACACATAATAAGGCAGGCCGAGATCAGGAATGATGATGATGATTTAAAGATCCACTCCTATCTGGACAAGAAGCGGAAGACAGAGAAGAGCGGAGGCGTTACATACCATGGACCTGCCATTAGGCAGTGCACTAATGGTCATATTTACTAGTGAGATAATCAAGTGTTTAAACATCAACAGTTGTGTACACTACTGATTAGTCACTATTTGATATTCTGAAAACTTGAATCGCTGTGCAAAGTAGTGCATAGCTGCGTACCTGCTTTATCTCGTTTACACCGCTCTTTTGCTAATCAACTGTTTAAGAAATAATATTCTAGTCCTGTTTAAGAAGTAAGCTGATTGGTCGATCAGCCTGAAGGTAGGCGATGTCATTGGATGAGAACCAGAATTTTGGCGGTTGACCTTGTGGTTAATAACCACGCAACATTTATTAGTGAATACCAATATTTCTAAACAGTTGTTTAACCTACAACAGATGAGCAAGTGATCTGCTGATCATGATGAGTTTAGTAACTATCAGCATTATAAAGTGAAGTAATTAATTAGTATTATTAATAATTTAATAATTCAATAATTTAATAATTAAAATAATTAATAATATTTAATAGTAATAATTATTATTATTAATAAGAATAATAATTATTATAATTAATAATATAAGTTAATAATTTCATAATGTAAATAAAATTATTTAATTTAAGTAATTTATTTTATATTAGTATTTAGCTCTTACCTCAAACTCACAGATCTCTTTCTGAATGAGCTCCTCGGAAGTTCTGATTTCTCTCAGTCCAAACAGCTGCTTAGCTGCGATGTCAATCATGCTCTGAGCGATGCGCATCGCCTCTTCATCGGTAACAGAGCTCTGCGTGTGAAGCCCCTCCCCCTTCTTTCTCACCTCCCTAGAATTCTGCTGGGGGGACAGCGTGTCGGGGCTCAAGTGGTGAGTAGCTGCAGACATGTCCACGATAACTTCCGCTAGATTCTGGAAGAGATAGATGACAAAAGAGAGTTCGTCCAGCCCATTCGCTCGATGGTATCTCAACTATAGATTGTTTAGATTTAAAGTTTCTCTGAACGTAAAATTTATCCAATGATATTCTATTGTTTGATAGTTTGTTACTACTAAATTTAGATAATTCCCCACCACATGCTCAATTATCTCATATCTTGATCTAGTCATTCATGCCTGTCCTTAAAATTGCAGTCAAAATTCTTAAAAGAGTATTTCTAACACAAAATGTAATGTCACTTTGATACAAAATGTGTCTGTAGTCTTCATAACATGACTATCGTAATATCGTTCACAGCCATTAAGAACAAAACAGGTGATTTTATCTTGAAACACCTTTCAACAGCATTCAGAATTTTCTAATTTCTCAAGAGAATTCTGCAAAAGTATAATATACTTTACATATCAAGCAGAACTGTAGAAAATGTTGGTCTCTTACACTAATCACAGACTAGCTCATTGATCAATGGGATGCTCCTAATGGAGCATAAAAAGCAGCATATGAGCAGCAATATGTACACTAGAAATTCCATTTAGCAACACAAAAACCAGAAACCAAGAAAGAAAACCATGTAGCACATGCGGTATGTCATGTGTGTAACTAAAGGAACAAAAAAAGAGAGAGATATTGATCACCTTCCAATAGGCCAGCTTAATATTTAATTTACTATAATTCTAACTTTTAATTTTAAATTTCAACTTGTAATTAAACCTTCATGGGTTTGAATTTTAAAAATTCTAGTATGAATAAATACTCGATTAAATAAAATATCATACACATCAGCTATATAGTATATCTAACTTAATCTAAGCACTAAGCTTGTTAGGTCTTAAATTAATTATTGATGGATCCAGCGATGACTGCAATCTCGTGGCTTCAAATCAAAGCACGCAGAAGAGTATATCTCAGACCTACAGGGTAAACAGATGTGTGACTAAGCTTTCTAAGGATTTAAATCGTTAAAATCACGGATGATCATTTCACAGTGGATAGTAATTAGTTTTTACTATTTCAGCATACTAGGCGATACACTTAGCTTATGATCCATATAGGCCTATAAGCCTATTTTTATCTAGAGTTCGAAAACGTGTCTAGTTCTTGTCAATATACATAGAACTGACTTACAAGCAATCATACCAGTCAATCAAGCGTATGGCCAGTAATAATAATCAAATTAAGATTACAATCAAGTTTCAATATCACTAATTACTTTCTATCAAACAAATAAAAATCCAATAATTTGCAAATAATTAGACATCTCCTAAATTGGTTTACTCTGACTTCAACTATTTCACTGATACAAAAATATTTTTAATAGAATAATTTTAATTAATAGTCACAATTACTATTCTTCATTTATTTTGTATTTATTTATTTATCAGCCACCATCTTGCTTGCAATTATTTCTCCGCTTCTTTAAGATTAATTAAACATAATTATAAAAAAATTATGTGACGTCCAAAATCATTGTTCAATCTCGCGATTAGTTCACTAATATAAAATTATTGATTTTATTGAAATAATTATCAGAGTAGCTATGTAGTTAATAGTTTGATTAAATTCGAATCATTAATAGGCAGCTAGAACAAGAAAATCATATTAACGGTTTAACGAAAAAATATAGCCAGTGAATTCCTCATTGAAACTAAGATCTGAGTCTAACACGGCCATAGAATAAAGAAAACCTATTTTAAAGATCTTTGAACACGGTAGCCATGACTACATTGATATTTTAAGTTTTATGACTGAGATCTTAGAATTTGAAATTACAATGTTCCGGTACTAACTTAATAAAAGAGGCTTGTTTTAACCTTTCAAAACCTACCTGTATAGTTTTAAAATAAAGTCAGAAAACATATCAGAAATAGAGTGGCACCGTTTACATGCTATTTACAGGGGCGGATCCAGGAATTCCTTAAGGGGGGCCTCCCCCTCTCGTCATTTACTTATTCACATAAAAACTAGTCAAATGCTTTTAAATTATTACGTCAATCCGAGGTTAGAAAACTATATAGCTGCAATATAACACCGTACGTGAGTCATTCCACATTATAGGATCGGCATGATGAGTGTTGTTATTTATTTCTTGGTTTGTAATCGGCCACAGTAGACAAGTAGGGTTAGATAGCTTAATTATAATTTTGATAATAATGAGTAAGTGTTTTTTAAGCTGAACTATAATTATTAAGTAATTCAACTAATTTTTAACTTAATTAATTTTTGACCATCAAAATGGTTATAAAGACCATTGCGAAACTCAAAATTCCAAGTAATGGGAAACTAGTGACCTGACCTATATCAATCTTCGTTTCAGGGTCAGTTAATATCAGGACATGTAACCAAGGAAGCCACACAATTCTTGATATAATACCATGCCGTACGTGATCATCCCGGGGCTGGTTCCAGCTAAAGATTTCCCGAAATTAGTTTGATACAGTCATAGAATAAAGAAAAACAATTTTATTTTAAAGATCTTTGGGTACACTATCTCCACTCAACTTCTTCATATTGGCAAACAGTTTTATTTACTATTCCCTTTGTTGTACGCTTCTTCCATATCCTTCGCAAGTTCGCTAGTTCTTCGCTTGTAGTTCTTCTAGCATTTAATTTAATTTGATATAATATATCATTAAAATATATTCTGAAATCATGAAATTTGATAGCAATTTAAAATCTTCGAGAGTGACATTATTGTATTTTGGGATGTTCCTGTGTTCAGTTTTGATTACTTCAGTTGCAAGAAGACCGAGATAGCTATAGGCCTGGTTGGTCACTGGCTCTTTTTGGCAAACGTACTTGTATAATGTAGTTTTCAGTCTTATATTGGACTGTGAGGTGATATTAATATTAATTAGTATTAATTAAGTGTTTCGTGAATATTAAACAAGCATGTAATTGCATTCTGACTCCGTAATGGTATGTCATGTAAAGTTCTTAATATGTCTCGCAAAGGTTGTTGTTGTTCTTTGAAAGAGAACCAAAAGAACCAGAAATTGCAAAGAATGAGTAAAAATGAAACTGTGTTTGTAAACATGTATTAAATTAATTCTAAACTATTTATATTAGATTAATTCTAGAAAATTAATGTTTGAAAAGCCTTTGAACTACTACGCGTAATACATATACTATAATTAAAGCATTTTATTCTCATACGGTTGCCAAAAATGTAATAAACTAGTCCGTTTATTATTATTTGGAACAGTTTATTGGCACTGATATTAAAGTCATTAGTATCAATGGCTGATCCATTAGGCTCAGATTTCGACTCAGCTGCGACAACAAGTAGTTCTGCTATCAGGCGCAGCTCCACTAGATCTATAAAGAGAAAGAAATTTGACGATGAAGTTGTTGAAAGTAGTCTTCTGAAATCTGAGCGTGTTCGACTTCGCAGTTCTCATTCTTCCATCGGCGACAAACCAATGACCGCTTTGCCTGCTTTACCGGCTGTTGTCGATAGTTTCCACAACGATACCCAAACTCTAGGTTCTTCCTCTAGTCAGATTCCTTCCGCAACTGTGCCTGGATCAACGTCTCTGTCCTCTGAAAAACGTAGATTATCGAGATCGGCTTCAAGACGTGGCAAAAAAGTTAAATTAGGCCCTGCAACGAGCAATAGAGGGGGTGGCTTAGGTAGATGGAAGGCACAGGATGATTTGGCTCTGATACTAGCCGTGCAGCAGACATGTGATCTTGGAGCTGTTCATCTTGCCGTGAAATTCTCTTGTCACTTCTCTCTGAATCAAATTAAAGAACGTTGGCATGCACTTCTTTACGATCCTAACATATCCGGCACTGCCTTGTCGGCGATACGCCAGCTACATCCTGATACTGTGGCGTCGGTGCAAGCTAAAGCACTCTTCAGTCTGGTTAGTGGACTGTGTTTGATCAGATTTCTAATAGAGCTTCTTGTGGTTTCCAGTGACTCTTTGAGATTGATATTGTGAAAATATATAGTACATTTTGTAATATTTTTAGAACAAATATACAAGAATTATACGTATAATTATAATTTGTTGATTAGACGCTTATTTTTTAGAGGATAACTTAAAATGGAGACGTCTTTTTAGTGTTGGAAAATGTAAATTTGGTTATTAATCATTTCGAATTGCTAAGTATTCTTATAAATACAGTATCTTACCAGAGTCGAACATTTATAGTAAGATAGTAATTTGAAATAATGGCACATTTTGTATACTTCTGTTGCAAGGACTGCTATGGATTTAGTTATTGAATATTTATTATTTTTGTTGATTGTTTGATGTTTAAATATTTATACCTAAATTGTCCACAAATAAAAATGTAGAAATTTCGAGCAGCGTAATTTTTAATGTATATTCGTAACAATTGTAATTTGCCTTTATTACATTTAAAAATAGGGTAACATTTTTCTAATTTTATCAATTTCAAATTTTTATTTTATCTTCTTTAATCCAGGAAGAAGAACGACTTCTTTTTGCAGTCCCGTCCAATTCTCAGCCAACTGTCGAAACGTTCGAGGAACTTCTCGCCTCAAATCGTTTGACATTCCTCGCCAGTCGTACTGCTAAATCTCTGCACTCTCATTGGCTGCTGCTCAAACAATACCACCTCCTGCCTGACCAATCAGTTCAACCTCTTCCTCGTGGTGATCATGTGCTGAATCTTTCTGACGCAGAGGACATGATGGAAGACCATGACCTGCTGCAGGCTGTGAAGGATGAAGAAGTGGAACAAGAGCTGATGGTGGCTGATCGGAGACAGAAAAGAGAAGTTCGAAGACTTGAGGCAGAGCTCCCCAAGTGGCAGGTGGGTGACTACTGTCGACTCTTTGTTCTTTGTATTTAATTTTCTTTTTGTTCTTTTACTTTTGTTGATTGTCTGGTTTTCCAGGGCTGATATTAATGCACCATTACAGTAAGAGTAGTATTATTAAGCTCTATTGTAATTGCATGCTTAGCGAATAATGTATTTACTTTCTGTTGTTGGGTAAATTAGCATTTATAAATATAAGAACAAGCTTGCTTTATGTTTTGTATATATTGTCAAGTCCTGAATATTGACTAAGAGAACATTTATGTTTATGTGTAGGTACTGGTGGATAGTATAACTGGTGTGTGTGTGTGTGTGTTTATGTGTAGGTACTGGTGGATAGTGTGACAGGTATAAGTCCTCCAGAGTTTGATAATCTCACTTTGGCTGTTATACGAGGAAGATTGGTTAGATCTCTGTTATACTGTCCTCACATTTTAAACTAAATTCACATTTTAAATTTTATACTGTATCATCATCATCATTATCTTCCCTTAAATCCCAGTTTAACTAAGGTCGGGATACGAATAGACCTTCTCCAATCCACTCTGTCACACTCCTTGTCATCGGTCAATCCCCTTTTTTCGTATTTTAGGCTATATCATCATCATAATCCTCCTTTGAATCCCAGTTTAACCAGGGTCGGGATACAAATAGACTGTCTCAAATCCTCTCTGCCCTGCATGTTATCATCCACCAGTCATCGATTCTACAAAATACCCTAAACTCTAAGTGACAGACGACTTTGTAAACCATGTCAGAAGTGCTAGAACCCTGTGTAACTGAACAGGATTTTTAATTTCTAACATGCTCATTGCATAATTGCTAAAACTGACTGTGGCAATATTCACATTAGGTCTATCAACTGGAGAACTATCAAATAACTATCAAATAATTATTAATTTCATATACATGTATATGCATACAGTAAACACAACATTCAAATTGAATGCTTTGTTTGTTTTAAAAAGTGAAATTGTAAATATTAAAGAAAATATCACCATATCATTTAATATGACTTCTTCATTAAGTCATGCCTCCAGTAAATTTTCTTTTTGCTTTTTCTTTCTTTTTATTTTGTAGAAATGGCTTCAGTGAGTATTCTAATATTATTTAGAAACATATGTTGTTTATCAATTACTTTCTGGCTTTTATTTCGTATATATGGCAGGGTTCTGTTGGACGTATTGGTGTGACCCTATTGGTATAACGGCGGAACAAATGTATAAATCTGCTTACTTTAGTAACACACCACTTTTGTCTATTTAGGCTAACTACGTCATCATCATCATCATCCTCCCCTGAATCCCAGTTTAACCATGTTCGGGATACGAATAGACTGTCTCAAATCCTCTCTGTCCCACACCACACCATCAGCCAATCCCCAATTTGAGACTTTTCCATTCGTTTAATTTTTTCTATTTAGGCCAACTACATATTATAAATATAGATCTGCTATAATGTTGCTTGTGTCTGATATACTGTACTATAAATTAACTAGAATTACTTGTAAATCTTTATATCTTTGTAGGTTCGCTACCTGATGAGATCTCGCTGTATTACAATTGGACGAGCCGCTAAGGAAAATAGTTCAGGCTCGGGTCACCATCACGTGGACGTTGACCTCTCACTGGAAGGCCCTGCCTGGAAGATCTCTCGTCGTCAGGGTTACATTAAGCTCGTCGAGTCCTCTGGAGACTTTTACATCTACAACGAGGGGCGTAGGCCGATATTTGTGGAAGGGAGGGCAGTAGGGAGGGGCTCGCGTCATGTGCTGCGTAATAACAGCGTCATTGAGATCACCAGCCTGAGATTTATCTTTCTAGTTAACACGGAGCTTATAGCAGCTATGAGATGTCATGATACTAAGTCAGCAACTGTTGCTGCTGCTTCAGCTGCAGCTGCCAATAAGTGATTAGCTGTCGGTTGATTAATGTTAAAATTTCAGATTTTCTGAAATACTAGCATCATTGGTAAAGCTAAGGTTAATTTTCGTTTCCTCGCTCGAAAGCGATGTCAGTGACAGGAGAACCCAGGATTTGAACCCGGCACTTACCGATCTGCGGTCGAAGCGAACATTTCGACATCACCACTGACACCATCCAGTGGAATTCCCACAGACTGATGATTTATCCATTGTTTTGTTTATAAAGGGCTAACTCGGTGCATGACAGTATCGACTCATATCATGCATAAGTGAAAGTTCTGATCGTTTATTAAGTGTTCTTGGGTGTTTAGTGCTGGTTGACTTGTAGACAACTTCTCAGTTGATATATTTGTTTTAACTGTTATAATGCGTATGTGTGATTGATAGACCATTATGTGTGATTTACACTAATAACTTATTAAAAAATGACAGTAAGATTCCAGTATAGTCTTAACTTATTTCTGGTAAAGGTTTACGTGTTATTGTGTCCTATATATCTTTAAGATGCTGCTTTTAGCAGCCTGAAAGTCTGTAACGTAGCTTATTGGTTGAGTAAAATCCTCTTGCCAGAGTTTCTATTTTCTCCACCAGTTTTGAGACCTATTTGAATGCTAAATTGTCTATTTATCAATGTATAGCCATGTGAATAAATTAAACTCATCTTATATATATATATATATATATAGATATATATATATCTATATATATATATATATATATATATATATATATATATATATATATATATATCACACTCGTCCTTATAACTCGAGATATGCATCTCTTAGGTTTAGTGTATTTATCCATATGACATGGTTTGCATTCTTCCTTTCAGTTTCTATATGATGGGTACTGTGAAAATCGTACAGTTTTTGTTATAATCGTCGATAACTTTAGAGGAATCTCAAGCTCTCCGTGACTATACCACAGGCTATGAATTGAAACTATCGTTAATTCAAAGACGATCATCGATATGTTAGAGAGATGTTGAGCCGTAACTATGTATCTACATATATGTTGTCTAGATAATCAATCCATGCCTTGCGTGGGTTTTCCTGATTTGTTATTTTAAATGTAAAATTGAACTCTACTTACTTAGTCGAGATGCAGCCATGTGGCAGGATCCAATGAAAATAAGCTTCCAATGAAAATAAGCAGCCAATGAAAATAAGCATCCAATGAAAATAAGCATCCAATGAAAATAAGCTTCCAATGAAAATAAGCAGCCAATGAAAATAAGCAGCCAATGAAAATAAGCAGCCAATGAAAATAAGCAGCCAATGAAAATAAGCAATGAAAATAACTTGATTCGAGTTACTAGAGAAGTTTGTTCGAAGTTGCGTGAGGGACCTTTCAAGGCACACCCTTAATTCAATATGAACTTAATCATGTTTAGAAAGAAATGAAAAAAAAAAATAGCTCATTAGAGATAAGAATAATAATAAAAATAAAGCTTTTACTTCCATTTCCTAATACAAGGATGATGTCAGGGACATAGGTCTATAAACTTGCATTAAGCATAGTCATAGTCTGTAAGACATTTCAATGTACATGTATGGAACCACATTTATTTACGGTTAGTAGCATATTATTTGCGTACTAGTATAGTCAAAATCATCGATCTTAGAGAGAATTCCTATAAACTTTCGTCCTGAAAAAGATATAATAATAACAACAATTAGAGTGCTACAGTCATCAATGACAACATCGAGCACTATTGAGACAAAATCAAGCCGGCGAGCAAAAAGAAGGTCCAAAAACGGTGCAAATTCCTAAATCCGGAAATTCAGTCCAAAGTAAAGGACTTATTGTCCTGTATCATATATAGAATAAAACCTACAGAAAATGAGCTTGTAGTGGACATAAATAATTAAAATATTAACAGAAAAATGGAGCTGACTAATAAAAAGGGGTCTTTGAAAGGAAGAGTTCTTACTTAATATTACGCCTACAGTGTTACTGGACTAAGATTGTGACCTGTTTTTAGTTTTCAATTTTTCCCCTTTTCATCAACAAATCAAAGTGCACTCGGCTTTCACGGTCTGATGCTTTTCTTTCCACTATAACGCAATAAACTCATTTACGTTGCGAGACTTACTAGTTACACACGGTCTATATAAATACATACGTATCTTTATAAAATTACATCTAGTTATTCAATTAGAGATTAATCTATAGATTGATATTTATATTATTGTGATTAACATAGTTATTTAAAATCTAATAAGTAAATAAATTTTGCTAAAATGCCGTTAAGAAAATCTCATCGCCTGAGTTGTGGAACACTCTGCCCCTTGTTGGTGTTTCTTGTGTTGTATCAGGCCGTGCGTTCCGTTCAAGCAGCCAATATACCATGCTCCGAATGTCTCAACTCAGGTTTGTTCATTCCAGTTCTGTCAGAAATGCTTAAATATTTTGTAATGTCGGCCTACTGCCGCCAAAATTAATTTAAACTCAGAATTACGTATTCAGTTCGACAAAGCCAAAAAGTAAAGCTAATGTTAACGCCAGTTTCTCACTCGAAAGCGATGTCAGTGATGGGCGAGCCCGGGATTTGAACCCCGCACATACTGTTCCGCGGTCGAGTATCTTACCGACATCGCCACTGGCTCCAGCCAGACAGAAGTAGGTCTATATTTACTTCCATGAATTATATTTTAAAACCGACTGAATAATGCCTACTTGGCTATTATCTCTTTATTTCCGCTTTCGTAGGGGTAACGTCATGAAGTTTTAAATGACAAATCCTGAGGTGATTTGAATCCTCGTGGGTTCGAATCCTGGCCGCGATGATCTGACAGTAAAATCTCGGACATTCACTGGACTGGTTATACGAAAAATGGACTAAATTGCCTAACGGATTTAACATGTGGTTTTAAAAGTGATAGATATCAGCACAGTTGATTATTGACTATAATGCGTGTTTACTTTTTTTTAAAGTAAATGACACATATTAAGCGACGCAATCTAAAATACAAGCTGTAGTAATAATCTCGAAGTTTTTCTTTAGCAACAGAAAATAAAATGAAACCACTAAGAAAATTTCGTGACACTAATAATCTATTTTAATTGTCTTTTAATTTTATGGACTGCAGGTGTACCAATTTCTCCAACCACATCACCTAATGTAGAACCAACCGTATCAATAGCCACGTCACCCACTATAGAATCTAAAACCCCAACTGCCACACCATCAATTGTAGAACCCACAAATCCAACAACCACACCATCTAATATAGAACCAACAACTAATATAGAACACTTAGCCACAATCACAACACCTACCATAGAACCCACACCAACAACAACACCTACTCTAGAACTCACAACACCCACATCACCTACCAGAGAATCCACATCACCTACTATAGAACCCACAACAACTACAACACCTACTATACATATTGAACCCACACCAACCACAACACCTACTATAGAACCCACACCAACCACTTCACCTACTACAGAACCCTCAACCACAACAACCCCATCACCTAGTATTGAACCTACAACAACCACATCATCTAATATTGAACCTACAAGACCCACATCACCTACTATAGAACCTACAACCACAACAACCACGACACCAACTATAGAACCTACAACCACAACAACAACAACACCTACTATAGAATCCACAACCTTATCATCCACTATAGAACCTACAACCACAACAACAACAACACCTACTATAGAACCTACAACCACAACAACAACAACACCTACTATAGAACCTACAACCACAACAACAACAACACCTACTATAGAACCTACAACCTTATCATCCACTATAGAGCATACGTCACCTACAGAAACCACCAGCACTGCTCTTAACACAACCACAAGCCTGATCTTTACAGAGTCCAGCACAGAGTGCAGTGAGGTTACTACACAGCCTAATGGTTAGAGACAAGTTTTTGAACTTAATTAAATACCTTTTGTACTTAAACCTTTAATACTTAATTAAACTTTTTGTACTTAATTAAACTTTTTGTACTTAAACTTCTAATACTTAATTAAACTTTTAATACTTAATTAAGCTTTTTGTACTTAAACTTTTAATACTTAATTAAACTTTTTGTACTTAATTAAACTTTTTGTACTTAATTAAACTTTTTATACTTAATTAAACTTTTAATACTTAATTAGCATTCATTTATTAGCAACATTTTGATTTTGAGCATGATCGGTTAAGTTTTTAACACTTTAGCTCCCAGATAAGTAGGTGCAGAGTTCAATTCTGTGCACGCCTGTCACTATGATCATCTGTCAGCGATACCAGCTCAAGTCTTAGTCATGATGACTCAGTTATGACTTGAGCAATGATGACTCAGTCATAATGACTCAGTTATGACTTAGTCATGATGAGTCATGACTTAGCTATGATGACTCAGTCATGGTGACTCAGTCATGACTTAAGCCATGATGACTCAGTCATGGTGACTCAGTCATGACTTGAGCCATGATTACTGTCATGACTTAGGCTTAACGCTTGTATAATTGCAGGTATAGCAGGGCTGGATTTGTTATGTTATATGTATGATCCAATACACCCTGTTAACGCTTGTATCATTGCAGGAACAGCAGGGTTAGGTGTAATGAATTCTGCCAACTGTCTCACCTGCATCTGTGAAGTGAGTTCCTTCCGTCTCTAAAAGCCATAACAAAGAACGATCAACAAGAATTTAACGTCCAGTTCTACACCCAATAACGATATCACAGTCCACGGTAGGGTACTTCAGTGCCCTCACTGATAGCCGTAGTGAGAAAATTTTATTTTCGGTTTGATGCTACATATGTTGATCACACTTTGAACTGTTGATTTGTCTGCTTTCACAATTGTTTGTCGGTGTTTGAAGACTTTTAAATGTGTTTGAAGGCCTTTAAAGACATTTTTACTAATACGCAGGCCATGGGTTGCTTGAACAACCTGGGTAAGTGTTTCACTGAGGGGAGAACGCACGTCTGCGGTCCGTTTAAGATCAGCCACGACTACTACGATAAGTGCGGTCAGCCCAAATCTAATGCACAACCTCTCAATCCTGTTAGACCACCCAGACCCAGAAATCCTCAACAAGGTTTGATAATTTTATTATTTAAATAGTTCTCGAAAATCATTCAAAGCTGGTAAAGCTAAAGTTAACGTCAGTTTCATCACTCGAAAGCGATGTCAGTGACGGGCGAGTCCAGGATTTGAACCCGCATATACTGATCCGCTTTCGAGTATCTTACTGACTTCGCCACAGTAGAAGATAATGAGTGTGATAATGAGAGTCAAAGAAAAAGAGAGAGAGAAAGAGATATTAAGGATGAGAGAAAGAATGAGCATAAGTGCAGAGAGTGAGAGAGAGAGAGAGGGCGAGAGAAATTGTATAATTCTGAGTCAATATATTAGACGTATTTTGTTCGAAGAATAATTTCTCAAACAAAATAATAGAGAGATAAAGAGATTAAATGTACACCAAAATATTTCAATATGCAGACAAATAAGCAATGGACAGGAAAAATACAAATCTACAAAAATAGTGGATCCGCAGTGAGTTGCAATAGAAATACGTATTTAAATTATAAAATGAATATTACTTTGGTAGCCATATTACCATGGATTCGGTCTAAACATTTCTACTGATTTAGACTTAGATGCAAAGCTTCGTAAAGAAGATAAAGAGAAAACGACTGTATATATATATATATATATATATATATATATATATATATATATGTATATATAAACTACTGTATATATATATACGACTGTATATATATATATATATATATATATATATATATATATATATATACTATTATATTATTTGCAGGTTTTGCAGATATAAATTGTAGAGTATACACCAAAGCTGTAAGTATTAGTGCAGATTATGCAGATGTATGTGTGGCAGACAGCATCGACACATGCACACTCCTAAACTTAGATTCACATTGGTTTTAGTAGAGTTTCTGAATAAATAAATAAATAAATTGCACATTTCAGTTCCAGACCCTGCATGGAGACAATGCACCAAGCAGCATGAATGCTCAAGGACGTGCGTGATCAACTACATGAATAAATTTCTGCCTAGGGTCCGGTGCGTGCTGCGCTCCTGTAAGGACGCAGCCCGGGCGCACTACGGGGGCCCAGGGGCGGTACCTGCCCAGCCAGACCCTCTCGAGGAGGCTGACCTCGTGGCTTTCTGGAATAAGGTTAACAAGTGCTGCGCCATAAATGGAGGGTGTTAGCCCAACTGAATTCAACAGGAGGCAGCTTTTACTAATAGAGACAGCTTTTACTAATAGAGGCAGCTTTTACTAATAGAGACAGCTTTTACTAATAGAGGCAGCTTTTACAAATAGAAGTAGATGCTACTATACTACTAATAGAGGCAGCTTTTACTAATAGAGGCAGCTTTAAAGCTTTTACTAATAGAGGCCTGTTTACCAATAGATGTAGCTCTTACACGTAGAGGCAAATTTTACAAATAGAGGCAGCTTTACTAATAGAGGCAGCTTTACTAGTAAAGACAGCTTTTACTAATAGAGGCAGATTTTAATAGTATATCCAGCTTTTATTAAATGAGGCAGCTTTTATTAAATGAGGCAGCTTTTACTAATAGAGGCAGATTTGCTAATAGAGATAGCTTATACTAATAAAGACAGCTTTTACTACTAGAGGCAACTTTTTCTACTAGAGGCAACTTTTACTACTAGAGGCAACTTTTACTTCTAGAGGCAACTTTTACTACCAGAGGCAACTTTTATATTATGACAAACTTGTATGCAGACTGTGCTAAAATGCATTTTCAACTAATATCTGTATTTTTATCTGTTTAAATTATCTGTCTATGGTAAATATTTCTATGGGAATTCTTACTTTTTTAACATAGTTGTATATACATGTAGGCAATGGTAAAAACAGAAACACTACACTATTTTCTATGCATGGTATCTGTAAAAATTTTGATTAATTGTCGAGACCGTATTTTGATCTCTTGATGTTTGATGATGATGACGATGATGATTTGAGAGATGATTGATGGTGATGACGATGATGATAATGACGAAGATATCGATAACGACGATGAGAGATGACGATGATTCTGATAATGATGATGATGATGATGACTACGGTGATGATGATGAAGGTGATGACGATGATGATGGTGATCTCTCGATCCTATCTCTAAATGATTAATTGGAAACCTTTATGTTCAACAAATTAATTAATTAACTAATTAATTGATTAACTCAGTCATGTTACTACAACTTTTCGTCATCAAGTCACACTTTGTAAACTTGTTTCACTGGATCATTGGCAATGATAACTAAAATCTAATTTCTCCTACGGGCTCAACCGATGACGTATTGTCTAGTTGATCAACAGCGGATCAGCTGTTGCAGGGTTCAAATCAAGTGCTCTCCCCGTCACTGACGTGCTACTGAACAGAAACCTAAAGCTAAACTTGGAGTTAACTTTTTTTAAAGCTGTGAAATAAAATGTTAACATCAGTTTCCTCACTCGAAAGCGATATCAGTGACGGTCGAGCGCAGGATTTGAACCCCGCGCACAGTAATCCTTGTTCGAACATTACAGACATCGCCACTCCAGTCAGTGTCAATTTCGGAGTGGCGATTTTATGGTTATAATTTAGCAATTCGTTTTAGCTAGAACGGGCGGCATGACGTGACATTTAATTAAGTGCATCAGTTTGTCCATGCATAATAACTAATGAGCTATTGTCTGCTTGTTCCGTTAACCACAGAGCTGGAATACACAATAAATCAGATAACAGTGGTAATATTTAACGGTTTTATTTTAACACGCACAATTTAAGAAGTGGCCTGGACCCTATATAAGCTTCAGTCGCAATCAATTATTTAAATTAACAGGTTCTTTGAAGGGTGGCCACTAAACCGTTTTAAATAAGGTTTACCTTAGTCATAAAATATTTCCTCTCAGTATTTCTGTCTCGCATTGTATCCAACATTCTAGTCTATGTCGACAACTGATTAAATTCTCGATTATTCGATGCGAGGTCAGAGTTCAATTGGAGGAAGATCTGTCACAACCTGCATGGATTAATCTACGTGTTTATGCACTGCACACTGAAAACAAATTATTCTAATGAAATAGCAGAGCTGTCTCTAGCAGAGAATATAATAACAGCGTCAGTAAGGATAGTAGAATAATTTATAGAAGTTAAGCTCCATCACTTAATAAGCTAAGGTTAACGTCAGTTTCCTCACTCGAAAGCGATGCCAGTGACGGGCGAGCCCAGGATTTGAACCCGCACCAACTGATCCGCGGTCGAGTATCTTGCCGGCTTCGCCACTGGCTCCAGCCATGTTAATTAATTTTAATCAATCAATCAATCAAAAATTAATATCTTACTTATCTTTTGACTGATTTGTTGGATTTTGGAATTTGCACAGTTTTCAACCTTCTTTTTGTTCACCGGCTTGGATTTGTCTAAATAGTGCTCGATGTTGTCAAGGACGACAGTAGCAATCTAGTTTTTATTACTATTATCTAATTTTCAATCAGAAGGGGTGTTGTAGGAGATATAGATCTGCTGGGATCCGAACGGATGGCTTGAAGCTTACCAGTTTAACGAGCTACCAACTTAGCTGTTTGATCCGTGGTTAGGGCTAAACGTGTAAAGCTTAAAAAATCATGCAATAACCAAATCTACATTGCTTGTTTTTGTGAATAATTTCAAAGCTTTGTTTCTTTTATATTTTCGAAATATTTCCGCATTTACTGTAGTTTTTCTAATGATAGATTTTTCCAACGATTCAAATTGGAGATAGCCGAATAGAAAAACATATAATAAAATACCCTTTGTCGATGATTTGCTAATATGTTTATTGTATTGTATTGTATATTTTATAACAAATACAACCGTTAAAGATATTTAGATTTCTTCAAACAAATATCAGTAGGCCTATGGATGCGCTTTTAGCTGAATATCTGTTACAAAATAAGCTGAATATTAGTTTAGAAGTTTCCAGGTAAACGCATCCTATATAATAATAATAGTAGCAATAATAATAATAATAAATGGCTAAAGCGGCTTCCCAGAGTGCAGAGGAATTATTTTAATCGCTTTTTAAAAAAACTTTTAATTAAATAAAGTCTCTTTTATCTTATTTTTTAGCCCAGGGCCCTTTACAGCCCAGGGCATTTAAAAAAAAATAATAATAGTAATAATAATAATAATAATAATAATAATAATAATAATAATAATAAAGGCCTAGCATCCGCTTCCTCATACAAAAATGATGTCAGGGAAATCGATTATTAAGTCATACGTTCCATGAAGTACATGTATGTGTGGGTTCAATTCCTGGGCTCGTCACTGATATCGCTTTCTAAAGATAAAACTGATATTAACATCGGTTCTTTTCTATTTAAATCAATGAAACATTCGGAGTTTAAGTAACATTTAAGCCAGCAATTAATTTGACTACTTAGAAATACTTAACTTCGCTGAACATGGAGTGCAAGTCAATAGGAGGGTAATTATAAGCCAAAGATTTCGCAGACTTGAAAAATGTTCACTTGTTTTGCCGGAACTTTATTCAGACTCGGTCACCTGTGGATTCGAACTTGTGTAGACGTTCAACCTCATCACGAAGTCGAGCTAATAAGATACTAACTTCTAATGAGCTTTTACTTCATAACCTTGTCTCACTCCACCCTGTATGCAGTGTTGAGCTGCTAGCTATACGTTCAACAGTTGTTGTATAACGTCCAATGATAAGCTTATATTCATAGAATATATATATATAAATATATATATATATATATACACATAGTATATATATATATATATATATATATATATACAGTATATATATTATATATATATATATATATTCATGTACATATATATATATATAGATATATATATGTATATATATACATGTATACATAGTATATATATATATATATATATATATATATATATATATATATATAGTATATAGAGGATAGATATATAAGTAAATATATCTATATAGTATGTATATCTACCTGAAATATATATTATGGTATATATATATATATATATACATGTATATATATATATACTATCATGTATATATATAATATATAATATATTATCTACCTGATATATATATATATATATATATATATATATATATATAATATCTACCTCATATATATTATATAATACTATATTAATATAATATTGTATTTAATTAATATAATACTATATTAATATAATATTATATCGTTATATAATATATATATATATACATGTATGTATATATATATATATATATATATATATATATATATATATATAATCTACCTGAGTTAAACTGGGACAACTCGACGACTGAGGTTTGCGGGCCTGTAAATTCTTATTAACTATCCTGATTAGTCATTGGGACTTGAGCTAAAGTGGTTCCTCACGATTTCTTAATTGTCTATTCGTGATGTTGATTGTTGGGGAGTCTAGATTGAACAGAGGCAAAAGCCTTTAGATCGCTTTGAGGGTTGAAATTTAATAAAATAGTATTACTACGATTTAGAGTGACCTGCTACAGAGCTGAGGAAGGCAACGGGAAACCACCTCAGAAGCCGCACTTTTCCCAAGCTATAGGCTAAATAAGGTTTGGAAAAGGCATAGACTTTGAGAAGGGATTGACTTGTTGATCTAAGGAGTGCTCTTATGGAGCGATAAAAGAAACTGAGTGTGAATATGTACCTTGAACCTGCCACATGGCCGTGCACTGGAGAGAGAGAGAAGTAGATAGAGAAACAGTTGGTCGATAATTGTACTGAAAGAGAGAAAGTGAAGGAGAGAGAGACAGAGAGAAAGAGAAAGAGAGAGAGAGAGAAATAGCAGGAGACAGAGAGAGAGAGGGAGAGGGAGAGAGAGAGAGAGAGAGAGGTGAGGTTAGGCTAGCGTAAACAGTGATACGCGTGGTATGACAACCTACATAGAAGGAAGACATCGGCAAGCATACGGGTAGCTATAGAAATCAGGATATATTAAACATATAGATTGATAGATAGTTAGCGAAATCTACAAAGATAGAGAGCAGGAGAGAGAGAGGAATGGAGGCTAAACGCTTGCTTAGCTAACCATGGATTGCATATAACCTGCAGGTAGGATAGGTAAAACCATGAATACTGAATTAATGATCTTCGACCTTTAATCTGATTAAGTGTTAATCCTGACTAGCGAAACTCTCGCTAGGTAGTGTAATGAGCACGTGTGCTCGAATGCTGGTTCTATTGTAATATCAACATTTAGCAATTAGCTGAGTTAATTCGACTATTTTAAAAGTAAAAGAAGTATGAAAATGATATCTGATGTAGCATGAAATATGCATTAGTTTCTCTGTTTTAGTATGTGTATATATACAGTATAAAAATTATATATATATATATATATATATACATGTATATATATATATATATATATATATATATATATATATATATATATATATATATACAATGTTACTATTTTAGACGCATTAAAGGTCTAAAGACCATTAAACTATTTGACAGATTTTCCATTTAGATAAGTACAAGTAGACTTATAAATATTTAGGGGAGAGCGGGTCAAGTTGATTCTATTTTTACTTTTTGCCAATATTACAAAAATGTATCAGGACATAAACAATCCAATATATATATATATATATATATATATATATATATATATATATTGGATTATAAAATTATATATATATATATAATTTTAGCAACATATTTCAGTGATACATTCAATGTATAACCGGTCTGATACAAATAAACAACTAGCAGTAAATTGACTTCAAATACCATAACCCAAATTGTATCATCCTGCCCCATATCGGGGTAAGTTGATACTGACGAGGGGCAAGTTGATACACATAACATTAGCTGATTGAATTGTTGCAAGATAGTGATACTTAAGACTTTATATTATTCAGAAAAGTCAATAGTTAGAGAAAACTGCTTAAATCTATGGCCTTTCTTCTCATATCGTTACGCGTTACCACATTAGAATTTGTCAACGTGAAATTTTTTAAAAATTCTGTAGCTATATAGGAGTTGCAATTTAGACAAATGAAGCGCTGATTTTTATTTGTACAAATATAATGTGCTCACATTTAACACTCATTAACTTTATCCACTTTTTTCTTGTTTTTCTACTCAAAAGTGGCATGTTTATAGGCCCTACATGTATCAACTTACCCCACGCATGATGTCTCAACTAGCCCCATCCACACTCGTGCAAAAAATTTAATAGCAAATTGGCGTTTATTAGTAGACAAACGGTAACAGCATAGTCCATGCACTGTATAACTAGGCTTACTTTAATATAAAAAGATTAATAATTTTGCTTAACGTATTGATTACACAAGCTTATGAAGACATCCCTGATTATTTTAGATGAGTGAATAAAAACAATTTTTTGTTATGATAAGCTAAACCTCTTATTTCATTTTCTGACGGAAATGTCTGAATAAGTAGATATACTGGGATTACATGTAGACAGCCTCTTGTTGGAAAGAGGTTAAAACTGGCACTTTTATGCCACTTGTATCAACCTACCCTCGTATCAACTTGCCCCGCTCTCCCCTAGCAGTGCGCGACATATTCTAAACATCTTAATATTGAGTTGATTTGCTTCGATGCATACACCACAATTGATATGTTTGCTTTTTTCACTTTCAGACTATCTCTATTGTGAAATATCCGCAATGCATTTAATCAGACCTAGTCACCACGGATATGAAACACACTGCCTCGTGCTTGTGGCAGTTACTCTACTACAGTTCCTCACCTTGACCTTCTCAGCCGCCATGCCTCTCGATGACAAACCAGGTGAGTACTCGTAGAGCAGTCTCTCTCTCTCTCTTAGTGCACTGCCTACTGGCAGGTCCATGGTTTATAACTCCTCCACTCTTCTCTGTCTTCCGCTTTCCTCTTCCTCTTCATGTCCACATATGAGTGGGTCTTTAAATCATCTAACATACCTAATCTCGGCCTGCCTCTGCCTCTTTTTCCTTCCATTCTATCTTCTAGAATGGCAGGAAGAAGAGGGGCAGTAGGACACCTAATATTAGTACCAATGGTCAGGATCAAATGCTTCACTAAACTCTATGATAAAATGTATTAACACCAAATGTAGTCACTGACGGTGGAGCTGCTGAACTTGTCGCCTTTAAGAAAATGGATAAAAATCGCGATCTGTCCTTAGGGTATCACGTTGTTCCGGTTGCCATTGAAACCATGGGACCCATGAATCCCGATGGAATTGACTTCATTAATGGCATAGGCAGAGCGAACCGGCATTAAGGGAGAGATCTCTTTTCTTTGGCAAAGACTTTCTATGACTTTGCTAGGATTTAATGCAGTCTGTTTCAGCTATCGTTTTAAGCCGCTACAAAATCTCGAGTAGCCGGACGGCGATTCAGCACGTATTGCTCGAATCGTTTTTTTCATGCCTCTGATTATTTACACCTGGGGTAAAAATAAAAACAAAAATAATGATGATCTTAACGATAATAACAATAATAATAAGAAAATAATAATAATAATAATAAATAATAATAATAATAGATTTGAAAGAAAATAAATAATTTGATAGATCCATTGACGTTGCGTTTGTCAGTTTAGTCCAAAAGCCTCACATCTAGTGCTCCACCTTCTACCTCAGTCAGTAACCAGAAATCATGGGACCGTCCTATAGTGGATCGGATTTACAATAGTCTGTTAGAATCCCAATCCAATGCAGTAGACAGAGCACGACTCCTAGCTGTATCAACCAAAAGAAGCAGTGACTGGCTTCACGCTCTCCCTGTTGCTTCTTGTGGGCTTTTTTTAGACAATGAGGCCATTCGAGTAACCGTTAGTTTCCGTTTGGGGGCGAAAACTTGCGAGCCTCACATGTGCCCCTGCGGTCATGAAGTCGACGCTTTGGGTCTCCACGGCCTCTCCTGCAAACGAAGCTCAGGTAGAATGTCTCGCCATCACAATTTAAATGACTTAATATGGCGAGCACTTTCAAGAGCAGGCATCCCTTCCTCTAAGGAACCAAGTGAGTTGTCCAGATCAGACGGCAAGCGTCCGGACGGCATGACTTTAGTGCCCTGGTGCAACGGTGCCGTATGGGACGTCACGGTCATTGACACTATGGCAAACTCCTACCTGATTACGACTTCAGTCACAGCCGGTGGAGCTGCTGTTCATGCCGCCTCTAGGAAGTTGGATAAATACCGAGATCTGTCCTCAGGATATGAAGTTGTTCCGGTTGCCATTGAAACCATGGGCCCGATGAATCCCGAAAGAGTTGACTTTATCAATAGCATAGGCAGACTTATCACAGAACAAACCGGTGATAAGCGAGAGACATCTTTTCTTTGGCAAAGGCTTTCCATGACTTTGCAAAGATTTCATGCAGTCTGCTTCAATAATTCTTTTAAGCCGATTGATGACCTCGAGTAGCCGGGCGGCGATTCAGCACGTATTGCTTGAATCGTTTTTATCAAACCCTAGGTTCTTTACACCGGGGTAATAAAAATAAAAAATAAAAAATAAAAATAAAAATAATAATAATAGTAATAATAATAATAATAATAAACTATAATAAAATATAATAAAAATAATATAATAAAAATAATAAAAATAATAAAAACTACATCTTCTTCTTCAGTTCGGAAGATCCGACTTGATCACTTTATAGTCTTGAGAAAATCAAATGGATTAGTGCAAATTTGTCTAATGAAAAATGTAACCATTTCAAGATAAACATATAATGTCATGCATCGACAATATTGTTAAAATCATCCATCAATCAATCAATCTTTTAATCAATCGATGAATATGAAAATATATAGCATCATTGAAAGACGAGAAAGCCATGGACGCGATTTATTGCTCATTGCTTTGACTCCAATAATTGAAGAATTTTGTTTAATAATAATAATAATAACAATAATAATCATAACAATCATAATAATCACAATAATAATGGAAATAATTATAATATTAAGAAAATCCGGGGATAAAAACAAATAATAATAATAATAATTATTATTATTATTTTTTTCTTCTTTTACTTAAAAATGCCCTGGGCTGTAAAGGGCCCTGGGCTAAAAAAATAAGATGAAAGAGACTTTATTTAATTAAAAGTTTTAAAAAAGCGATTAAAATAATTCCTCTGCACTCTGGGAAGCCGCTTTAGCCAAAGTGCCACTGAAGCAGACTGCATTGAATCGCTGGAGAGCAATAGACAGTCGCTGCCACAGAAAAGATTTTTCGCGCTTATCACCAGTAATGGCGCTGGTCCTCCTACCTATTTCGTCAATAAAGTCGGATGCGAGAGAGTTGATGGGCCCCAGGGTCTCAAAGGCAATAGGCATGAAGATATAGTTGCCAGAGATTTCGGCATACTTCAGAGTTTTCCTATTAGCCGCGGCCTCTGCTGCAGCACCAGCAGCAGCGCAAGAAAGGCTGAGATTGCTTACTGAGAAAGTGTCCGCAACAGTGACGTCCCAGCTAACACACTTCCCCTCTGCCATGGAATTTGAGAGACACCGTCTGGACGTTTACCATCAGTGCGGATCAATCCCAGGGGCTCTTTAATGGCTGGGATATTCTCTCGACTCAGGGCGCGCCAGATCAAGTCATTTATGAACTGATGTCTGCTGATTCTGCCGGCACAACGCTTGCACGACAGGCCGTGAATGCCTAACGCATTGACTGAGACACCACAAATGCAGTTGTGTGGCTCACATAAGGTAGTGCCCAGACGAAGACCGGCCGCGACTCTGACTGCTTCATCGTCCATACGAGGCCGCATGATGAAATTGGTAAAGCCTTGATCCAGTCTCCACTATGGGGGGCCGACACTGCGAGCAGCCGCGCCTTTTCTTGTGGCAAAAGCGGCTTCGCAAGGAGTTCCGTGTGCAAAGCAGTAGTGACCTTTGAGTCCCAAGCCTTCATGCTATTAGCCATCATACCGATTGGAGGTTCGGATGTGGACAGAGCAGTCCAAATGCCCTGAATCCTGGATATCTCCAAGTCGGGAATTATTATTATTATTATTATTATTATTATTATTATTATTATTATTGTTACTGCTTGAATCGTTTCTATCAAACCTCTGGTTCTTTACACTGGGGTAAATAAAAAAGAAGATATAAAAATAAAAATAATAATAATAATAATTAGAAATACTAGTAATAAGAATAAAAATAATACCGTATATTTAATTATTCATTGTGCACTTCTGGAGCAGGTAGAATATCAGTGATGCCTGGAGATGAAATCAAACTTCCTCGCTCTTCCACAGCATCCACCAGTCCGACTCCTACGTTCGCTCCTCTCTCCTTCTCTCCCTCTCGTTCTCCTCGGATCACTCCACTGCGAGAGAATACGACAACAAAAAGAGAAGAGCCGACCACTGTAGCTACTGACAACACTTCAGAGGTGAGTAACAGTACGTCACAGACAACAAAACAACGTAGAATAACTCCTCCTACTATCCAAACATTGGAAACCGCTTCCTCGGGTTCCGATTTGAATACAACTAGATTAACTCCTCTGGAAACTGAGTCCACATTCCGTCGTACCAGGATTCCCACGACCTTTCCTACGCGTCCCAGAACTCGTATTCCAACTCCGGGATTTCCTCTTTCCTCATCGACGTCGGTGACGATAAATCAACAGACGTCTGAGGCAGTCTTGTCCACAAGCGAGGAGATGATTGAGGTATCTGATAGTGGCTTATCAACATCTGATAGTGGGTTATCAACATCTGATAGTGGCTTATCAACATCTGATAGTGGCCTATCAACATCTGATAGTGGCCTATCAACATCTGATAGTGGGTTATCAACATCTGATAGTGACTTATCAACATCTGATAGTGGCTTATCAACATCTGATACTGGCCTATCAACATCTGATAATGGCCTATCAACATCTGATAGTGGCTTATTAACATCTGACAGTGGCCTATCAACATCTGAGAGTGGCTTATCAACATATGATAGTGGCCTATCAACATCTGATAGTGGCCTATCAACATCTGATAGTGGCTTATCAACATCTGATAGTGGCTTATCAACATCTGATAGTGGCTTATCAACATCTGATAGTGGCTTATCAACATCTGATAGTGGCTCTATCAACATCTGATAGTGGTTTATCAACATCTGATAATGGCCTATCAACATCTGATAGTGGCTTATCAACATCTGAGAGTGGCTTATCAACATATGATAGTGGCTTATCAACATATGATAGTGGCCTATCAACATCTGATAGTGGCCTATCAACATCTGATAGTGGCTTATCAACATCTGATAGTGGCTTATCAACATCTGATAGTGGCTTATCAACATCTGATAGTGGCCTATCAACATCTGATAGTGGCCTATCAACATCTGATAGTGGCTTATCAACATCTGACCGTGGGTTATCAACATCTGATACTGGCCTATCAACATCTGATAGTGGCTTATCAACATCTGATAGTGGGTTATCAACATCTGATAGTGGCTTATCAACATCTGATAGTGGCTTATCGACATCTGATAGTGGCTTATCAACATCTGATAGTGGCTTATCAACATCTGATACTGGCCTATCAACATCTGATAGTGGCTTATTAACATCTGACAGTGGCCTATCAACATCTGAGAGTGGCTTATCAACATATGATAGTGGCTCATCAACATATGATAGTGGCCTATCAACATCTGATAGTGGCCTATCAACATCTGATAGTGGCTTATCAACATCTGATAGTGGCTTATCAACATCTGATAGTGGCCTATCAACATCTGATAGTGGGTTATCAACATCTGATAGTGGCTTATCAACATCTGATAGTGGCTTATCAACATCTGATAATGGCCTATCAACATCTGATAGTGGCTTATCAACATCTGAGAGTGGCTTATCAACATATGATAGTGGCTTATCAACATATGATAGTGGCCTATCAACATCTGATAGTGGCCTATCAACATCTGATAGTGGCTTATCAACATCTGATAGTGGCTTATCAACATCTGATAGTGGCTTATCAACATCTGATAGTGGCTTATCAACATCTGATAGTGGCTTATCAACATCTGATAGTGGCTTATCGACATCTGATAGTGGCTTATCAACATCTGATAGTGGCTTATCAACATCTGATAGTGGCCTATCAACATCTGATAGTGGCCTATCAACATCTGATAGTGGCTTATCAACATCTGACCGTGGGTTATCAACATCTGATACTGGCCTATCAACATCTGATAGTGGCTTATCAACATCTGATAGTGGCTTATCAACATATGATAGTGGCTTATCAACATCTGACCGTGGGTTATCAACATCGGATACTGGCCTATCAACATCTGATAGTGGCTTATCAACATCTGATAGTGGCTTATTAACATCTGACAGTGGCCTATCAACATCTGAGAGTGGCTTATCCACATATGATAGTGGCTTATCAACATCTGATAGTGGCTTATCAGCAACTGACAGTGGCCTATCAACATCTGATAGTGGCTTATCAACATCTGATGAAGGTTTTTCTGAATCAAACTCTCTCGACTATGGCACCATAGCTGGGCAAAGTGTTGAAGGCTCTACAGAGATCCTCAGAGGATCAATTGATGAAGAACTGAAGAACTGGACAACGTTAGAGAGTGTCCCATCGGCAACCACTGCTGACAGTTTGGAGGAATTGACTTCGCCCACTGGGGCGACGTCTTCTGCACAGAGTCTCGAGACAACTGGACCACAGCACACCCAGATCTTCCATGTCTCTCACACAGAGGATGATGATGTTAGTTATTCGTCAGGAAATTCAGAGTCGTTTACGATGACTGAAGCTGGTAGTGTCTGGAGGTCAGAGTTCACGACCATTGATGATATTATTACAATTACTATTGATGATAACACCACACGAGACAATTCTGATGCGATGTCTGCAGAGAGAACGTTCGTGAACACAGCTGTAGGTACAGGAACCACTGCTGAAGATAGTTTTGTAACGACAGAAGCAGAAAATGCCAGAACGTGGATGACGGAGAAAGGGAGCAGTGAGTATACTACTGAGATGAGTGCTGTAGATGAGTCTATGCAGAGTACCAAACAGAACTCAGGGTTTGTAAGTGTTGATGTTCATGAGTTTAGCAATCAAGAGAACTCAGAGACGAGAACTATTGAGAACTCTAAGACCAGCACTGTAGAGAACGCAGAGACAAGCACGATAGAGAACGCAGAGACAAGCACTGTAGAGAACGCAGAGACAAGCACTGTAGAGAACGTAGAGATAAGCACGATAGAGAACGCAGAGATAAGCACTGTAGAGAACGCAGATACAAGCACTGTAGAGAACGCAGATACAAGCACTGTAGAGAACGCAGAGACAAGCACTGTAGAGAACGCAGAGACAAGCACAGTAGAGAACGCAGAGATAAGCACGATAGAGAACGCAGAGATAAGCACTGTAGAGAACGCAGAGACAAGCACTGTAGAGAACGCAGAGACAAGCACTGTAGAGAACGCAGAGACAAGTACTGCAGAGAACGCAGGGACTGTCTCTCAAGAGAACGCAGAGACAAGCACTGTAGAGAACGTAGAGACAAGTACTGCAGTGAACGCAGGGACTGTCTCTCAAGAGAACGCAGAGACAAGCACTGTAGAGAACGCAGAGACAAGCACGATAGAGAACGCAGAGACAAGCACTGTAGAGAACGCAGATACTAGCACTGTAGAGAACGCAGAGACAAGCACTGTAGAGAACGCAGAGACAAGTACTGCAGAGAACGCAGAGACAAGCACTGTAGAGAACGCAGAGACAAGTACGGTAGAGAACGCAGAGACAAGTACTGCAGAGAACGCAGAGACAAGCACTGTAGAGAACGCAGATACAAGCACTGTAGAGAACGCAGATACAAGCACTGTAGAGAACGCAGAGACAAGCACTGTAGAGAACGCAGAGACAAGCACTGTAGAGAACGCAGAGACAAGCACTGTAGAGAACGCAGATACTAGCACTGTAGAGAACGTTGTGTTTAGCGGTGCTGATAGTACTGAGTTAAGCACCACAGATAACACTGAGGTTATCACTGTTGAGACATTGAACTACACTGAACATATTAGTCTAGATAGAACTGAATATGTCACCGCAGACTACACAGAGTCTATCACTGTAAGTGGTAGCTCTCTGGTGAGCAAATCATTTGATAACTCTACTTCCGATGCTTCCGAACACCTCACTGACTCTTATAACGCTCACACCTCAGTCTTTAGTAGCCTAGAAACTAGCGGTGAGTTTACTTCCGTTACCATTACTTTGAAAAACTCAGATGAGAGTAACTCCACAGATGATAACAACAATTCTACGACTGAATCTCTTCAATACACTTCTGAGGTGTATGCTACAGAAGCCACTTTGGATTCCAGCAACAGCCAGGGTGATACAAAGGAAGTCCAATCAACCAACTTGGATTCATTCCACAGCAGCGACTTATCATTCGAAAGAGAAGAGGCAACTAGCCTTCCATCTTCTTCAATTATTTCAGATGTCTTCAGCTCAAAAGATTTCACCGAGACCGGCGAATACACTGAAGAGATAACAGCAGAAGTTTCACATCTAGAAGATACGTCGTCAATGACAACGGAGTCCATAGGATACTCTTCTTCCTGGTATGAAGACTCCACTGCTATCTCTACGGAAGCAGATTGGACAACCGGAGATGTCTTAGAGATGACAACTACAGAAGTGTCTGATTTATCTCCTGACCACAGCACTCTAGAAACCATCCATAACTCTGAGAGTGGAATCTCTGGAGTAACCACCGCTAGTGCAGATGAGATTATGACTTCCGGAGAAGCCTTTGCTATAACTCTTGAAATGACATCCGGAAACAAGTCCGAAGCTACAGCGAAAGTGGACGCGATGACTACAAGTGACGTTTCATCATGGAAAACAATTGACGAAGACGCCACTGAGTCAAAGGACGATTCCTTTTCTCAGGCTGCCACAGAAGAAAGGTCTGACTTTTCAACTAGCTACGGCCCCGAGATGGAAACCGGTTCACTTAATTCTGCTACAGATGAAGATTTTGCAGAAAATGAAACTACTAATTTTGAGGTTAGTACAACGGAAGAGATACTAGAGTCAAGAACTGAAGTAAGCACTGGATTAGCGATGAGAGAGGTATCTATCACTACAACTGAAGTAATATCTCATCACTCAACTCCGTTTAGCTCTGAAACGTCAGATGAGAGTATTTCAGATTGGTCTATCAGTTCTTCTAGTCCATCAGCTGCAACAGAAATAAATACGTCAAGTTCTGAGATGTTGTCGGAAAATCCATCCACATCTGCGACTGAAGAAAGCCTTGATGTAACAACTGGAAGCGAAGATATTTTAACAACTGATTCAATGAACAACGAAGTTTCTACTGCGTCCGATGGAATATACAGCAAAGATTCTCGCTACCATTCTACCAATGAAGACGTTTCAGTTTCTATTTCTGCAGAAATCCACCAAGATGATAACTATACAACGGTCGTCAGTGAAGAGCGCTTACTAAGCACACAAATACTAGCAGTTGCTGGTACCACTACAAATGAAGAAATGGCACAGGAAACTTCAGGAAATTCAGTTGAAGTCACAACGGTTGCCGATGTGTCGAATTCACAATCAGCAACCGAAGACTCTGTCACGACAACATCTAGCAATTACTCAGGCACCACAGCAGATACTTTCACTTCAGGAAATCAACTCGAATCGACGTCAAATTCTGAGCCACTGACAGGAGTCATATTCGATGTTACTACTGAGTCAAACAGGCTCAATGATCCGCTTGCTAATTCAACTGCGGAACTAACGCTATTTTTCAGTGGATTTTCCGAAAGAGACACAAACGGAAGCACTGGTGGAAGCACTGGTGGAAGCACTGGTGGAAGCACTGGTGAAAGCATTGGTGAAAGCACTGGTGAAAACGTACCACCACTTTAAACGTTAATTAAGATTAAACGTAGAACAAAACTACAAGAAGGTTGTTAAGTTAAGCGTACCTGTGTTCCAAATACTTCTGTATAAGCTGTAAAGCCTTGCTGCTAATATCGTCAGCTGTAGCTTCTTCTATTTTACTGACTTTCTTGATGTAACTGTCGTTTTATCCTAGCTTTAAATTTATTTGATTTTCCTGAAAATTCTAATGGTGAAATTATGACATTCAATTTACGATTCATAATGAGATAACCGTGTGTTTCACGTAATTGCTTACTGTTATCATTTGTAATGCCTATACTAGGCTATATCTACATATAAAATAGCTGATAATTGTAGCCTATATAAGCCCAGATTTCAAACGTTATATACCAGCAACTTTTCTATCTACAAGTTAGCGATAAAATAGGTTATATTTTATTCATTATAGTTTTACCGCTTTGTCAAAGCAATTTGATATTTTATCTAACTCATTGGATGTATTCTCTTTAATTTATTTGCACATTAATCTTTAAAATGTATTTATTTGTATGCTGTTTTTATCTAGAATTTACTTCAATAATGGACGCATACTATACTTATATAATTAAGGCATGATTTTAGTATTGATGTTATAGTGACTATATATATATATATATATATATATATATATAATTATATATATATATGTATATGTACAATTATATATATGTTTATATATATGTATAATGTATATGTATATATATTAACAACTATATCTATATATACATGTATATATATAGATATACGTGTATATATGTATATATATATATATATATAAATAGGCCTATATATATGTATGTATATATATATATGTAACTATTCTATAACTAGTTAAGTGTTCTGTATATGTGATGTACAGTATCGTAGTAGAAACTGGGAATAAAAGTTACGCATCCGGACATAAGGATGGCAAGACATCACTCGGCAGATTATTACATTGATACGTTTTATATTTGTGTTTTATTTATTTAGAAAACTGTTTTTAAATAGTCGTCTTCAAGTCGCCCAACCATAGATGATCTCATATTTAATCAATCTAACGTCTTTAAATTGTAATTTTTCGCACTTATATTCTCCGTAAGCCCTTGTGTTTCTGTGTAATCCACTAATCGTATGATCTTGCTATAAATCGTGTGTGCATTATAATGCCCTGTTGGGACTCTATGAAATGTAATGCGATATTTTGAAGGAACAATGACTTCAATTAAGATGATTTTTAAAAATTTCGTTGCTGTTGTACATTCTGCGTTCATCTGTTTATTACCATGTCGTCTACTGAATAGCCTATATTCTTTAATAAACTGTAAGACGCACTCAGTGATTTAAACTTTACTATTTTTAAATATCCAATCCTATGTGAACATGAAGAGGAAAGCGGAAGACAGAGAAGAGTGGAGGCGTTATATACCATGGACCTGCCAGTAGGCAGTGCACTAAGACAGAGATTTTTTAAAAGCAACAAGTTCCCTAAAAGTATTAAATACCGGTAAAGCTAGCAAATAAAGAAAGAACAGACTAATAATAAATAAATGGCATCATTAACCTCCCCTCAATCTCAGTTTAGCTAGGGTTGGGAATGTTTCATGGAAATTATTAATGGAGAATAATTATTAATTATTCTCCATTAATAATTTCTCTGGAGTGGAAATTATTAATGGAGAATAATTTTCACTCCAGAGAGGAGTGAAAATTATTCTCCATTCCACTCCTCTCTGTGGAATGGAGAATAATTTCCCCATTCCACAGAGAGGAGTGGAGAAATTTTCCACTCCTCTCTGTGGAATGGGGAAATTATTTCATTCGTTCGGGAAATGTTGTAGCTATTTCAGGAGCCTAGGCCTTCACCAACCGAATGACCATTCTGATGTTGGTTTGGATCTTAAAGCCTTGTCGCTTTTTACGACACGTGCAGTCCACGGTCGGTCTATTCTTCAACAACGGAAATTAAATGACAACTAAATAATTTACAATAAAGTAAAGCAATATCGCAGACTGACTGATAGACCACGTGACTTTTAGACCACGTGACTTATAGACCACGTGACTTATAGACCACGTGACTAATACACCGTGTGACTAATGGCGAATAGTTTCAACTTCTTACAGATAAGATAAATGTCCATAATTTTGGTTTGATCACCAGAAATTATCACGATTTGACTGTTTTATCACCAGACATTTTGGATATTTGACTGTTTTATTGCAAAACAGTTCAATTAAAGTGCAAGATCTAAGAGAGCTGAGCAATTAAGAATTAATTTAGCATGTAATGTAAACACAACAAGAAGAGACTTTGACATATCAGAGTAAATGGTTTGCATGCTATGAGATCGAGGGTAGCTATTGTAGGAGCAGTGTTCAAATCCTGATACTTATCATGTAGTCTCCTTAACACTGGCAGAACTTAGGACAGAAAATAAAATTTTACATTTAATGACATTTAAACAAAATAAATAAATAAAATATACACAAGACACTTAGAATATTAGCAGGAGCAAATTAAGCAAATTTCTTAATTTCTGAATGAGTAAATTTCTCATAAATGTACCAATTTTTCGTTCTAGAGGAAAACTAAATGATTTAAAGGTATACGCTGAACAAACGTTTTAAAAACAAAATACTGGTTGGAGCCAGTGGCGACGTCGGTAAGATACTGGACCGCGGATCAGTATGTGCGGGTTCAAATCCTGGGCTCGCCCGCCACTGACATCGCTTTCGGGTGAGGAAACTGACGTTAACATTAGCTTTTAAAAATTAATACAGGCATAACGAGAGAAGTACACCATCAACAGCAGCAGTACTGGGCCGAGCCGGTGGCTTGTTGACAAGTTGCTCGTCAGCGGATAGTAGGTGCAGAGTTCAAATCCAGTGCTCTCACTGACATGCTATCGAGAAGGAAACTGACGTTAAGCAGCTTAAATTTGGCTTTAGCTTTGGCGTTGGCATCAATTTTGTGAAGTCAGAGCCAAACCAATAACTAAAAAAGTCCATTAAATGTGAAAATTTCAAATCCCGTCATACAACAGCGGTGCTGATTTTAGCCTAAATGAGCATTATCTCTCTCTCTCTCTTTCTCTTAGTGCACTTCGGCACTGCCTACTGGCAGGTCCATGGTATATATCTCTCCACTCATCTTTATCTTCTGTTTTACTCTTCATGTCCACTGACATGTACGAGTGGATTTTTAAATCATCTATAACATTCCTTTTGATATATCATTATTATTGGGGGATTCTGCTAATGATGAGGTGAGCCTCCTATGCCTTCCTCAGTTTCGATTAACATTTATTGGACAGGGGCGTCATTCTATGAGCACCATACTAATTGCGCAGTTGTTATACAGGAATATACCTTGGGCCTTACACTTGGCAAAGCACCAGAGGCAGACAGGCAGAAAGAGAGAGAGAGAGAGAGAGAGAGAAACAGATAACTAGAGGGTTAATTACGTAGCCAACTCCGCCCGATTCAAAGGGACAGGATGAATGACTGCATTTAGTTCTTATAGAAAATTCTTTAGAATTTATTTCACTTTGAAAAAAAGCAACGCTGGAGTGGAAGAAGCATTCGAGTATACTAATCAATTACCCATCACTGTCTGTCACGTGATCAGAGTAACGTGGGGACGAGTTCTGAAAGAAGGGCATCAGGGGAGCTAATCCCTTAATTTGATCGGTGAAACAATGCATATTGGGACCTGAACCCCTAATTTCTAATTTGATTGGTGACACAAAGCAACTTGGGAGCTAAACCCCTAATTTGATTGGTGACACACATACTTTTTTACATTTTCTCATCCAATTAGATCGACACCGTTATCATTCGTTGCTCCTACTTCATAGAACTCACTGCCTCACAACCCCCTTCCTAATTAAAGACACTAAGTTACATATCTCACTAAACCTCCATCAGAAAAGTCCTAAAATTCTCACCGGAGTCTTATTGCGGATGTGGGGAGCTAATCCCCCAATTTGATCGGTTAAACAGGGCGTATGGGCAGCTAAGCCCCTAATTAGATCGGAGACATTGGGCATATGGGGAGCGTTAGCCCTTAATTTGACCGGTTAATTTAATGTTATACCATATCTTTTAAAATAATGTTAAAAGTTTAACATTTACGCTGAGGCAATGATGGAGGAAGCCATGGAAGACTTGCAAGAAGGAATAAAAGTAGGAGTGAATTTTTTACAAGATGTACGATTTGCAGATGACCAAGGAATGGTAGCGGGCAGCGAGATTGGATTGCAGAAGATAATGGATAGGCTGAATGATACGGCCCTAAGATATGGCATGAAGATTAATATAAAAAAGACCCAGGTTATGAGAGTTTCTAATAATAAAGGTAAAGTTAATATCACAATAAATGGTACGGTATTGGAACAGGTAAGGAGTTTCAAATATTTGGGTCATACTATAACCGATAATGGGAAATGTGAGACGGAAATATGCAGTAGGATGGCACAAGCACAAGCGGCCTTTATTAGTAGAAAAGAACTATTAACAAAAAGTCTAAAGAAAGACACAAAGATAAAGATAGTGAAAACTTTGGTTTGGACCACGCTATTGTATGGGTGTGAAACATGGACCTTAAGGAAGGAAGATATTAGGAAACTGGAGGCATTAGAAATGTGGATTTGGAGAAGAATGGAGAGGATTAGCTGGACTCAAAAGGTTTCAAATGAGGAAGTCCTGGAGGGAGTTGGCACATAGACAGCTGATAAATGTATTAAGAAATAGGAAGAAGAGATGGATAGGACACGTTCTAAGTGGGAAGGTCTATTAAAGGAGGTCATAGAAGGTAGAATGGAAGGAAAAAGAGGCAAGGGCAGGCCGAGATTAGGTATGTTAGATGATTTAAAGACCCACTCATATGTGGAAATGAAGAGGAAGACAGAGAAGAGAGAGTGGAAGCTTTATGTACCATGGACCTGCCAGTAGGCAGTGCACTAAGAGAGACCATATCTTTTATGCATCACTAAGCTTAAGCTTGATTTATGGTATTGGTTGTAAATCTACTGCTGCTATTACATGCCTATTAATTAATTATTAATTTGTTATTACTTAATAGACTATTATTGATTACTTGTTAGACTGATTGACTATATTGGTGGAAAGTTTTATTTATTTATTGATTGCTGGTATAATTACATTAATTATTGTTTTATAACCATCAGTAGCTTACGACACGCTTTATTTCATAAGTAGCTGATTTCGAGAATGGATTGATTTGCGAAGATATTTATGTATTTATTATAGGATTTCTTGTTCGAGGATTTCTTGTTCGAGGATTTCTTGTTCGAGGATTTCTTGTTCGAGGATTTCTTGTTCGAGGATTTCTTGTTCGAGGATTTCTTCAAAATAATTCTTTTTTCAATCTTCCCTCCAGTAGTTTTAATGACTTGACAACGGATGCAAAGTTTCTAGGACGATGTACTAGTTGACAAACACACGTACCGTACTGCTCTATTAGCTGTGGTGAATATAAAATATACATGTAGTTGTGCTAAACAAAGCTCTTATACAGTCTATCGAGGCTTTGAACAGTGGTTAGTTTATTATTGCTTAGGTTTTTTAGTTTAAATCTTTTCTTATAATCTGTGTAGAGTGTTGGAAATGGAAGTGGTTCTACATATCGATATAAATATGATATCGATATAAGTAATATGCAATATACAATAGAACATCTTAATCTACAACATAATTATGTGAAATAATTATATACACGAAAGTAATATGTAATATACAATAGAACATACGTGTATATAATTATTTCACATAATTATGTTGTAGATTAAGATACATTTGATGATGATGAAATAATTTGCAATATAGTCATAATAAAATTAGGTACCGAGAAACATTGTCATGCTCTCGGGTCACATTGTCACACTCTCTGGTCACATTGTCACGCTCTCATGTCACATTGTCGCTCTCTCGGATCACGTTGTCACGCTCTCATGTCACATTGTCGCGCTCTCGGGTCACGTTGTCACGCTCTATCGTCATATTCTATATATTGTTGCCTGTGTGTCATTATTGCCTCACTGTCACGCCTTTGTTATTACCACGCTATTACATTGTGTCTGTAATTGCCATACATACGTTATTATTAACTTACGGCATGGTAGTTAGAGATTAAAGATATTTCATACTGCCGTTACTGAGAAAAGCAACGAGAAACCACCTCCGAAGATGAGATACGATACATGATATTGCGGTATGGAATCTGAATTGTGAATAAACCTTATTTGTGTTGATCGGACAAAACTTTCTAAAACATACCAGATTACTAGTGATATTTTAAGTTAACTGAATTTTGCGACTGATATACATGTATCGGTATAGAAAACATTGAATAGTGCGAAATAAGTATGCAAATATGAAGCAGGGTAGATTTAAATTCTTTATCCGTTGAAATTTGTGGAGTTTCCAGAATGATAATGGTTACTATTATTTATTAGTAGGCAAAGTCAGCCCGTGTATACAAATCTGCGCACAGTGTTGTGTAGAGATAAAGCTACGTTAAATACGGTGTATTGTTTTCTGCACATTTATCTGAGGATGACACAAAGACTTGCATTGAAGACTGAGCATCTGTTACCCTACAGCAACATATGAGTACGCTGTTATACCGTCAAAGTTTTGAGTCCAAACATTTCGTGAATATTTGGTGCACCAGTAACTAATAAATTACTTTCAAAAACTATACATAGGAATATATTTTATTACAGTATGAAATGACATATATAGGATTATGCTATAAAATAACCTTGTTTGGTATAGAAAAACAATAACTAGCGTTTATTAATTTGACAATTTCTATTGCTCTTCTTTAATTATTGATTAATTGAAGTGCAGCGCAATAATACGTTAAAAATTATATATTTGATTGATCATATCAATTTGCAAGGTTAAATGATGCAAGTTCACCATTCAAATCAATCAATTAAATATGTTTGGACGATTCACTGACCATGTGTTCATAGTGGATTGGGAGGTTCAAGATTAAAACAACTGTTGATCATCCACCACAGATACTTAATAATAATAGTAGTAGTAGTAATAATAATAATAATAATAATAATATAAATAATAATAATAATAATATTATAATAATAATAAAGGTTTAACGTCCGTTTCCTCATCAATGGATGATGTCAAGGACGTCGATACTTTAAGCGAGGATACTTGTGCCATTTTTCATTTCATACCAAATGCTGTATTGGTGTTAAGCTTTTTCTGGCTGTACTGTGTAAAATAGTAGGTAGGTTGTAGTGTGTTTAACGTCAAGGTTCAGAAACACAAGGCTTCTCTTCAAGACGACTCGGCACACTCGAGCTACCGTCACAAAGATTAATGTAACAGTAGGTTACTGGCAAGTCACTGGTATGTAACCTACCGGATCTTTCACATGGATCATGCACAGCAATTACTGTGTGAAATTATTGAATAATTTAAATAAAAATAAAAATAACGGGAGATAATCCGGGTGTTAACCGTTAGTTTAGACTCATATCTTTATAATACCTTTAGTTCCCTTACAGATCGATGCACTAAATTACAAAATAACCGCTTTCGTAATCTTGGGTTACATAACAACTAATAATAATTTTTAAAAGTGCGAGTGTCTCTATCGGTGTTGTGCCCGGGTTGCTAATGAAGAGACCAACCATAGACTGTACGTGTCGAAAAAAGCGACAAGGCGTTAAGATCCAAACTAACGTCAGATAGGGCATTCGATTGGTGAGCGCCTAGGCTCCAGAAATTCCTACAAAATTTTCAAATCTCGATTCAACCTAAACTGGGATTCATGAGTACTTGATGATGATCATGATGTATGTATTCAATTGAAATTGACATTCCTTCGCATAACAAAAAATTACTATAATGATGATGATGACGATGATGGTTATGATTATTATGATGACGTGTATGTGTGCAATTACATATTCAATTTAAACTGACTTTCCTTCGCATAAAAAAGGCAGTCAAATTCTTCCCACCATTTGGCCTGTTAAGCCCGACTAGGAGAAAAAGGACGCTAAATCTATCGCTGTTTATTTATGGCACGAAATGCGTATAGATGACAGCAACATGTTCTACGCTAAATCAATCAAGTGTACACCACCACGAAGGAAATTCTCACACTGGATAAATGGCAACAATGAATTAATCTTCAAGATGGTTCTAGTCGCAGCAGGCTTTGTTCATCATAGTTATGGTAAGGGCTAATTGCCTACTTCTTTCTTTCCTAATACTTCTTTCTAAAGCTGGTAATGCTAATGTTAACGTCAGTTTCCTCACTCGAAAGCGATGTCAGTGACGGGCGAGCCCAGGATTTGAACCACTCACATACTGATCCGCGGTAGAGCATCTTACCGACATCGCCACTGGCTCCAGCCGGATTTTCTACGAACAGCCATGCACAGGTTCTTTTATAAATCCTATAAGTGACAACATAAATTGTTTTTACTTATTTCTATACTAGTGTTTTACCTATTAATTCTTTTAATTAAAATCATACTCAAATTATCAATTGACTAACTACCTAAACCTTCCTCGGAACCTTCTAAATTTTCTTATACAACATTCGTAACATTATAAACCGATCTTAAAAGTTACTATAAACACGCCTTTATTGGTATTTTAAAATTTACTTATAATAAAACAAATCATTGTAGTCTCTTCCTAAATGAGACTTAATTTGTCGACATTCTGTGTAAATTTACTGGTTTAAATGAGAAAAATTTAATTCGTTTTTACAAGTTTTTAATAAAACCATATTGTCATAGATACTGATTTAGGATTTAAGTTGATTTAACGTTTATTTCAGTATTGTTAGAGGCACTTAGAAAATTTTGCTTGAAATTCTATTAGAAAACTTTTGTCGGAACTTTGCTAATGAACATTCCTCAATTTCGTGGAATGAACATGAATTAATGTGGCTGATTAACTACTAGTAGTAGTCTCATTATATCAATGAATAATTAATTAATGTAGTTAGTGATTATTGGTTAATGGGTAATTAATTAGTCAAAGTAATTCACGGATTGATTGATCAGTTGATTGATTGGCTGATTGATTGATTGATTTATTGACTGCCTGCCTGCTTACTGACTGATTGATTGATTTATTGATCGATTGATTGATTGATTGATTCATTGATTGATTGATCGATTGATTGATTGATTATACTGCAATGATCACAGGTTACTCAGTGCTTATGCTGAATGAGGGGGGAACACTCAGAGCTGACCTGGGTGAGACAGTTAGGCTGAGCTGTTTGTTCAGCTCAGTGGATTACGACCTATTCGACAACCCGATCAGATGGGTCAAAGTTCAAACTCTCACAGAGCCGACCAGAGCGGTGCAGGTGAATATGATGGGCAATATTCTTCAGCCGTTCTTTGGTACTGGGAGGTTCACTGTGGAGTTGAACAGAACTCAGGCCCCTGTGTACACGTTTATACTCAACATTGAAGGTTTGACTGATCGTGTGCGTAAAATTATACCGTTAGACGTGTTCTTTTCTCTCTGAATCTTTTTCTATCTATTTTGCTTTCTTTCTTTCTCTCTCTCTCTCTCACTCACTCACTCTTCCTTACTTTCTCTCTTTCTCACTCTCTCTCCCTCTCTCTCTTCCCCTCTCTCTCTCTTTCTCTCTCTCTCTCTCTCTCTCTTCTCTTTCTCTCTCTCTCTCTCTCTCTCTCTCTCTCTCAGTACAGTGTTTTAATGGTGTAGATTTATGCCATTGTACAATTGTTTTGCCTTTCGCATCTATATTTGCCCAATTAACAATGGCTTAATTAGTACTTTTGACAATTTTCTATTTATTAATTTGTATTATGCTGAAATTAATTTTATCAAATGCTTTTGAAAAGTCAAGCCTAAATCCTGTGACCTGTAACATCATGTACTTTCAGTTTAGCTGCAGATCTTAGTTACGATATACATACCGTATACGTTTTAAAATATATGAACTGGATTTTTATTTTTCAAAATCAATGTATTAGTGTAATGAGTTTAGCGTCGCGCTCAGAAGTTGAAGTGTGCTTTTTGAGACAGTAATTGCAAGATATGTTTTCTTCGTAGAGGTATATTTAAATTTCTTGCATTCAAAACATTTGGGTGTTAACTATCCATTTGAATTTTAATCCCACTACTGCAATAATGCAGGTCGCATCATATCATCGAGCTAAACTTACTTCAAATATATAATATTAATTATTTAATATCGATTATTTTTAAGTTACTTACCTCAATTGTATTGCTCCATTGATTTAAATAAAATATATAAATCAAATAATTTAATAAATAGATTTCTCCCAGAGACTAGTTGTTCTAATTCTATGATTACGAAGACTTTAAGTAGATATCGATGTTACCCAGTCTAAAATGATGATATTTAGTCTAAACTCTTGTATGAAATCTACATTTATGTTGTAGAGGCCACTACAGAGGACAGTGGTAGATATACCTGTGAACTCTAATTTGAACTCTATGTTGTAGAGGCCACTACAGAGGACAGTGGTAGATATACCTGTGAACTCTAATTTGAACTCTATGTTGTAGAGGTCACTATAGAGGACAGCGGTAGATATACCTGTGAACTGTTTGGACCTCAAAACTCTCTCCTAGGCCTCACTCAGCATACGCTAACTGTAATAGGTTATCTTGCATTGTTATCTTGCATATTGTTAATATTATAATGGACAGGAATTATTAATTCAAGTGACTTTAATTGTCATTACAACACCAAATCTGTAATACCTAACAGAGCTTATGCTTTATTGTGTTAACCCTCTTCCTGATTATTTGTTTAATAATAATAATAATAATAATAACAGTAATAGTAATAATAATAATAATTTTATTCTCATATCAGCGCGGCTGTGATTCGAACCCACGAGGGTTCAATTAACCTCAGGATTTGTCATTTAAAAGTTCATGACGTTATCCATTGCGCTATTGAGATGTTCATGTATATTCCATATGACGCAGCCCCGGTGGAGCAGCTTATCCTGTCACGTGATCCTGGTGGGACTGAAGAACTGACTCAAGCTTCGAATAAATCAAGAGTATCCAGTGTTCACAACAGTACCAATACAAGTCAGATTCCCCGACATGGTAACGCTGTTAGCGGCGACCTTGGTAGCACTGTTGAAAACAACAATATAAACAGAAATAGTGTGAGTGGTGATTGCGCAGGCGACAATAAGAGTATCGTAAGTGACGATGTCGCTAGCCGCTGCGTCAATAGTAAAGACTGTCTTAACGGTAGTAGCAACCTTAACGAGAACAACGAAAGTGAGAGCAACAACAACAACGCTTGTAATGAGATTACTAACAACGATGACAGTGACCATCCTAACAACAACAACAGCAACAATCAAAACAACAACAATAATCACCTGAACAACAACAGCAATAACAACAACATGCACCACAACAACAACAATCATCGCCACAACAACAACAACAATCACCACAACATTAACAACAGCAATAACAACAACAACAATTCACTGGAATCCATGGACGAGTCTTTATTCGAAAGGCGATTGTTTATTAGAGAAGGAGGTCAGAGTAACCCAGTTTACTGCGTCGCTATTGGTGGAAACCCTGCGCCACAGCTTTCCATGCGCCTAGGCGATGATGACGTCACGACTAGATTCAAAAGTTCAGTCAGCACGACGGTTAGCCCAGGACCAATGGGGCTGCAGAGCGTGCGTCACGTGACGAAGCTGTGGACAGAAAACCTTCAGCTGGAACTGAAGGAAGATGGAAGAAGATTAACATGCACTGCAGCTGTCGCCGGTGTTGTCACGAACGTGACGACTGTAAGATTGTTTCTGCACTGTGAGTCTATGAAATTACTATCTTTATATATATATATATATATATATATATATATATATATATATATATATACATGTATATATATAGATATATATATATATATACGAGTATTATTTATAATGCTATATCATTTTCTGTACCACCTCCCAAAATGTGGAATGAACTTCCACATTTTATGAGATATTATAATCATAATAATAGAATCTTAAAGCGCAATTTTTGCGCGATCCTTCCTCCTGGGCTATGATTTATTCTATGTATCTATTGGATTTTAGTATCCAAGCTATATTAATGATGATATATTTCTTATTACTGTTCTTATTACTGTTCTTATTACTGTTCTTATTACTGTTCTTATTACTGTTCTTATTACTGTTCTTATTACTGTTCATATTACTGTCCTTATTACTGTCCTTATTACTGTTCTTACTACTGTTCATATTACTGTCCTTATTACTGTCCTTATTACTGTTCTTACTACTGTTCTTATTACTGTTCTTACTACTGTTCATATTACTGTCCTTATTACTGTCCTTATTACTGTTCTTATTACTGTTCTTACTACTGTTCATATTACTGTCCTCATTACTGTCCTTATTACTGTTCTTACTACTGTTCTTATTACTGTTCTTACTACTGTTCTTATTACTGTTCTTACTACTGTTCTTACTACTGTTCTTATTACTGCTCTTATTACTTTCTTATTACTTTCTTATTACTATTCTTATTACTGTTCTTATTACTGTTCTTATTACTATTCTTATTACTGTTCTTATTACTTTCTTATTACTATTCTTATTACTGTTCTTATTACTGTTCTTATTACTGTTCTTATTACTATTCTTATTACTGTTCTTATTACTGTTCTTATTACTGTTTTTATTACTGTTCTTATTACTGTTCTTATTACTGTTCTTATTACTGCATTTATTATTATTTTTATTACGGTTGATAATTATGAGCTCACTGCTGTTAGTTTTAATACATTATTCACCAGAGTGTGCCACATGTATTTTTGTATTTGTAATATCATAGCAGCTCAATGAAAGCATGGTAGAACTAGGTAGCGGTGCGCAATTTAGAGCCCGGTACAGCGTAACTGAGCTAAGAGAGTCATATCCAACGTCTCCTAAATTATATGATTATATTAGATTATATGAGATATATGACTGTCCAGCAAACAAACATTTACTTTCCATTATTTCCATGCGCTTCTGAGACTTGAAGCTAATTGTTACGCAGATGCGCCCAGGGTTCAGTGCGACCCGGTGTGGGCCCGGGAGGGGGACACCCAGGTGGTGCTGGGCTGCAGGGTCTGGTCGAGACCCCGGGCTAGGATCTCCTGGGTGGTCGACGAGATAGGGACCGTAGTCACTGAAGACCTACCAACCGCCAATCACTACGTCATAGTCAACGTAAGCATAACGTCATAGTCAGTGTAAGCATTACGTCATAGTCTATGTAGGCCTAAGCTTTACGTCATAGTCATTGAAAGCATTACGTCATCGCATAGTCATAGCCTGTCATAGCATAATTAATACGGCTTTACTATGACGTATTGACAGCATTGCGTCATATTGACTGTAAACATTACGACATTACGTCATAGTCAACGTAAGCATTACGTCATAGTCAGTGTAAGCACTACGTCATAGTCTCTGTAAACATTACTTCATAGTCAGTGTAAGCATTACGTCAAAGTCTCTGTAAGCATTACGTCATAGTGTCTGTAAACCTATATTGAAACTGTACTACAGGTTTGATATTGATATTAAAATATCAAAACTAATGCCTTGCAGGACGTATGAGTTATAAAATAAACTTTTATGTCTAAAGATGGAAGACCACTTGCGTAATAGCTGAGTACATAACTTGGGTTTTCTGAAAAATAAATGAATGGCATTTTGCAGACACTAATATACCAAGGCTTTAAAAGTCAAATATCACTCGATCTGGAATCAGTGGAGGCAGATGTAGAGAATTAATGCATTCTATGCAGTTATTTAAACAAAGACCAGAGCCTTTTCGTTAATTTACCTGTTCCGTTCAGAATGTTTATATTTAAGAGAAGTTAAATTTAAAGGGATTTTATTAATACGAGTTTTGAGCATAATTGTTAAATAAGATTTTAATTGTTCTTCTCCCTGTTTGGTTTTATATCCTGCGCCCAGTAACTCTGCTAACTGTTTGCTAAAACGTTTGACATATAAGACACAAAGGTCGACACACTCTTGTTTATTCAACAGCTTTTATTCAGGTCATGTGTGGCCTGATTTGTAAAGTTTTGAGAGAGGATAACTAAAGATTTCATCACTCGTATTTTAAGAAACATCGCAGAATATACATGTAAAATCTATATTGGAACATAAATGTACAATTCACACCTACAATCTTACTTCAATGGTTTTTCACACCTGACGTTATGCCGCTGTTGTCAAGCTGCTATTAATTTGTTTTAATTTTAATTTTAATATTATTGGGTCATTTTGTTTGAATCTGGGATTTCAAGCCAGATAATAAAACGTATATAAAATAAAAATTAATCCATGTTGACATCTATAAGTTTGTGTATAACTATATGCATAAGGCAGTCAAAAGCCAATTCCCGTTACCCGTCCAATGGATGTGCGAGACGTGATCCTCTGAACTCTCTCTGAACGCCTAATTGATGATGTGTTCAGTACATTGAGCAGTAAAGATAGTAGTTATTACGATATTAAGTCGTTAACAGTAACCACTGATATTACAGACCACTTTGCTAATTTAATAATAATAATAAATAAAACAAAGCAGCAAGTGAAGAACTCTGATCGACCTTCAATAAGAATTTATAGCCGAAAAAATATAGAAAGTTTTCTCACTGATCTGAAAAATCTAGAATGGTCTAATATTTATGGGAGTAATGATGTTGATAAATCTATGAAATTTTTAATAAATAGTTTGTCACGTATCACTGAGAACAACTTTCCTCTTGTTAAATGCTCGCGTAAAAGAATAAAAGATAAACCTTGGATCACTAATGAACTAAGAAGATGTATCAAATTCAAAAACAATCTTTTTCTAAAATATAAGATTTCTAATAGCGATAAAGATAAACTTGACTATAAAGTGCATCGTAAAATACTTGATAAAAAGTTGCACATACACAGAGTTAATTTCTTTAAAAACTTACTTGATAACAAAATTAATTCAGTAAAAAGCATATGGAAAACGTTAAACAATATTTGCTCCTATAAAAACAGCTCAAAGAATTCATCCATTAAAAGTCTCTACACAGATAATGGCGGTACTAATGATAAAAAAGAAATAGCTGAAAATTTTAATGCTTTTTTTAGTAAAATTGGCGAAGACCCTGCCGCTAAAATAATTCATACCAATCCAAGCTACACAACATTCTTAAAGAACCATAATCCTGTTTCTTTATCTCTTACTCCAATCTCCAAAAGCGAAACTATCAACGTAATTAATTCATTGAATAACACAACTTCAACTGGTTCTGACAATGTAAGCTCCAAAATATTGAAACTTTCCTCTGAAATCATATCTTCGCCGTTAAGTCACATTATAAATCTTTCATTTAGCACAGGTCACTTCCCAGTCAATTTTAAAATCGCAAAAGTTATCCCAATACACAAAAATGGAAGTCCTGATAAAAAAATTACAGACCAATTTCCCTTTTGAGCAATTTGGGTAAGGTTTTCGAAAAAATTATGTACAAGAAACTAGTTGGTTTTCTAGATAAAAATGGAATTTTGCATGAAAATCAATTTGGATTTAGACCGGGTCATTCAACAATTGATGCACTCTATAGTTGTGTCAATACGATACGTATGGAAAAGGCTAACAAGAACTTAGTTATGGAGTTATTCTTTGATTTTACAAAAGCATTCGACACAGTCGATCACAGTATTTTACTCGATAAACTTTGTCATTATGGGATACGCGGTATTACTCATACTTGGTTTAAATCATATCTTTCAGACCGTTCCCAATATGTTGTCGTTGATAATGTTAAATCTACTGTTTTACCGAGGAAAATTGGTGTACCCCAAGGATCAATCTTGGGTCCTATCTTATTTTTACTATATATTAATGATATTCAAAATGCCTCTATCGAAGGATGTCTCAAATTATTTGCAGATGATTCAAATACTTTTGTTAATGCCAATAATCTAACAGACCTCTACAAAAAGGCTTACATTGAATGAATGCGAATTGGCGAATGGAGTAAGGCTAATAAACTAACTATTAACTGCTCCAAATCTGTCCACATGCTCTTCTACCCATCCAAATGTAATGAGGATTATATATTAGCTAATAACCTTTCTGTAACTGTTAATGGAAATGCTCTGTCAAGAGTTAAACTGGTTAAGTTTCTTGGTGTAAATATTGATAATTTAACTTTCTGTGAACATATGAAATGCATAACCTCTAAAATAAATAGCATCTGTAGTATGTTATACAGACGCAGAGAGCTATTGCCTGCAATATGTCGTAAAAATTTATATTTTTCTTTGGTGTTCAGTAGAATTTCATACGGCCTTATAATTTATAGAAATAATTCGGAAAAAGCACTTCATTCTCTGCATGTAGCGAATAATAGAGCCCGTAGGATTCTCCGACGATATAAAACCAAGCTCCTTTATGAGAACTACAGTACCTTGCCGATACATCTGTTGTATAAGTCTATGACTGCCAATATGATTTATAAGTGCTTATATCACGAAGGATTCATGTCTAAAGTTATAAAGATATGTTTATATCTAATCTTTTAAATAGCGGCTATCAGACTAGGCTTTCGGTATCCAATTATCTTTCTTTACCTGCGAATCGTTCTAACTTCTCATCTAATGTATTTGAAGGATGCTCAATATGGAATGCTATACCTATTGCAATTCGCAACTTAAACTCCTTTAATTCTTTTAAGGTGTCGTGCAGACTTTTTCTTATGGAATCTTGGTAATTGTTGAATTACTATTTAAAATCTGATATATATTAGATAATCGTATCATATATTATTTTAGGTAATCTACTGTATTTACAATCCTAGTGACATAAACGTAACATATTACTGTTGTCATGTTTTAGACAAAACTTTAGTGTTTCTTCGATTTCCTTCTTTCTTTGTTTACTGCGGTGGTCAGCTCGATAGGGTACTTCAGTACCTTCTCTGATGGCTGTGGTGATCAAGTTTTAGTTTCTGTTTGATGCTACATATGTTGACACTGATTGCTACACTTTTGTCTGCTGATTTATCGGCTTTCACAATTATTTGTCGGTGTTTGATGAATTTCTAAATAAACATATGTACTACTCTCGGCTTAGAATCGACCACACAACCTCAAAATCCGCCACTTAAAATATGATGCTACTTGATACTCTACTCACTGGGCTATTGAGACATTCTAGACTACATAAACGAAACCATAGTCAAAACCAATCTTGCCAGGCGAAAGAGATTTTCTCTTTTCTAGAATAACCGTTATTGACCAATTGATTCCAGCCAAATTTCAATAATTTTTCGCCCCCCCCCTCTTTCCGTTGACCCACATATTTCCACTGCTCAGAGATCACGTGATTGAGAGAGCAAACAATCTGATTGGTTGATAAACACCGGACCCAAGATCCATTACCGTCGCAGAACTTCCGATGACTTTTAGAAAATCTGAGAGAAATGTCGACAAATAGGCAGCCGTTGTATGTGCAAACAAATAGGCAGCCGTTGTATGTGCAAACAAATAGGCAGTCGTTGTATGTGGCAGCAAATAGGCAGCCGTTGTATGTGCAAACAAATAGGCAGTCGTTGTATGTGGAAGCAAATAGGCAGCCGTTGTATGTGGAAACAAATAGGCAGTCGTTGAATGTGGAAACAAATAGGCAGTCGTTGAATGTGGAAACAAATAGGCAGTCGTTGAATGTGAAAACAAATAGGCAGTCGTTGAATGTGGAAACAAATAGGCAGTCGTTGAATGTGGAAACAAATAGGCAGTCGTTGAATGTGGAAACAAATAGGCAGTCGTTGAATGTGGAAACAAATAGGCAGTCGTTGTAAAAAATAGGCGAGAGAAATTAATCTTAAACGAAAGCATAATGAGACATATATACTTTCTTATATACAGGAGCCCTTAATTTAATCAGTGTCTTAACTTTTGCGCAGCAAGAGCATTTTCACGTTATACATGTATATTGTTGTTGTTTCGTCGTTGCTAAATGGTAATTGTTGTTGATGTTGCTATTGTTGTCATACATATCATTTTTCCGTTAAATTATAAGGCATATATGCAATTTTTCACAAATTCTGCTAACACAATTTGCGTGCACAGAGAGAAAAGGGTGTGCTCACAGAGTCACAGCTGGTTATAAGGCACTTGGGTTTAGGGGATCTCAGGCACTACACATTTGTGGCAGAAAACAGGATGGCTAGAGTAAGCAGGCTTGTTCAGCTATCAGGTAGGGCCGATAGAGATTATGGGATATTACTTTAAACAAAATTTCAAACAAATAAAAATTCATACGATTTGTTTTAATTAATAATATATTCTTATAATATATTCTTATTTGAACCCTCGTGGGTTCGAATCCCAGCCGCGCTGATCTGAGAAAAAAAAATCTCGGACATTCACTGGACTGGCTATACGGAAAATGGACTAAATTGCCTAACGGTTTAAACATGTGGTATAAAAAGTGATAGATATCAACATAGTTGATCATTTCACTATAATGTGTGTTTACTTTTTTAAATTATATAATATAATATATAATAAAAGATATTGAAAGGGCACGTCATGCACCTTTGAATTGTGACTTCTGGGCTTATTTCTTCATATTTTTCAAAGTTTTGACCATATTTCACTGTAGAATAAATAATTTAATATTTGTTATGCTATTGTTATGTTAGTTTTGATTAACTACTTATTTTATTAACTATTACCACCATGTAGACCTACATATAGGCCGCTGTTTGGTAACCTCAATGGGCCTTCAAGTAAGGTTCATCTTCAATGTACATGTGGCTCATAATGTGTGAACAAGGGGTAGCTTTTAGCAATTTTGCACAGAAGTTTCGGACATTCATTCCCAGTCAAGTCCATCACATTAATTCATCTGAATTAATACTGATTTAAATTAATTAAATTTAGTTTGACAGTGAAACGTCACTGACAATGTGACGTCTCTGACAGTCAGATGTCCCCTGTGATGGAAGAAATCAGGCGTTAAACTTGATAATAACTTAATTTAATTTTTGTCAGTCATTTTGTTTCAGAGAAGAATGAGAGGCAGCAGAGAAATGATAACATAGAGCAACAAGAACAACAGGGACACCCGTTGTCAACGCTAACTCCGTCTTATCAATCAAATAGGCTTACAGAATCGTTGTCACCAGAAGTTGAAGACTATGGCAAAGATATACCAAATTCTGCTAGGTCTAAGTTAAGAAATGTTCTAGTGGACTACAGTATTTATCCGTTGTCTTCAAAAGCGGCACAAAATACCTGTTTTTCTTTGCTAATGACCTTATATTACTGTCACTCGTTTTTGATTGCTATATATGCAGTTTATTAGAAGTTTCTTACATTAAATTTTGTTTTCTTGAGCTGTGAACTTATAAGTCAAATTAAGTGTACATCCATAAAAAAGGAATTAAATATCGCCGTGTTTAGGCATACATAAGTTAAAAACAAGAATATTACTTTGAGCTTTGAATTATATCTTGTTTCGTTATCGATACAAAAATTAAAAGTGTGCTGCTGAGCTAGTCGCTAAGCACATTCTATACCACCCACTTGATGACACGACGATTGTTGACAAACATTGGGAGGTCATATATTGACAAATCAGATCTATTCATACAAGTCACGTGCTACGTGAAACGTGATCAACTCTCAAAAACTTGTAAAAGTGTTCTTGTACAGCCGCTCAATAGCAGCCAATTATAATGGCCATTCAATAGCAGCCAATTATAATGTGCATTCAATAGCAACCAATTATAATGTCTATCAATGGCATTCAATTCAATCAATGGTATTTCAATCAATGGTATATCAATGGTATTCAATGGCAGCCAACTATAATTCGACGCCCATTTCACTTTCTGACACTGACGTTACGGTCAATCAGATAAAATTGCCCAGATTGTGTTTTACACGTATAACGACGATGTTGTCGTGGGTTAATGCAGCTTTGAATCCAGAACTTCGGTTTTAGAGTCTAGTACCTTACCCTTTTATCATGGGCATTCCAATAAAACAAATTGCATGATTAATTGGACATTTTGTATGAGAGAGTCTCAGTCATAAACAATGGTGATGAGCATGACTCTGTAATGGATAGAGATCAGTGGAGGAAGAGGGTTGTGTTGTAGAGACTACTCCAGTGTCCAGAAAGTGACGTCTAAAAGAGATCAGTGGAGGAAGAGGGCTGTAGAGTGACGCCATATAGTGGTCGAAGAAGACTTTAAACCAGACAATCTTACTGCTATATTGATTATTTTGTGTATAATTTTTGTGTTGTAGGACTACCGGCATTTTGCTGGATCATAATCTAGCAATACAAATTACACTTTCCATAAACAAAAGTTACCTTGCTTTTGCAATATATTCTAAAATTTGAGTTAATCGCAAAACCTCAAAATACCACAAAATCATCAATTCATAAAACTACTTCAATTCGCATGTCAATGTGTAATTTAATCAAGTGATGGACCTCTAACTGAGTGCATTGGTAGGTTATGGCTGCTACTGCTGATTTTTACTAATATTGTTTTCCATTTGTTGGCGCATATAAATAAACAAATAAAATAGTTAAAATTAAGTTAGTAATAAAGTTCGAATTATTCTACAAACATTTAGCAAATTTAATTCCGTTTATATATTTTAATGTCCAGTTTTAATTTTGCTTTACTGGTTTATTTACTCTTTCTTTCTTTCTTTCATTTTTCTTTCTTTCTTTCTTTCTTTCTTTCTTTCTTTCTTTCTTTCTTTCTTTCTTACTCTCTATTTCTCTCTCTATCTCTCTCTCACACACACACACTCGCTTTCTCTCTATCTCTCTCGCTCTCTCTCTCTCTCTCTCTCTCTCTCTCTCTCTCTCCGTGTATCCCTACATTCCACATCACAAGAAGCTCTACTCAACAGCCTCTCTCGGCTTCAGCCTCAAAATATTTTCATATTATTACAAGCTCTGTATTGACAGCCAGTCGATAATTATGCGTTATTGAATTCCTTACTTCCCCTGTCCCTCATTCACTCACTCGCTCAATCACTTATTACTCATTCACTCGCTCGTTCGCTCGCTAACTAACTAAGTTTCTTTGTAACCAACTAACTAACTAATCTGACTGACTGACTGACTGACTGACTGACTGACTGACTAACTGACTAATTAACTAATAATCTATCTAGTTACTAGCTAACTATGAAATAACGAAATAGGTGGTTTTAGGGTTGAACCAGGCAGGGTTAGGGGTGGTTTTAGAGATGAACTAGGCAGGGTTATGGATGGTTTTAGGGATGAACCAGGCAGGGTTAGGGGTGATTTAAGAGATGAATCTGACAGGATAATGGATGGTTTTAGGGATGAACTATTAGGGATGGTTTTAGGGATGAACTAGGCAGGGTTAGGGATGGTTTTAGGGATGAACCAGGCAGGGTTAGGGGTGGTTTAAGGGATGAATCTGAGAGGATAATGGATGGTTTTAGGGATGAACCATTAGGGATGGTTTTAGGGATGAACCTGGCAGGGTTAGGGGTGGTTTTCGGGATGAACCTAGCAGGGTTAGGGGTGGTTTTCAGGATGAACCAGGCAGGATTAGGGGTGGTTTTAGGGATGAACCAGTCAGGATTAGAGTGGTTTTAGAGATGAACCAGGCAGGGCTAGGGATGGTTTTAGGGGTGAACCAGGCGGGGTTAGGGGTGGTTTTAGGGGTGAACCTGGTAGGGTTAGGGGTGAGGGGTGTTGAGATGTTGATAGGTCTCGTATGTCTCTAATCCTTTCATCATCGTCAACTCTCCATCCTGACAGCTCTAGACGACTAATTGATTTAAGCGTGTCCATCTCAATGCCTCCAGCTTCCGATCTCACCATCCCAATATCTCTCTTTATCTATCTCTTGGAATTTCTCTTTCTCCGTCTCAATATTTCTCTCTTTTCATTTCTATTTCTCTCTCTCCTCTCTCTCTCTCTTTCCCTCTCTATTTTTTTTTCTCTCTCTCTTTCCCTCTCTAATTCTCTCTCCGTCTCTCCTCCCTCTATTTTGCTCTCTCTCTCTTTCTACCTCTTAAGCTTCTTAAATTTACTCTATCGTTATCAGTAAAACCTTAGAAGTGTTTGGCGAAAACTTTATTTAAGACAAAACGATGCTTCAAATTTTTTATAATAATAATAATAATGAGTTTCTTATTAAATAGTAAGTCCAATGCACGAAAAGGCAATATATCGTGGCTGCTAATCCGTATTATTAGCAAACGAGCACACCAATTAGCAGAGAAGCGATTATAACAATAACAACACTACAGAAATTCAACATGTAGAATTTATTTACAAAAATTGAACTTGTAGATGCTTGATGTCAGTCACAATCCACTTTCTCTCATTTGCTCTAATATTATCACTATTTATTGATGCCGCTCTCGAGGTCTATTTCTCTCTCGCTCTCTCGCTCTCTCTCTCTCTCTCTCTCTCTTTCGTTCTTTCTTTCTATCTCTCTCTGTAGTTACTTTCTATTATTTCCTTTCTCTCTTGTTCTTTTTCTTTTTCTCTCTCTCTCTCTCTCTCTCTCTCTCTCTCTCTCTCTCTCTCTAACTATCTCTCTCACTCTCTTTATCTATCCATTTCTCTTTCTATCATGCTCGCACTTCATCGATCATCTCTATTTAATATCTTTTACTTATGAAATTATGTTAATCTCTTAACACAACCATCATCCGAAGTTCATTAATTTTTCAATTGGCACACTAGTGTGTGCCGGGCTATACAAGACACGATGAGGAATGTTGATGACATCATTTCTATATTCTATCGACATCTTCTCCGGCATTCATCCACCCATTCAATACTCCAGCTCTTTCACTCGACTCCTCCAAGCTGAACTAATGCCGCTCTTATCCCTAGCCATTCCACCTCCAGCCCAAGCAATCCATCCAATCCTGGCTCGCTGCTTCCGCTCTTAGTCATTCCTACCATCTACAGTAAGTGATAAGAGTTTTTACTACCACGTCAACATGCTTGAATTTATAAGAAAATGCACGAACTCCATACTTTCAAGTTTATATGAAAATTTATAAGTTTAATGCAGTTAATTTTATTATCGATTTATGCTATACTTAGGCTATAAGTAGAGCATTGGAAATGTGAATTTGGAGCAGAATAGAGAAGATTAGCTGGACTCAAAAGATTGCAAATGAGGAAGTTCACACTAATTTTCTTTCGAGTAACGAAACTGACGTTAATCTTATTAATAGATTTATTTTGCTTTCTTTCAGATTTTGTTTTTTTATAAAATTATTGTAAACTTGTACTATCAGTGCTAACTCAAAGACACGAAGGGGAAAAGTACCTCAGAGTCTTAACAATTTCTAACGAAAGCTGAGCATCAGTTTAAGTCTGAGAAGTAAAGCCTTGGCAACAGAACTAAATACTTTGTATAAGCAACAGGAAAAGTGATGAGTTTTATAGTGTTCATGAGCAGGAATTTTTGTCCTGGATCTGTGGTTCAGAAGGAATTCGAGTATGGAAAAGAGAGAGAGAAATAGAGATATATAGATAGAATGAGAGAAAGAGGGAAGGGGAGAAAGAGAGAGAGAGAGAGAGAGAGAGAGAGGGAGCGAGAGAGAAGGAGAGAAAAGGGAAAGGGGAGAAAGAGAGAGAGAGAAAGAGAGAGAGAGAGGGAGAGTCAAGGAGGCCAACAAAGTAAGCTAGAAATACTAACTTATAAGTAAATAGTGCACCGAGGTTTATTTTATTACTCCAGCAATCACTTTAATAGATCATTTCTCATACAGTATTCTGTAACAAAGCATTTTATACCATATATATTATGAAAATTTTATTAATTGTCTCTGCGTTGTCAGAGTTTATTTAATCAATAGCATCTATTTTGTCACAGGATAGTTAATTCCGTTAGATACTTTAGTCAGATCAAAGAGAATTACTGATGAATTCACCATCATTAGCAGCTGCATGCTTGCTGCCTATCTCAACGTCAACTTAAGCAGCTGCATGTCTGCTGCCTCACTCAATATAACCCAATCAGCTGCTTGCCTGCTGCCTCACTCAAAGTAACTCAAGTGAGCTGCCTGCTTCCTCAGCATAACTCAAGCAGCTCCTTGCTGCCTCTCTCAGCGTAGCACAAGCAGCTGTATGCCTGCAGCCTCTTTCAACGTGATTCGATTTGACGTCCCTGATATTGTCTTATGGCGAGGAACCGGACGTGAATTTCTTATTGATTGACTGATTGATTGATTCCCGCTATGCTGCTTCCCGTCATATATCAATCGATATTCTTACAATTAAATTTGTGACTTTATATTAATATTATATGATTATTGAATTATTTAATGATTGAAATAAAATCGTAATAATAAATTAGAACATCGCAATAATCAAGCCAATATGAAATTGTTACACCCCCCTATGCACCCTCCCTTTCAGTTAAATTTTACCAATCAGTTTCACTCAATCCTTTTCCAGCTCGATGTCTTTTCCAATCTCCTCATCAGATCTTAATGCCATTAGTATTGAATTGCATTCATTGACCACAGTGATATGCGTGAATCCAATTTGTAGAAGTGCAAATATGACAGAGTTGAATGAAATGGACTATTTGATTAGAGTGTTCAACAGACGGATTGTTTGAGAGTCTCATAGTCGGTTCATCAGAACTTGAGTTTTCTCTTTACTTTTTCCACTGCGAAGTCAATAGACACTTTATTACACTCGATAAGAGTATAATTTCGTTGTTTTGTAATGTCCGGATTGCTGAAGAATAGACCAAATACGGATTGCAAGTGTCGCAAAAGACGACAAAGTAGGCCTACTAAGGTTCAAACTTACGTCAGAAAGGGAATTCGATTTGTTTGCCCTTGGGCTTAAAAAATTGCTAAACAATTTCTATTACAGACCCTATTTTAACTGGGATTCAAGGGAGGTTGCAGATAATGATCATGCCCTTGCCTCTACAGTTCATCTAATATCAAAAATATTTCTAAGTAAATGTGAAAATATATCATTACTTTAGTGGTACTATATCTTCAAAATGAAGATATAGTACCACTGTCAGTGAATTATCGATGTCTGTGACGGGCGAGCCCAGGATTTTAGCCCAGCACATACTGATCCGCTGTCGAATATCTTATCGACATCGCCACTGACTCCATCCAGTGGCGATGTTGGTAAGATATAACTGATAGAGGGTAAGATATAACTGTTATATATAGTCTATATATATATATATATATATATATATATATATATATATATATATACATGTGTATATATATATATATATATATAACTATTAGATTTATAGTAATATATAACTACTACTATACATGTATATACTATTTTTATATAACGTAAAGTAACAAAAAAGTACGCAACAAGTATTTTAATGCATATAATCGTACAAAAAGTATATCAGAACTACACACAGATAAATAACTACATAAGATAAAAAATTAACTAAATTAGATAAACATAATAAATAATTATTTTAAGAAATTAACCTGTTATTTATATAACAATAATCTGAATATAACAATAATCTGAAGAAGGTTATTTGAAGCCACTGGTGATTTTGAGGCTGTTGGCTGCACTTGAGATGTTGATCAGTTGAGTCAATATAACGGCTTAAATAGATTGATAGATGAAATCAAAATTAGGAATGTTAGATGATTTAAAGATCCATTCAAATGTGGACATGAAACGGAAATCGGATGACAGAGAAGAGTGAGGCGCTCTATAACATGGACCTGCCAGTAGGCAGTCCATTAAGAGAGAGTGTGTGAGAGAGAGCGCGATTAATTTATGTAATGAAACTAATGAAAAAACACAGATTAACAGATATTGTGCAGCAGTGTCTGTCTCTCATCAGCTGCCTTTTTGAACAGTATACAAAGAGAGAATAAAGAGAAAGAGAGAGAGAGAGAGAGAAGAGAGAGAGAGACACACACATAAAGAAAGTAGAAATTTCTTAAAAGTGTACCCCCATCCTTCATTGTATTCTTAAACTATGCTAGCTTATAGTAAGTTGGAATCAATCAATCAAACAATAAAAACCTTTTTTTCCTTGTTGTGATTTATGATGACATCAACCATGTTCACTTTCTCACAATGCTGAGAGATAAAATGTGTAGATCAGGGGGATGAACAAGAAAATGTTGAATTAGGGAGAGTAGGGTGGGGGGGGGGGGTAAATCGTGACCGGGTACCGTGAACTGAAGCGTTCAACGTGTCCTGTCAGCCGAGTCATCAGTCACTGACTTCTCTCTGCTGACAACAACGAGCAACAACTAGCAACAAGACAACGAGCAACAGCGAAAAGCAGCGAGTAATAATGAGCAACAACGAGCAACAGCGAGAAACAGCGAGTAACAATGAGCAACAACGAGCAAAAAAGAGCAACAACACTGTCCTGATAGCCCCATCATCAAGCATTTCCTTCTCTCTGCTGATAGCAACGAGCAACAACGAGCAACAACGAGCAACAATGAGCAACAACAAGCAACAGCGAGCAACAAATAATAACAATGAGCAACAACGAGCAACAACACTGTCCTGATAGCTTCATCATCAGTCATTGCATTCTCTCTGTTGACAACAATGAGCAATCATCCTGACAACCCATCCTGAAAACCCATCCTGACAACCCATCCTGAAAACCCATCCTGACAACCCATCCTGAAAACCCATCCTGACAACCCATCCTGACAACCCATCCTGACAACCCATCCTGACAACCCATCCTGAAAACCCATCCTGACAACCCATCCTGACAACCCATCCTGACAACCCATCCTGACAACCGATTCTGACAAACCCATCCTATCAACCAATCCTGACAACCCATCCTGACAATCCATCCTCACAACCCATCCTGACGACCCATCCTGACAAGTCATCCTGACAAGTCATCCTGACAACCCATATATATTTTAGAGTTTAACAAAAGTTTTTCTAGCAAACATCACTAATTTATATAAAATGCCGATAAAATGAAATGATTAATTGATACATTTATTGATCGACGTGCAGTGTATAATAGTATACTGGTATACTGCTATACACTTAGTTGATTGATTGATACTCGGCACATTTCATTTCATGATGTAATACATTAATGTAGACAGTACAGAGCGTAATGTTATCAGTCTGCCTACAATAGACCCTAATTGCTCAGAGAAATCTGCGCTGAGTAAGAGTGGGGAGAGGCATAAGAATTGTGGGGAGGAGCTTAGAAAGAGTGGGGAGGGGCCTAGGAAGAGTGGTTGGGGCCTAGGAAGAGTGGTAGGGGCTTATCAAGAGTGGGTAGGGGCCTAGGAAGAGTGGTAGGGGCTTATCAAGAGTGGGGAGGGGCTTAGGAAGAGTAAAAGCTGAAGCTAAGATTAACGTCAGTTTCCTCACTCGAAAGCGATGTCAGTGACGGGCGAGCCCAGGATTTGAACCCCGCATATACTGATCCGCGTCGAGTATCTTAATGACTTCGCCACTGGCTCCAGACCAGTGGGGAGGGGCTTAGCAAGAGTGGGGAGGGGCATATAACTAAAAGATTTTTATATTTCTGGTATGAGTGCAACTATTCAGTGTTTTACATGAACATATTAACGAACGAAATAATTACATCAAGGTAGGAAGATTGAAGTGTGTGTATAACGGAATTTTGTTATATTTAAAAGAAAAAAACGCGAAGAATTAAATGGAGAACGAAAAATTCCCTTTCGTATATCTGATGTTCATAGAGTTTGGACCCTGTGATGGGGTTTGGGGGGTAGCCAAAAACGATCGTTTGACTCCACTCTGCAAAAGATGAGATAATTAATCAAGATACAGTTCATTTCTGTAGACACGTCAATTCAACATCAGTATAGAGATATACGTGCAGGGATCCCAGGTTGATAGGGCGATGTCATGTTGTTATACTGCGGAAATGTAATATTCCTAGTTTTGATACGATTATATATAAATCCAAATATGCGTATAAACAATGTGGTAGTAAGTGCGGAAGAGCACTAGCTATTTGTTTTAAGTTGTGATTATTTATTATAGAATTCTAATAACCTTTTGTTTATCTCTGTGTGTTTGTATCTGATTTTACGAGTGTGTTGCGTGTCTTGTGTGCTTCGTGTGGGCCTTGCTGACTGATTTTTAATAATAATAAAATAAAATAAATTAACATGGCGCTGATATATATGTAGGCCTATATATGCAAGGCTCTGCTGTGTAGAGCAGACTCTGCAGTGCCACTGGTAGACACCTAAAGTCCACTGACTATGCCTATAGTCATAAGGCTATGACTATAGCCTTCTGACTCTCTCTCTCTCTCTCCCTCTCTTTCTCTCTCTCTCTCTCTCTCTCTCTTTCTCTCTCTATTTTGTTCTACAATATGGCATGTCCCATGTACTATTTCTTATGGGCCATGGCTAACGGTTGCTCTATTCTTTTTTACGTGGCAGGACAAAACATGTGTTATGCTCAATTACATGATTATAACTTTATTGCTTTCATAGGCCTTAGATAAGTCAAAACACCGATATTTACTGCTCTCCGTTTTTATAAACGTGATGGAAAACACACACATTAACGCATTTTCGCTTTTCTCTAATATCCAACTTGTAATAGAGTAGATCGTGCAAAAACATCTCTATACTTTACAACAGCTACCGTGAAACAAACAATATACAATGAAAAATAAAATGAAATACAATGAAATGCTCATAATGGTATTAATCGCCATGCAAACAAAACATTCTCTGGATCTTCTAGCTGCATAGGAACTGATGTTAACCTTAGCTTTGTACTTACTACTAAAGGTGTATGTTCGGAGTATGTTAACCATTAAAAAACTACTCCGAACTTCAACTCTGCACGTCGCAGCTTGCAGTTCACGCTACTGGATCAAGTATTGACTGGACACAGACTGGACTCTACGTGTGGTCAGTCTGACATCCGGTCACTGATTACTACCAGTTGCATGATGCCTTGCGTCCAGCTTAAGCTCTTGGATATAACTCAGCGTTATAGGATATAGTACAACAAAATACTGTATCTTATCGGAACATGTGTTGCGTTAAAAACCTAAACTAACCAGTATAATTAGTCTGCGTTTAATTTACGATTTCTTAAAAACCTAGAATTTTTACTAATAAAAAGATGTATAAATCTAAAAATTAACAGTATAATTAGTCTTCGTTTAGTGACAATTTTTTAAAATAGTCAATTTTTACAAATAAAAAGGTGTATAAATAGATAATAATAAATAATAAAAGATAATATAAATAGATAATATAATAGATAAAATATAAATAGATAATGATAAATAATAAAAGGTGTATCAAATTCTGACTTGAAATTGCAACACCTTTCATCTGTTCTTGACAAAGTGTATTCATGGTTTTGCAGTAATCGTCTCTCTGTCGACCCCTCTAAAACCGAATATCTTTTAAACAGCACTCCTCAGCAAAGAACCAAAATTGCCAATTCCTCCATCTATTTTCAAAATCTTGCTCTCACTCCTATTCCAAAGGCTAAAAACCTTGGTGTCATGTTTGATGAAAATCTTGATTTTAAATCCCATATCTCATCTGTCGGTCGTTCATCTTTCTTCCAGATTCGTCAAATCAGACAGATACGATCATCTCTTGATAAAAATTCATTCATAATTCTTGCCAACTCAATAGTTCATTCTAAACTTGACTACTGCAATTCATTGCTATATGGTTTACCTTCTTCTTCTCTCATGCGTTTGCAACGCGTTCATAATACTCTAGCACGTGTTGTCTGTCGATTCTCGAGGCTTCAGGCCACCTCTAGTTCCCTGCTTAATAACCTTCATTGGCTTCCTGTAGTTCAAAGAATTAAGTATAAAATTGCTCTTTTAACTTTCAAAACACTCCTTTTTGGTAAACCTTCTTACCTTTCTGATATCCTAATCCAATATCAACCTTCTCGTAAGCTTCGTTCTTCCGATACCAAACTGCTCAAAATTCCTAATATTCTCACTTCGTTAGGTAGACGTTCATTTCTTTCTCCGCTCTTACTGTTTGGAACTCTCTGCCTCCTGATCTTCGCTCATGTTCTACTACTTCCGTTGTAAGTTGAAAACACATCTCTTCCCACCATAGATTTATTTCGTCTTGCCTGACTGTTTTTTTGATCACCGGACTGGCACTGTTTAGGATCTTTTATTTCTCTTCAGCACGTGTTTTTTTTTCAGATCGTTTGGGGTGAATCGATTTGTAGTGACATGTGATGGGGGGACGTCCCTGACATCATCCTTGTATGAGGAAACGGACGTTAAACCTTTATTATTAGTGACATGTGATGGGGGGACGTCCCTGACATCATCCTTGTATGAGGAAACGGACGTTAAACCTTTATTATTATTATTTATTATTAAATCTAGTATAAACAGTATAATTAGTCTGCGATTAATTGACGACAGTATTTTTGAACAAACCATGCCATTCGGGTAAATCAGTAAATAATACTAATACCAATACTACTCAGTGTATGTTTGTTATTTTTGCCTATGTTAGCAATAATGACTGTTTCAGCTTATGTTGTTATTACCTTGAATAGTATGAAGATGGTCAACGTATTGACCACATGCTACTGGACTAAACGTGCACCCAGCCTGTGGTCTATGTAGTGTTTTGTATTTTCATAGTAAGTTCGTAAACTATAGTGTAAGAAAATTGTGCAGTCGCCTGGAGGCTGGGGAAAGTAGGTAAGTTGGTGGGTGAAGTAATTAGATGTGCGGGTAGATAAAAGAATATGTAGTAAGATAAATGGTACATGTACATAGATAGATAGGTATGTAGATAAGTAGATAGAGAAGTATGTAGATAAGTAGGTAGATAAATGGTACATGTATATAGAAAGATAGGTATGTTGATATGTAGGTAGATAAGTGTGTAGATAGATAGGTAGATAAATAAGTGCGTATAGATAGGTATGTATACATGTATGTAGGTAAGTATGCATGTATGTAGGTAGATATACACGTATGTAGGTAGATATACATGTATGTAGGTAGGTATATATGTAAAAAGTGGTAGATTTGTATTTTAATAAATGTCAAGGTATCGATCACGAGATTCCTAGTGGGAGTGAAATAAAATGTTTAATGTTTGCTGACCTTGAAGAATTTTCGTGCAAAATGAGATTCGAGACATTTGAAACACCCTCCCAGACCCCTACCCTCACCCTCCTCCCACCCTAATTTAGTTCTTTAGAGTGATAACACTTTCCCTGAGATAAATCGAAAGGATCTAACATCCGTCAAATCATTAGCCTGACAAGTTTAGACTTCAATATCGACGCAGAATTTCCTACAACTGATGAATCGAATCACAGCTCGTTGCAGGGCAATCGCCTTTCAAAAATCATGCAGCTACAAATACTAGAATTCTGGTTTCATGATAGAAGCCATCCCCCTCCCCCCTAATCCAAATTCAGCTAGCATGAACTAGCCTTTACCTTAGGTACTTGAGAACCACTGGTAAGATCTGCGGTCGGTAAGATACTCGACCACGGATCAGTGTGTGCGGGGTTCAAATCCTGGGCTCGCCCGTCACTGACATTGCTTACGAGGAAACTGACGTTAACCTTAGCTGTTTTAGCTTTTACTTCAGAACCAAAGTTTCATCTTTTGGTCAAGATATTGAACTGAAATTACGGTACTTTTACTTGCGTGAAAATGTATTATCTTATGAACAAACCCGTAACGCTATGTAACAGATTGAAGTGACGTTTCAATGAACCGGCTGAATACTACAATTTTACAGCAACAATAGATTGCAACAATGCAGTTTTAACCCAATAAAAAGCTAGTATAACCCTTTTTTAAAACTAAAATAATGCAGAAATAAGGTATTATATACTGCACGAAGCTTTATAGGAAAGCACACACACACACACACACACACACACACACACACACACATATATATATTATATTATATATATATATATATATATATATATAGATATTATATATCTATTATATATATACTGTTATATATATATATATACTGTATACATGTGTATATATAATATATATATATATATATATATAATATATGTATATATATATATATATATATATACAGACTGGGACAAAAAATAATAATCCCCTAGCGAAATCTCAATAACTTTAAGAAAACTAAAAATATCTCTACGAAATTTACGGAACTTCTAGGGGAGGAATTTCTGCGTATATCCTGCAAATTTGACTAAAATATTTTCATTAGTTACGAAGTTACAGCATTTCTACGAGAAAAGTGCTAAAATCAATCTTAACAAGACTTTTCGAAATGTCAGGCGTTCCTTTTAAAGAAAATAACGACCCTGAAAGGGGCCGTTTACTTAAGTGGTGGAGTTTAAGCCTGCACTACCTTGTTAGCTACTCCAATAAATGATGCTTAAAATTCGTTCTCCTGTGAAAATCATTCCTAATTTTGAAGAAAATGTCCGGTAATTTTGTTTAAAAAAGCCTTGTTAAAATTGATTTTAACATTTTTTTCGAAGAAACGCTGTATTTTTGTTACTTCTGATTATGTTTTCACCAAATTTGCAGGATATGTGTAGAAATTCCTCCTCTGGAAGCTCCGAAAATTTTGTAAAACTATTTTGAGTTTTGTCCAAGTTATTAAGACTTTTAGTAAAAAAAGCCTTGTTAAAACTGATTTTGCACTTTTTTGCAGAAACGCTGTAATATTTTTCCTGCTCAATAGATTTTCATCAAATTTGCAGGATATACGCAGAAATTCCTCCCCTAAGAAGCTCCGTAAATTTCGTAGAGATATTTTGAGTTTTCATAAAGTTATTGAGATCTCGCTAGGGGATTATTTTTTGCCCCAGTCTGTATATATATATATATATATATATATATATATATATATATATATATATATATATATATATATATATATATAGCTCAATAAGTAATTTAATGTAATAGTTAAATTAAATTGCTTAGTTCTTCAAACATTAATCCGACTGTGCAATATTCAACTGCAATCTTACTTGTATTTTATTAATAAAATTCTGTATTAGCTCACTACTGCAGATATTGTGTTGTACTGTATAGCCTTTTAAGAAATGAAGGAGTGGGTTCTATTTTTTTAATTTTGGGGTCTTAGTTTTTAATTTTTCTTCGAAAACAAGTGACGACTTTTTATTTAGCTTGGAAAGCCCTTTAACGTTTTAATTTTTAGCAGTTGGGGCAAGAAAATTGGAGAGTGAGAAAAATCGTGATTATTGGAAGGACAAACCTTCAGATTGGAGAGACAATTACCTCCACCCCCATTTCAAATGTTCAAGAGGCCATGTTATAGTAAGTCTAAAAAATGTTTCGTTTTATAAGTATGCTAAGATAGATGGCTCAGTTTGGATTCGACGCTGTAATGCCTCGGTTGTAAAGTAAACCTAATTGCTCTATCATCTAAACGATAAATTTAAAAAGTATAAACCGGTTAATTAGATACTCGACCGCGGATCAGTATGTGCGGGTTCAAATCCTGGGCTCTCCCGTCACTGACATCGCTTTCGAGTGAGGAAACTGACGTTAACCTTAGCCTTACTAGCTTTAATTGAGTATGAAAATTAGTGTTTAAAACAGTGTTGTCCAAAGTCGAGCTTTGCCCATTTCTATATTATATTATTTTCAGACTAGTTTTAATGAACAATATTTCGCAGTAGAGATAGAATAGTGGACAGGTAGTACGATTCTTTAGTTTAGACCTATGGAATAAAAATAAAATGCAGGACACAGCTTACTGCAGAAGGATATCCAAAGCAACGGACTCAACGTTGGATTGGATCGGAGTCCAGGGTTTTTCCAGATCCGTTCAACTTCCTCTTCTTATTTTGCTCATATCGTCTTCCGGGTTTCTCAGCAAAGGTTCGTCCCATACTCCTGTATCTAGACGCCCCTGACAGCATTCTTGGGTGAGGAAACGTGCGTTAAATATTCATCCTTTGTTTATTGATTATTAATCAATAATCAATAGCTAGGAAGGACAGAATGGAAAATTAATATATGAGGATGAATTTGAATGTTGAGGGGATAGGTTGATTCAGAGAGAGAGAGAGAGAGAGAGAGAGAGAGACAGAGACAGAGAGAGAGAGAGAGAGAGAGAGAAAGAGAGAGAGAGAGAACGAGAGAGAGAGAGAAAGAGAGAGAGAGAGATGAGAGATAGATTCAGACAGATAGACAGGTGACCATAGGAAAGAGAGAGAGAGAAAGAGAGAGAGAAACATAGAGATAGAGAGAGAGTAGGGATCAAGAGAGAGAGAGAGAGAGAGAGAGAGAGAGGAGAGAGAGAGAGATTTCAGACAGAGAGACAGGGGACCAAGAGAGAAAGAGAGAGAGAGAGAAAGAGAGAGAGAGAGAGAGAACAGAGAGATAGAGGAGAGAGTAGGAGATAGAGAGAGAGAGAGAGAGAGAGAGAGGAAGATAGAGAGAACCGAGAGAGGGAGAGAAGGTATATATATAGAGAAAGATAGCCAGACAAACACAGAGACATATAGACAGAAATTTAGAGAGAGAGAGATTTATACACAGAGAGAGACACAGAGATAGAGAGAGTGAGAGAGAAAGAACAGGTAGAGAAAGGAAGAGAGAGAGAGAACAGAGAGAAAGAGAGAGAGATCAGAGATACATAGAGATAGAGATACAGAGAGATAGAGAGAGAAAGAGAGAGAACAGAGAGAGAGAGAGAGAGAGAGAGAGATAAAGAGACTAAGGAAGTGATTAGAGGTTGAAAGAGGAGGTTATTTGGAACGAGGTTTATGTGAGAACTAAAGGTGACTGGAAAAAGATTTAAACATGGAAGGGAAAGGGCGCCTGGAGACTTAGTCTTCCATGGAAGGGCTTACCGGTGGATATCCGTATCCTTTCTCTGCATATGTCTGCATTGTGTCTGCTTGTCGACCTGTGTGCGTGCCTTTGTGTCTCTAGATCTCTCTGCTTACACTGTTATCTATGTGTTTACTTAGTTATTTATTGTAGATCGTTTGTCGACTTAAATGAATGAATAATTCATTATTGCAATCCATAATAATAATAATAATATTAATATTAATAATAATAATAACAATAATAATAGTAGTAAAGGTTTAACGCCCGTTTTCTCGTACAAGATTGATGTCAGGGACGTACCCGCATCCCATGTCACTTCAAGTCGATTCACTCAAGCAATTCTATAAAGAATGTGTAGAAGAAACTGAAATGATCTCAAACGGTGCAGGTTCAGTGATAAAAAAACAGAACAATAAGCTATGCAAGTCTATGATGGGGAAAGGTGTGTTTTCAGTTTACTATAGAAGCTGAAAATGGTATATTGCAGCTACATATAAAATAGTATATTGTATACTGAAAATTGAACTATTGCAGCAATTTACATGTATTTATTGCAGCATAGCAACTTAAATAGACATTACATGTGTGCATGTGCTTATCACATGTGTGTGTGTGTTTGTGTGTGTGTGAAATTTGAGCTACATAAATGTCAGCAGGGACCATTTCTAAGCATAGCAACGCTATGATTACAGACATTTAACGTTATATCCACGCAATGCGATGTAGACATTTAGCGGACACCTCGTGCAGTGAACAGGGAATAGTCTTAGTAACTCTCTCATTTCTCGACACTCGACCACGGATCAGTATGCGCGGGTTCAAATCCTGGGCTCGCCGTCACTGACATCGCCTTCGAATGAGGAAACTGACGTTAACCTTAGCTTTCTTATTTCTTAAACAATAACTGCATGCATACGTACATGTTGATCGTTTTAGTTTTAGCTCAGTAGAGCAAGATGATATTTTTAGTTTTAGCTCGGTAGAGAAAGATGATGTTTTTAGTTTTAGCTCAGTAGAGAAAGATGATGTTTTTAGTTTTAGCTCTGTAGAGAAAGATAATGTTTTTAGTTTTGGCTCGGTAGAGAAAGATGATGTTTTAGTTTTAGCTTGGTAGAGAAAGATGATGTTTTTAGTTTTAGCTTGGTAGAGCAAGATGATGTTTTAGTTTTGGCTTGGGAAAGCAAGATGATATTTTAGTTTTAGCTCGGTAGAGAAAGATGATGGCGGAGATCATTTGATAATTGGATAAGTTGAAGGAGATGTTGAGAGAAGGTAAAGAAGAGATTGTTGCTGAAAAACAAAACGACTTCAACTCCGCTACTGGTCGATAGACTATCAACAACTACTAGTCTATAGGCTAGCAAAAACTACTAATCTATAACTACTAGTCTAGTAATAACTACTAATCTATAACTACTAGTCTAGTAATAACTACTAATCTATAACTCTAGTCTAGTAATAACTACTAATCTATAACACCGGTAACATGCACTACAGCTTTATGTCCGTTGATCTAATTTTGAGTTTTCTTGATGACAAGAAATTCTGAGGTGCAAGCAAGCGAGAGGAGAAATCTGAAGATATAGAAATAATAGAAGAGAAGTGGGCGGGTCAACTGAGAGAAAATAGAATATCAGTGGAGATAGAGAGACTGCAGCTGGGATTCTGTTAGAAAAAATAAGTTCCTTATTTCTTTCTCCTGCTGGGAACTTTCCCATTTGAATAGACTTCAACTGCAATAGAATATTTATCGAAACTCAAATCACAAATGTTCCGTTGTCGAAAGCGTAAATATATATCCCGTTGTGTGCCGGGCTACTGAAGAATAGACCAACCGTTAACTGCACGTGTCATAAAAGACAACTAAGCAAGAAAAGATTAAGGCAGCGGGAAAGCATCTTATAAGCCATATTTTTCTCGCTCTGTTTGCTACAAACGGTTTGGATAGGACATAGGCTTTGTGAGGTGAGCGCTCTTTATGCAGCTTGAAAGCAGACTCTGAGTATCACTATGTACCTTGGACCTGCCACTTGGCAGAACTCTAGAGAGAGAGAGAGAGACAGAGACAGAGAGCGTTTAGAATGAGAGAGAGAATCATAATGTGAAGGTAATCCTCAAAGAAATTTAAAATATTTAAATTAAATCTTGAAATTGTGAAATATTGCATGTTCACTTGGTCATTTAGCTCTACTCTTCAGGTACCTGAGGTAGGTACGCATATACTGCGTAGGTACTTGTAATAGAGACTCTGTAGGCACTTAAATAGATACTCTGTAGGTACTTAAATAGATACTCTGTAGGTAATTAAATAGATACTCTGTAGGTACTTATATAGATACTCTGTAGGTACTTGTAATAGATACTCTGTGGGTACTTAAATAGATACTCTGTAGGCACTTAAATAGATACTTTGTAGGTACTTGTAGATACTCAAGGTGCTTGTAGATACTCTTCAGATACTTGAGGTAGATAGTCTGTAGGTACTTCAAGTCGACGCTCTGTAGGTACATGTAGTAGGTACTCTGTAGGCACTTTAATAGATACCCTGTACATGTAGGTACTTAAATTTGCCACTTGCAGTACTTACACTGCACTGATAGGGATGCTTAGTAAGTTAAAGCCTTATAAATGATCAAATAAATACTATTAAGAAAATTAACTAATATAATTCTGCAACCTTGGCGTGATCGTTAAAAATCTGAAAATTGAAAAGTATAAGCGTCATAGAGATTAAAGTACTTAACGGCAATATTTGACGATTTTAACTCGACGGAAGTCCGGACTCTATGGGACACAGGCGTCCGTCGTTTTCTTGGATTCTATGATCGCTTTCTCAGGTTCGACTGCTTAATTATTGGCGTGTCAGGGAATATGATTGAATGTTATCAAACCTCACACTTGATCGACTTGCCTAGCACTATTATAAAGATATAATGTGCTCTCGTGCCACTTAGAGATCGCTTCTATCCTTTCCTGTGAAATAGCTGTGTGGAGAAGATCTTGGATTTTCAAGATTGCAAAACTAGTAGATAATAGTAGATTTAATATTTCGTTGAGGAGTTTTGGACTGGAGTTAATATGATAAATTTTTAGTAATTGTTAGTTGTTGAAACAAAAGAAATGTGGAATAAATAAGATTGCTCAGATAAAGTTATATCAAAGACATACTAGTCTGAAATTCCAACTGACTAATTACAGGTAATACATAGGCCTACAGTCGCATACAAAATATATTTAAATGTTTCAGGTTATATATATATACTGTATATATATATACACGTATGCACTTACGCATATATAGGCCTATATATATATATATATATATATATATATATATATATATATATATATATATATATATATATATATATACATACAGGGTGAGTAAAAAAAATGATTACACCTGAAAAAAGTTTGAATATCTTAGGCTATTGTTAATATTTTCAAATAAAACTTTTCCTAATTAATAAATGACTAATTTTCGATGGGGTGACAAATTTTCATCCATTTCAATCTATAGATTGGACAGTTATGCAAGTTTAAGCAGAGCAACCCCCCATTTTTACCTAAAATGGCGTTTGCTACAACGGTAAGGGCAGATTGACTTCATTGGCGAGAAGGTAAGGGTGAACTCTCAGTATTACGCCAATACTTTGCTTCCGGAGCTGTTTGATGATTCCTATGCTCTTATACCAAACGGTTTCATCTTTCAACAGAATGGTGCTCCGGCTCATACATCTCGTCATGCAGAGGAATGGATCAGCGAGAGAAACCCGGATTTCATCAAGAAGAGTGAATGGTCTCCAAACTGTCCCGATCAAAATCCTCTGGATTACCATGTCTGGGGAACCATGTTGCAACTCTATCAGAAACACCAGTCTATGCCTAAAAACAAGACAGAACTGCAGAAAGTGCTACCTACCATCAATTTGTGAGAGACTGCCCCAAGCTGGAATAAACAAGGCTGTCCTAGCGTTGCAGTCCGAAAACGACTGCAGTCCTGCGTAGCAGCGAGA